>JBBMOE010000002.1:13441979-13764688 GCA_037975065.1 Chaetodon trifasciatus
ATTATTATTATTATTAGTAGTAGTAGTAGTAGTAGCAGTAGTATTAATAATAATAATAATAATAATAATAATAATAATAATAACTAACTGAAGCAACTGAAGCCCTTTAGTGCCATTTTCTTTGACACAGTCTTCTTCTTTTCTTTGCATCTGTGTAGATGTTCCTAGCAGCCTTGTCCTTCGCCTACTTTGCCAAGGCTTTATCAGGCAGCTA
Organism: Chaetodon trifasciatus; assembly: GCA_037975065.1. Lineage (NCBI taxonomy): Eukaryota > Metazoa > Chordata > Actinopteri > Chaetodontiformes > Chaetodontidae > Chaetodon > Chaetodon trifasciatus. Next base: position 13,442,194 of record JBBMOE010000002.1, read on the forward strand.
CATGAAGAGCACAATTACACAACTAGAGAGGCGGTTTGATATCCCCAGTTATCTGATCGGCATCATAGATGGGAGCTTTGAAATAGGTGAGTCTCTCCGTTCCATTTTGCCCGTGTGTCTCCCTGTGTACTGACTACTTGTGCACATTTTGAAGCATTTAGATGCTAATGCAAGTAAACCATGAATACGTCCTCAGCATGTCATCGAGCTTGACACTATAGAATGTATGGATCCCTTTGAACATTGAATAGTCACTGGTCAGATACCTAATTGACTCTTAATGAGTGAAGAACCCTTTGAAGCTGCAGCATGGAGGCTGGGAATAGAGAGATTTGTAAAGGTTAGTGCAGATGCACAACAGGCTGGGGACACTGAATGAAAAATATGTAATATTGTATGTGTATGCTTCAGGTAAATATGAATGTTCACCCTGACTGTGATCAAAACATACACAATTCTCTGGCAGGGCTGTTGATACTGTCACTGATAGACAAGCAGTGGGGTCATGAGACACACCTGTCCCCTAAATTCTGTGAAAACCCTGTTTGCATGAAAGCACATGACACAGACCAGTGTCATAATGGAGGACAAGTGCATTTCATGAATAGGCTGTGGACTGTTTCCAACCTTGGTTAAATAAAAGAGCACAGCGTGTGTGATAGGGCTGTATGAATTTGAAGACCAGTTTCTTCTGTACGTTTATCTCTGGATTCCGATTTAAAAAATGATTTACATGTTCTCAGATAGTTGTATTCTGACGACTTTTTCTTGTGTATATATAAAGTACTTCTTGAAGTTTGCTCATCAGTAGGCTAAATTTTGTATGTATTTAATGCCTTTGACGCACCTCCATCTTCTTTTCTGACCATCCCAACCATGTAGGAAATTTGTTGGTGATTGCCTTTGTGAGCTATTTTGGTGCGAAACTCCACCGACCCAAGATCATAGCAATCGGATGTGTAGTGATGTCTTTTGGGACCTTTTTGATCGCCATGCCTCATTTCATCATTGGCCGGTAGGCAAAGTGTCATGACTGTGTGAATGCAAATTCTGTCTGTTTATTTCTTTCTTTTTAGTCTTCATGCACAGTAAACACAGTGTGGTTACAGTATGTCTTGCACTTTGAAAAGCACTCTCTGATGTATGTTTTTGTGCTTCACATTGTGAGTATCTAACGATACCCGATGCTTTCTCCCTTCCCTTGTTTAACAGTCACATTGGTATTTTGTACGCAGCTATAAGATCGAAACATCAGTTAGATCTTCAGTGAATTCAACCAATAACCTCTCTCCATGTCCAGAAAGCTCACCTGAGTCCACCAGGGCAGGTGACAGACCCTCTGTACTGCCCTCTAGAGGTGAGATCAGGAGCAGAATCATTATTGTTTGTCAAAGAAATCCCACATTTGTTCATTGTAATGTTTTGAAGATTTGAATCATAAATGATCATCTAGTTTTTCTTTTTTCATTTTGAACTGTAGGCTGTGAGCGAGAGTCCAGTGTTTCAATGTGGATCTATGTGTTTCTGGGAAACGTCCTGCGTGGTATTGGAGAGACTCCAGTACAGCCTTTGGGAATTTCCTACATCGACGACTATGCACAATCTGAGAACGCTGCCCTCTATATTGGTAATATACCTTACTCACTGTCTATGTTTGCAGCTTTGGTATGGATTCAGGTCTTTTCACTTTGAATGTAATCAATTAAGGAAGTTTATTTGCACAGTTAAATAAAGACAACCATTGTAAATCTTCTTGAGTAGTAAAATGAAAATTCCTTTCTTTGTTGTATACTCTAGGATTTGTCCAAACCATATCAGTTATTGGGCCTGTCTTTGGGTACCTGCTGGGGTCACTGTGCGCCAAGATCTACGTCGACATTGGCTATGTCGACATGGGTGAGTGAGCTGTCGTCGGCCTGATAAATTACGACTGATTAAATTACTTTCCTGTGCTTTGTAAGTTGCTGTTGCAGATTCTCCTTTCTTCACACCGCAGAGATGCAGTCACACCCCTCTGAGGACAGCTGGATTTATAAATTCATTTGTCTAAATTACAGTATTAAAGGTCCAGTGTGTATGATTTAGTGGCATCTAGTGGTGAGTTTGCACATTGGTTGAAAACCCCTCGCCTCACTGTCCCCTTCCAAGCATGAAGGAGTAACACAAAAGGCCCTCTTTAGTATCTGGTTTGTCCATTCTGGGCTACTGTAGAAACATGGCAGACTTTGTGGAAGTGGACCTGATCCCTCTGTAGATTAAAAGAGCTCACTGAAAGACAACCAAAAATATTTTCAGGCGATTTTACACTGATGAATACATAATTATTAATATTGTATTTCATTTCTGCCAATAGATCCTCCTAAATCCTAAAAATTAACTCTTTTAAATGTGCGAAAGACATAACCCACCTGCTGAGGGGAAATTAATTGGGGCACGGTGAATTCTGGGATTCAGTGTAATCTGATTGGGGAGCAAACACTTTGAAGCCGTTGTTAACCTTTCTGTGTGACGAGTCAGGAGACATCTCACGTTCCCTTTGAACTTCTGCCACAGCCCTACATTTTAAGTGTGTGTAAAGCACTGACTCTGACCCTGAAACTGACTCTGTACACAAGTTGTGCTTTATGAATGCATTTACCTTGCTTTTGCATAGAAATTAGTATAACTGTAAGAAAACAAATGAAAATGTAAGGCTAGTAACTGATAGCAAAACATATCCACATACTGTGCTGATAGGCGTCTTACCTCTATGCAGAGACAGTGACTATTACCCCCGGCGATGCCCGCTGGGTGGGGGCGTGGTGGCTGGGCTACCTCATCGCTGGTACCATCACCCTCATGTCTGCTGTTCCTTTCTGGTTCCTGCCTAAATCACTGCCCATGCCTGTGGATAAACACGATACCAGCTGCACTCCAGAGCAAACCAGGTTTATCAAAGATTCCCCAACTATGGTGCACAAGTTCAGACCTGAGGAGCCAGCTAATTTACATCAGATGGCCAAAGGTATGATCATAGTCTTCTTATGAATTTAACTTCTTCTGAACATGTTTTTGGGTCTAGCTCTGAGCATTGTGTGCCTGCTATAGATGCAAATTATAAACAAAGAAAATAGTCTCAGTTGTGTTGAAAGAGGCACTACCTATGTTTTGAGTGCTATTCATCCTTCCCCGCACAGAGTTTGTGCCCGCAGTGAAGAGTCTCCTTGGAAATCCTGTGTACATCATCTACTTATGTGTGACCATCATTCAGTTCAACTCTCTCATCGGGATGGTCACCTACAAACCCAAATACATCGAGCAACACTATGGCCAGTCAGCATCAAAAGCCAATTTTCTCATGGGTAAGCAGAGTGTTTTGATAATTCATAATGTTTACCTTGTTTTGATGATTTTAGTCAGGTCGTTTCATCTTTGTAGATGAGTTACAAGCTTGTTCAAAACCTGTGTTGCCTCACTGAAAGGAGAGTATTTAAGGATGCAAAGTGATGTGAGCTGGACAGTCATCATAAGTGTTTCATGAGCCAGCTTTTGATGAATTTTTTATGCTCCAACTCCCACATCCCTCATAGGTAAATGCAGCAGCTTCAAAATGACAACCAGGTTTGCTGCGATCGAAATGACAAACACTGATTTAAAAAAACACACAGAGTAATTGTGAGGTCAGCCTGATGGAAATGGAGACTGAGTGAGCGGTGTTGCTGCCTGATGTTGCCTGCTCATGTTGCTTCCTGATCCTCTATCCCTTTAAGAATCCGTTGTATTCTGCGTTTTGGTTAGGCATGATCAACATCCCAGCTGTGGCCCTGGGGATGTTCTCTGGAGGGGTTGTCATGAAGAAGTATAAGCTGGGTATCATGGGAGCAGCTAAATTTGCCTTTGGGACCTCCCTGCTGGGCTACTTCCTGTCGCTCTTTTTCTTAGCCATGGGCTGTGAGAACTCCAAGGTGGCAGGCATCACAGTGTCATACACTGGGTATGTGATGTCTGGATGCATTTCCCTCACATCTTAGTGGAATAGGTAGCGTTAAAAAGAAGGATCATTTGAGCTAACACATTTCCTTGGGCTCTTTTTGCATTGTGTTGCCTTTCTGTGTCTCTATTTTCATGTGGCCGTTGCCTCTTATTGGATCAATTTTTCATATGTGCTGTCAATAATATATTGATTTTCTTCACATTTTCACATACAGAGTGGGAGGTTTGCCTTATCAGGAGCCGTCCCTTTTTTCTGACTGTAATTCGGGTTGTTTGTGCTCGAGAAGAGAGTGGGATCCAGTGTGTGGAGAGAACGGGATCACCTACGTGTCCCCGTGCTTGGCTGGATGCGCCTCCTCCTCTGGCTCTGGCAGAAATACGGTCAGACACACACCACCAACTTCATGATACACTCATGTTTCTCTGTTTAACAGTTGATGAACAAGCACGACATAATACTTGAGCTTGATGACAGTGTTTCGTTCTATGCAAGTCAGTTGTATTTGTGTGACATGAGAAGTGTTTCCTGCTGTGTTGCAGGTCATCTCTCATCGATAAACTCGTTGTTTTCTTCTTCATTAGGTGTTTGACAATTGCAGGTGTGTAGCACTGGCTGATGCCCGGCCAGGAAACCTGACGGCCACTCTGGGCCAGTGTCCACGCAGAGACAGCTGTGACAAAATCTTTCCTTACTTCCTGGCTCTGTCTGTCCTCAGCTCCTTCATCATCTCTCTTGGGGGAACGCCTGGCTTCGTGCTGCTCGTCAGGTCTGTCCACAACCTTCTTGTGGACTCTTGGAATCACAAGACTCATCTCACATGCAGCCTGTCGTTGAAGCAATACATCATCTTGTCATTCTTGGACAGATTACACGCGCAGCTGTTATCAGAGTTATTTCCATATGATGCCGTGTTGTCAGTGGAGATATTTCTAACTAGAAAAAATGAGATGTTTGCATTAAAGCATTCTACTTCTGTACCTTATCTCATCAATGTAATCTTCATTTGTAGCATTTTATAAAATTTTCTAGCACTAAATTTTAAATAATTTTCCTTCTTTAAGTGTTGCAAGGTTTAAAAGCTGAGTTTCATTTAACGCTCCAGTCTTTTTTTCTATAGGTGCATTAAACCTGAGCTGAAATCTCTTGCTCTGGGAATCCACACATTGGCCACTCGCACCCTCGGTGAGAGCCATCTTTGTCATTTTGTACATTACTGTCTGCTTGGTGTGAATGTCAAGTGCATGGAAATTTCCTGAGAGCTGACATTCATCTTACTGTATGATGGTTTGAGCAGAAGTAGTGGAATATTCAATGTGATCATTACGTGATGCTCATCATTAAATATTTCTATAAATGTAAATAGAAGTTTCAGTTGTCAGATATCTTACAGCAAACCTTAATTTGCTCTTTGTTTGAAGTAACAAGTTCTTTGAAATTACACAACAGCTGGAATACCTGCACCTATATACTTTGGAGCCATAATTGACACAACATGCCTCAAATGGGCATACAAGATGTGTGGAGGAAGAGGAGCATGCAGAATATATAATACCTCAGCTTACAGGTACTTGGATCTGTACGGCTTTTGTTGTAAAACTGTATGTAATATCCAGTAGCGCTGCACTGCCCTGTAATGCTCATTAACAAAATTATTAGACTGATGAAAAATACAGAGACAATGTTTTAATTGTTAGACTCTTACCACCAGTGCTACAAATATGTAGTGTAGCATGTAGGTTTGCCACGGGGGATGCCAGAGGGAAGGCCATGTAAGCTTCTCTCTAATTCAGAAGCTGCCAATTATGGAGGTGGGTCCTTTAAGGACCTGAAAGGACAACCTAAACCTTTACTTCTGCCCCAGATTAGACCACATAGGTGACTGTTTACTTAGTCAGCAGTATTGTCATTTTAGAATGTAGGAGTCCTACAAGTTATCAGAATTACTAAGTTTCAGTAAAATGCTTTGAAATGGTGCCAACGTTCATAGAACTACAAGACTTGCGTCCTGATTTGTGTTAGTGATTATGTGAGTTTGAGGCTGAAATTGTGACTTACCTTCAGGGATTTGTATCTTTGTAACAGTGTTGCTTTCTTCTTACTGCAGGATCGTGTACCTGGGCCTGACACTGGGCTTGAGGACAGTCTCCTTCTTCCTGTGTATTTCAGGCTTTGCTCTACTCAAAAGACATATTAAGAGGGAGGAGAAATATGCTCTGACCAATGGGAGTGCAGAGTTGGAGTCACTGAGGAAGGAGGAGAACAGCTCAGTGCACCATGAGCAGTTCATACTGGCCTCGGACTGCAATCCTGACAGAGAGACTCGCTTGTGAGCCTCAGCACAACTTTTTCTCAGCTCCACGGAGCACCTCAGATGTATAGAGGAACACACACTGTGGACACTTTTCATAGCACACAGAGTATATATTTGTACAGGATTTGTCTAGATGTGCGATACCTGAAATAAGAGTCTTTTCAAAAACAAAATATGCTGGAATGTATAAATTTACGTGTTTGTGTTTTACATGAATGGAAGACTTTTGTAGGAAAAAAGTAAGTGTGCTGTGTTTTCTATGTTGGTCTTCATTTTTATGATTAAACTTGATGAAATGGATTTTTGGACTGAACATAGTGAAGGTGCCTGAATTAGATGGTTTAATGCCATCATGTCAGTCTTGAGTGTGTGGGGCTTTCAGTTGAGAAGAGATGCCGAAGAGATTAAACAGGTCTGTTGACTGTTTCTGTGGCACATCTGGCGGAGGAACCATGAATGTGGCTACACTGAGACAAAGAAAGTGGTTCAGCCTGTGGATGATTCGGGTAAACAAGCAGATCAAACCTAGAGGCAACACAAGAACAGCAGCCCTCTGAATGATTATCCCATTAGCATTCAGAGGTCAAACTCCCACTTCCTGTCCAGATGTAACAAAGCATTCCTTGGGTAAAATTACTATTTCATTACACTTTGTGGCTTTGATAATCAAGCTTCACTCAATCTTACTGTACTGTAGCAAGCTGACACGGCTCTTTTTAAGGTCAAGAATGAAACAGCTTTTAAGTCGACATGGATGAGAAGCCGTAGGTGCTTGTAATCATAAAGATTGACTATCTAAAGTTCCATGATGCTGCCAATGAGGGCCGTATGATAGAACAAATGCAGGAGTAGACCTTGAGTTGTAATTGTTTGTCAATCTCTGCTATGTATTTGATAAATTTGGCATTTTGCAGCACTGCCTTTCAGCCATGATACACTTATCAGTAGTACTGTATATGCATCACATCACCTCACAATACAAAACTTGTAGAGCAGCTTATGTTTACCAGAATTGTCTCTGAGAGAAATGTTAGTTTTATGAAAAACGTGACACCGTTTGATCTGATATGTATTGAATACTGTATTTTGGCTTTGATAATGAGGCTTATTACAAAAACCTACCACATCTCCCTGACTGTACTCATTATGAAACATTTCGTTTTCACTGTGTGATCCTATTCTGTGTCGATGTGGTACCAGCGACTTTTGAGTGACACCATGATTGATCTCAGCATGACAAGGAGGAACACACTGTCTGGGGTTTTGTATTGTTTATTACTCATGTTCATGCCTTTGTCATATACCAACCAGACTGTTAACAAATTACAAATGTCAAAAACAGCTGGGCCAAACATTTACATTATTTGTAAGAATTTCAACATCTGTTCAAAAAAGATGCTTTTTAACAACAGTGAAACAGCTTTTGTCTAGATTAAAGGTTTATAATAAACATGTGACATGCACGTGTGACAGAAATTCATGGATGGTTGTCAAATTAGTAAATTAGAATTCATAACAAGTATAAAGATACAGTAACTCATTATACAGCATGTATGCATCAGTCATTATGGGTTGAAAGGAGGCACTGTTGCTCTGGTCTATGCAAAATTAAGGTTAGCCTAATAGCATAATGTATTTCTGGGATGTTGTCAGATATTAATAATTGTTAAATGTTAGCATCAGCAATACAAATGAGCTGCTTAGAGAAAATTTTAATTCATTTTTGCATATCTATATACTTCAACTGCTCAGAGTAACATGCACAAAAGATAGATTTCAGGTTCACTAAAGAACTTGAGTAAGAAGATTTTTATTTTTATTTTTTTGCAGCATTTGAGAGCTTGACATGCTACCTTTTGTTTAATCCTTTAATCATTTAAAAATATGCTTCAGTTCAAACTTCAAAGGAAAAAGACAGTTGTAAAAGATAATACAAACATGGCCTCTGGTGGCCTACTGCATATAGTACACAGTTCCAGTGTAACGAGAAGAAGCAGCATCCGTGGAACAAATGGAACAAAGTCTCCTGCAAACTATTGTCACTGTACTCCTGTGGTTACTGATCCTTTTTGTCTGCAGGACTCTGGAGATTCTGTGGATCAAGTAAAGGATTAAAATAGAATCACTCCAGTGTTAGTCAGGTTAACACACAGTGAGTAGTTTGTGGTTTGGTGCACGCACATATGAAATGCATGTGTGTTTTACCTGGAGTTGATGGTGTTCTGTCAATAGTCTGTCATACTCTTGTGCCAGACTTTTGGCCTGCCTCCTCATGGCCTCCACTTCAGCATGAGACTTGCGCACAGCTACACGCACAAACAGTATAGCATCTCTAAATTTCCCCACATATCATCAGTGCCCCTTAAAATGAGCTTGTTTCACGATAGCACAACTAGCAGTATGCAAGAAATGAACTGTGGCGGTCCATGCTCTGCTAATGTTGGACAGAATGATAGCTTCTCATGTACATTTTATTGTAAGAATGATTCTTTGGTTTCAAAAGGTATGACTGCAGATCATTCAGTATGAAGAAAGTGATGATTACTCACCCTCCTCAGCAGCCTTTACTTGATTTGCCAGCTTCTCTACCTCTAGCCTCAGTTGCTGGTTTTTTGCTGACATGGATCTTTCCTCGTCCAGGACAGCCTGAGCACAAAGGACTCTCCTTAATTACCGACAGCAGACTACAGAGCGCATACAAATACAAATCACAGCAACAACACTGTGAAAAAACAGCAAAGGTGGACATGAGTCACAAATATTTATAAGTTATACAGAAGGGACACAGTGAATTACAGTAGATGGTACACAAAGGAAAGGAAAAGGCCTTAAGACTGTAGGACAAAACATAAAGTTGATTACTTGTTTTAGCATCAGGTTGTCATCCTGGTACTGCTTGGCTCTTTTGAGAGCACCGTCCATCTGTGCCTGAAGACCTGCACTGTTCTCCAAGGTGACAGAAATCTGGTTTAGCAAGGTGACAATCCGACGCATGATACTGTGATGAGTTCACAAGAAAGGAAAAGACAAGAACCGGTAGGAAAAAAAGGCAGAACAAGACCTCAGAAAGTAAATAAGAAAGTTGTGTGGAATGGTAAAGTAGAGTGTGTATTTGGATAAGGTCCCTCATTATTCTGCTATTCGGAATAAATGTGGAATCAAGATACTAACAGCCAGAGGAAGAGGGAGAAGCCAGATATGTAGAGGTTCCTCTGGGCTCTGAACAGCTTCATGTGCACATGGTCGTACACATTTGGGTTCACCTTGGCATCTTGCATGGGCTCGGGACCTGAGTACTTCTGCACCTCACGGACAGCATCTGAGAGCAGGCAGGGGGGACAGAAATGTGACTGACACTGATGCTGACAATATCTACTCAGTGTCAATCAGTGTCTGTGACTCATAGCAGATTGCTTACCAAGGAAAAGAACAATAAGAACCATGATCATGGTAAAGAAGCATTTGTTCCAGTAGGGAGATAACCAGTTCCATATTCTCAAGCTGAAAACCAAACGCCATCTAGAAAGTAGGTAAAAAGGGATGTTGTGAGTCTTTCATAAAATACAGTTAGAAAGAACACTGATGCTATCTGCTGGTGATTTGTGTGAACTGCCTGTGTCACTTTTCTCACAGTCAAACTCTTCCTCAGGACATGTCTTTTGCTGCTTTAGCTGCTGAATGAACTGTTGACTGTGTTTTGGGTTTGTGTTTTGAACTGCAGTACCTCTTTGCTGATATGAAGGGTATACACAAGATGAGATTGACTGCTATCTCTGCATAGAGGAAGAAAGCCACAGCCGTCCACTGGAGAGTCATTGTAACTGTGGTTTCCTGAGGAGATTGGCAGGTTTAATTAGCTCTATGTATAGCATGAGTAAGTGGCAGTGGAAGTCAATAAGTATGCAAAATACTCCTATTTTTTAATGTACTGTTTGCAAACTAAACTATAAGCAGGATACACTATGGTACTCTGCTACTGTTTTATTTTGTAATGGCTGTCACATATGCACATACATGTTTCCATAGATCTCCTACATACAACAGGCAATCTGCAGCAGGCATTCACAGTCCCATTTACTATTTTTAGACTTTTACCTCTGTGTCTGTTCTCACTCTTGAGCATTAAAATCATTGGCTGCTGTTCTCATTTTGTTTAAGAGTGGGAGGTGGTCGGTCTAGTCCAAGCGATAAATAGAGTTGTAGGCTTACCAGACAGAGCTGAACGATCAGAAGAATGGGAAAGTCCAGACAAGCGCTCGCATGAGCTCACATGCATTCATAACAGCTGCTGGTGCGCATCTGAGGAGCTGCAGCCCTAAAAAAAACTCTGCTGCTCAGTTGACATGACTAGTCAGCCCCTTTGGATTTGTTAAAGGTCAAACCCAATTCACCAAACTAACCAGAAGCTTTGTTTTCTGTCTACTGAATGAGCCTAAGATTTGTTTGGGGTTTTTTCCACTGGACCTGCCTTTTTCCACCACTCTGTGTGTGTGTGTGTGTGTGTGTGTGTGTGTGTGTGTGTGTGTGTGTGTGCGCGCGCATGTGTGTGTTTCTGATGTCTTCTCAAATTACATGTCATGGTACAAAAATAGTCATGAGGAGGAACACTCAGTCTCTTTATTCAAATCATAATCCATCCTTTGTGAGTCTTATTTATCCCCAAATTTGTAAAATAAAGAAGCAGATGTAATACTTTTGATATATCTCTGAATGTGTTGACTTTTCTGTTTTGTGCATAAAAGAAGACAAACAAAGAGCCACAAGGGGGCAGTGGTCTCTAAAGATTTGATACAGCTTCTGCACAGTGGCAGGAAGTAGGAAGGCCTGTATGCTCTGCAGTTGTAGTAAATTCAATCCAAATATTCCCTGTGTGTCAGGGATATATACAGACAGCCAACTCTATGGATAAAGGGCTCAGTTTACACACCAGCTGAATATAAATAGCAGATATAGCCTCATTTTGTGTCTTTGTGTGCCCTTTAAAAAGGAACATAAACATGTTGGCTTGTTCATAAATACATAAATTGTAGGGGTATTGCACATCAACAACCGAGACTGAGGGAATTCTTCAGCATAGCCTTCAGAACACTCTTCTTCCTTTCAAATAATGAGGTTTTTTGACCAAATTCAGCTCCAAGGACTATTCTATGTATTCTGCCCTCTCCACTGCATTGAGCTTGCAAAGTGTATTCACACGGGCTTCCTCTGTGGAAGAGACTGATAGCTGCTATCCTCTTTGACTGCATGTCTCAGGAGTGCTGAGGAGCAAAATGTTTACAGCTGCACCCTGTGATAGCTTTTTGAGAGTGGGCAAATGACTGTGGCAGAGCTGAATACGCTTTGATTGCTCTCCTCTCCTCACCATCTCAGAGGTTGCAGCTCAGGAGACTGAAGAGTCATTACTGCAAAATGCCTGCAATAAGCAGATGGTCAGGCTACGGTGATAGTGTGCTTGGTGAAGTGCTGCAACGTGAGACCTCCATCCATTTTATTTATTGTCTGTCATTTCTGTCCTGACAGGCACAGTAGTCAATGCCACAATGCATGCGGACTTCATGACTGATATCTTAAATGTTACATAAGATTGTTTCATGAACTTTTGTGTTTTCTTTTTGATCCAGGGAAGTATGATCATGCACAAATTCTGTACAAATGTACTACTGTCACAGTGCAACCACAGATCTCTGTAGCTAGCCAGTGGACAGTTTGTTATGCTAATTATCTGACTATTTAATCTACTTATCTAATCTCACATGTACATGTACTTTCTACATGTAAACTTCATAAAACTGCTTCTCATGTATATCATCATCGAGTCCCTCACCCTGTCCCAAAAGGGTAGCACAGATATCCTGCAAAGGAAATTTATTTCAGCTGCTTGTATCCATGATCTAATCATTTCAGTCACAGTCCAAACTTGTGACCGTAGCTGAAGGTTGTATCATAAATCGTCTTGTAAATTGAGAGCTTTGCCTTCAGGCTTAGGTGCTTTTTACACTATAATGGCCTGGCATGCAACGTCTATATGCAATTTGGTGTCTCATGTTCCATGTTGCTCCCATTTTTGAACATCTCAGTCAACCTGTCCGTGTCGGCCCCATCTTGGGCTTCATATTGTTCCCATGTGGGTCATGAATGGTGTAAAGAGTGGACTGCCTGTGGGGCCCATTTGAGTGATCACCCTCGGGTGTCCCAAGGGCATCTTGTTCTGTTCACTTACATGGGGCCTTTGCTCTATGGTTGTTAACCATGTGGATTAATCATGGTGTCTAGTTTGATCGTCATACAATAGAGTTGACAGAGTTGCAGACTGCCTCATTGCACAATCGAGGTCGAGACTTGAGCCCACCACCGATCTTCCAGTATTTACAGTAAGCACTGTCCCTGACACCAGTGTGGGATTGAAGAGTCACATAGCCTGATGTAATCCAGACCACTGACTCCCCCAACTCCACTATCTTTGCCCAGGGACATGTCAGCCTCATCTGCTGAGACATCAAGTCCATGACCTTACCAAGAGCCTTTGCCTCTGAAACTACAGCATGCTCTGGCCTGTTGGTGCTAACTAGCCATAGGATTTCCATCTTTAGCCTGTTCATCTACCAGGTTACAGGAAAAAGTGTGTGTGGAGGTGAAAGTTCCTTCCTAAGTAAAATGATGAAGCATCACTGATCAGATCAGGTTGGCCATTCCTCCAAATCACTTTATCTAAGGGTTTTCCAGCTAAGACTCATGGTCAAAGTCTCCAGTAATCCCAAACTCACCTGTAGCCTCAACCAGTGTGGGTACCACGAGCAACATCTTTGCAAATATTTAGCTCAGTTGCAATGATACCGAAACACGGGAGTTCATTTTTTTTTTTTTTTTTTTTTTTTTTTAATATACAGAACTAAACCGCAGCAGCAGCATCTGCAACTGGCTCTGCAGTTCCTCCCTTTAACCGGTGGTGGCGCATGTCCAGAAGTGCAGGTCAGACGCAGTGTGTGATGGTGGACCCAAAGACCAAACTTTTTCGGACTTTTTAAATGATCTGCGCCGTGAGGACAGTTTTGGAGACAAGAACTTTAGGAATACTGAATGAAACTGTTGGTATACTTAACAGCTCTCTCTCTCTAAGGTCAGAAATGGGGATATGTCGCGTACAGACACTAAAAGACGCCATGATTGCATTTGGATTGAAGCTCATCAAGAGACACACCCAGACAGGTGAGTGTTTTTAGCTAGCTGGCTAGCTGTTTAGCTAACTGTAATTTTGGTTGGCTGCTTGTTTACTTTGTCCAGTGTTTTCCATATTTACGTAGATATACATTCACTAAGCATGTTCACATAGACGCAGAGCAACTACTAAATTTTAGTTTATGATAAGTAGTCAGGAGGTACAGAAATTATGAGACAGCTTCGCTTCAATTAACGGTCAAAAGATGGGCTGCTGCTGGTGCTGCTGCTGCTGCTGCCGCTGCCATCGGTCAACTTCCTGTGCCAACTTTCACGTAATTAAGGTATCTCTTATTAATTTAGAGAAATATTTGTGGGTTGTTGTTTTTGTTGTTACATATAATCAAGATGTGGAACGCCATAATATCTCTGGATCTGAGCTGGTGCCATTATAATATGTTAACATTAAATTACAAGTATATTAGCTAACCAGCTAGTTAGCTAACTAGCTGGTTAGTTAGCTAACTAGCTGGTTAGCTAATATGGTTGCCCTCTTAGTCATATGCTTGACTTGATCATATGCTGGAACTGCCCTATGTTTCCACATTTGTCTTGCAAAGTGCAGCTTTCCCCTAATTATAATAGAGAACAGTTCTTTGAAATCATCTGGATTATGGTTAGGACATAATTCATGCGCAATGAATTTTTAGAAACGGCCAAATTGTTCTTAAGTTTGAGCCAGTGTCCAACAATACTGGATATTTGAGAGTGATGCTAATCTTAATAATGTTGTTTTAGAGTTTACAAGTCAGATGAAATGTGACCAAGATATGCACTGAGTAGAACATTTCATAGTCCTAGAAGTAGCTTCTCAGTATTCTTTGGTGGACTGCAACTTCATGCAGCCAACATATTTTATATGCCATTAAGACATGATAAGCTCATGGAAAAATGTAAAAGGCAAGATAATTAAGTACAATCTTTTGCACTATTGAACAGTAATAGTGTTAACCATTGTTGCTAATTTACATTAAGTTACATCAAGCTAAAGCTACACATACTAGAATCACAAAGAGGGAGCTGGAACAATTCGTTTCATTTGTATGCTTATGTAAAAAATCTCTTTGGATGTGGTAGATATGACTGATTTTGATATGAGACTGCTTCTGAGTCCACAGTCAGAAACATCCCACTTACAGTGGGTGTTGCAGTTAAAGCAATGTCTCGTATTTGGATTATGATACATAGACATATGTGGCATAATAATAACTGTGTTTGTTGAATAAGAGAATGAGGCCAGATGATGAATTCACAGTATATTTGCAATTTCCTTGCTGTATAGACTGTTTCCCAGCAACGCTATTTCAAGATGCGCGTTCAGATAGAGGGTAGAAACAGAGTTTCACAGAGAGCTACGGTCAGAGGAGTTGAGGGGGAGTTGTTGTGCAGTTAACTGTGCAAATCATGAAAATTATGGGTGGCAAATGTTCAATATCAAAGAGGTTAACATTTATTTCAGCACAGAGTTCATAATTATATGCATCTTGGAATGTTGTCAGCTCCCTGCATCATAATGTGCAGGATGATTTTTCCATAGAAAGTAGTGCAGGAAAACACCTGATTTAAGGTAAAGCAGCATAATGAATGTTAATCGCAAATAATTACAAGAGCAGAAGTCTCTCTGTACTTTGCTGATCCATAAACAGCAAGAGCTATTTCAGGCTGGAGGAGGCAGATTGAGAACTTTGGATAAAGGATGAATCACTTCATCTCATGTTGCTGCAGTCTTAGCTGTCTGTATGTGGCATGCTGAAGAAATAATGAGAACAAAGACGATAAATGTTCAATACAAATTTACTTCTTAAAAGAAGTTTTCCCACCAGCTGTGCTAATATTAATTAGGGATCCAGCTAATGGTTATTTCCATTATCAATGAAACTGTCAATTCTCATTGTTCTGCTGCCTGTCTTGGACAGAACACTCTTGAAGAAGACATTTTTAATCTCCATGAGGCGTGATTAAGTAAAGGTTAATTAAAAAAATATGTCAGAAAACTCTGAAACTTGTGATATGGCAAAAAATATGGTCACAGTAATTTTGTCCATATTGATCAATATAGATATTTTACATACTATTTATTTGACAGTGCTCCCAGTTTGAAAGAGTAACTGGTAGCTAGTAGCTGTGCAAAATGGCTTGGTTTGGAATATATTTCATGTTAAAAGATTATATTGACTAAATGTAAACATGGAACTTTGCAAATATACTTCAGTGTTTCCTCTACATTCATTTAGGAGTGGCGGCCGCCATTGCTAAATCCTAGCCGCCGCTCCTTCAAATTTTTATTTGTTTTTTTTTATTTTATTTATTTTTTTTTTTTTTATTGTCGCAAGTACACCACCGCCACATGTCTCCACCTTCACAGCAGAGTCCGACGTTAATTACTCGCGAGAGCGCGGCCTTGAAAGTGACATCACGTCAAGCACCCAGGCTCCAGGTCAGAGAGTCAGAGGACTGTCGTCTTGGAAAATAGGGCAGCGACTTACCGGAGAAAAGGTAGACTTATTAGCTTAAGATAACTCATAATAGATTTTACAAGTTAAATAGACATTTGCAAAATATTGATGGCCAGCTAACGTTACGTAACATACCGGTAGCTTAAGTTAATTAGGCCCGGTGCCAACTCAGTGTCGCTAATGTGAGTAAACTAATTGATAGCGTTAAGATAATATCTGCACGCCATGATGTAACTGCTGACTGCATTTTCAGATGAGCTTGTTCAAAAATTTCCCTAAGAAGAGAAAGACAGCTGATGAAGATGACGCTAGTCAGTAGTGATGTGTCTGTCGCGAAGGAAACGGCTCCTAGTGAACGATCGGACCCGGCTCCTGCCTGGGAGCCAGAGCAAGAGCTGCTTTGTTTTTTTTGTTTTTTTCTCGACTTTTCTCCGTTCAAGCCGCACGTGATTGGTCAACTACATGATGTGTGGTGGCTTCAGTATGTAAGCACTGAGCAGGAGGGGGAGGACAGGGGGGTTACAGACACAGCATGCGCGCACACACACACACACATATATTCAGCCTTTAAAAAGCAATTTTCAACTGGCCATTCAATAAATAGTTTGTAAAAGTAAAATCTGCAGTCAAGTGTCATTTGTTTACGCCACCATGGCTCCCCGGAGAGCCTGCCCCTGCTGCTGAAAAAAATCCTAGAGGAAACACTGTACTTTATTTGCTTTAATTAAACAATATAAGTTAGTTTGCCTTGTAAGTTATAGAATAATTATGCAGTTGCTGGGATGACACCTTTTCAGGTGATGGTAGAGATTTGTTGTGTTTCCCGTCTTGGTTGGCACTGACTGGCGACATGTTTTGCAGACCTTCTTAATATGCACACCGTTGCTTTTGAGATATTCAAACCGCTTCCATGTAATTCATCATTGTTACCTTTTTTGTGAGATGTTTATGTTTCTTTTGCTCAAACAGGTGTTTGATAAATTGATCGTACGGACTCCCCTTTGTTGCAGTTATAGATAATGAGCAATGAGCATTGACATTGTTGTCTCCAGTAAAATATATTCTGAAGCCTGCTTCATTCCCTCCGCTGCGGCCTGCTCTGAAATGATGCTGCTGTCCACTGTCTGTGTGTGAGGAGCTTAGCCCTGCCCGTATGCAAACAGGCAGCGACACAGGGAGCAGAGGCAGACTGAGTGGCTGCTGTTGTGTTTATTTCTGCTGTTAGATCTATTCATACTGAGTAAAAAAATCCAGAGTTTGTCATTATAGACGTAAATTTGATCAGTCATATCATGATTGTTTTATCGCTCAGCCTTATTTTAAACTACAGAAAATGTCCATCAGTAAGCTACCATGGTGTATCTGGGTCTTTAACCTCCCCCACACCCTTTTTAATTAAATAATGAAAACATCTTTAAATGATACTCTCAACACAGGAAAAAGGAGTCGCTTGGATAATTTAACAGTACCATCATTTTATATTGTAGTCATCAGTTTTAATTATCTCAACTTTGTTTTTGAGAAATGGTGTTGGCTCTAAATATCACAATAACCATGAATCTCATTTACCAATGCCGTGGAGAAGAAGTTGGGCTGGGCGCCATCATCTGTCATCAATGTCACAATTACTTGTCACATTCGCCTCAGTAATGATTAATGAAACGATAGCTCCTTATCTTTGCATCTTACATCTGAAAGTGATGTGCTTTAACCTGATGAATGTCTAATCAGGTTTCTACCAAGTGTAATCTTAAGCTTTGACTCCATGTTGGCAGCACTGCAGAATTTCACAAATGAATCTTGGTTGTTTTGTAAGGAAATGCAGCTGGTTAACTTCTCTCCTTAAAATTTTATATGCACAGTCTGGTAACTGACTTTTTATTCAAAAGGGAGCTAGTGCTGTCTTTTGTACTGATGAATCAACCATAATGAATTTCAAGTCCAGCCAAGCTCAACATTTTATATGCAGAAAATGAATGGGACCTTTCACTTCAGGAGCTCTCAATAATTTCTGCCACTTTGCATTTCTATTGTGACATGAGCACACACGGAGGAGAATGGTATCTATTTAAAATGTCTATTTTGGCTTTAGTGAATACAAATGTTCCCCATGTAGTGTCAGACTCAAGCTGCCAGGCTGTGTTGGTGAGCTCTGTTGTGGTGGACCCATTCATATCGTTCTGTCTGGTTGAGAAGAGTGGTGGTATAATCACCAGACAGTAGTCATCACTGTTAGGAGAGCTGGAGGGCAGCAATCTCCTCTCTGCTGTCTCCCCTCTCACACACAGTGGTTGACACTCTGTCACTGCCTGATAAAACAATTGGACTGACACATGGCTGCATGCACATACTGTATGGGCATAACTGCACATTCTGCAATATACACCAACAAATACAGGATACACACATTGTGGAATAGATGAATGCACAAACAAACACACACAATTGCACACTGACTGGCAAGTGCGCACACACACAGGGACTGGGCATACAGCCATGTCCGCACAAAACTTTTGACTTCTTTTTGTCCTTCATATTGTTGGTTTAGTGCGATAAGAATATGCTAGTCGGTCCCTTTGTCTGAGCCACACTGATTAAGACTTCACAATAAAATGGCTCATTTCAGCAAAAGTAAAATTCTTACACTTTGAACAGTCCCTGTTACCATGCTTGATAACATAAGCCTTTCCTGTGCTATGGCTGATTTGTCTTCATATGAAATCTATGATTCATTTTTTTTAGGATACTACATTGTCCTTCATTTTCTACTTTAGCATGCATGTAAAGTTGCTTTTCCTCGCTTACCTCCCAGGATTCATTGGTGCTCTGATATAGAGGGGATAATAAAAGAGAGCACTTGATGTACCATTAAACGTCTGCTCTACACACATTAATTTAAAGGCAGAGTGGTGTGTTATTTTCTCCAATACCACACAATGATGCCATTAAGGTCATAGTAGATAGAGGTCACACGCCATTGTATCTGTCTGCCTTTGATTCCTGGTTTCTATCTGAGGCATAGCTTATCTTGTACAGATATTATAGGTTTTATATCAGAGTCACAGATCTTCCAACTCCACAAAGTGTCCTTCCATCTCTAAATGTAGCTTGGTGAGAGTAACATTTGGAAAATGACCACAACCAACAATTTGTCAAGCTGTGCTGACTGGTGTGCTCAATTCACTTTCTTCTTCTCTACGATAGCAGAATTACAGTTGAGTGTTCGCTGACCTAATCCAATAGAGGCTCCATACAGACAGAGTAATGTGATTTCCCAGGCTTTTATTCTGTGTCTGCTGCTGGATAGAGAGGGGCCCTGAAGAGACGGCATTTGAATTGGGGATGGCTGCCTAAGAGAGGCAGCCACTGAGCAAGAGACGGAAGACATAATGTATGTGACAGGGACAGCAGCAAGTACCAGCCTTGATATGAACTATAGGGGAGACTGAAAAGGACACACCAGGGTCAAGTCATTCTAATAAGGCTTACTGTGAAGCATCATCCAACCTCTACTATTGACTATGGTAGTGTATTGACCTGTTTTTTTCTCAGCAGGTCATCTCAGCTTAGAGACGTATAGTGGTAGCCTGCTAACCTATCCAATATGCTAACTAGCAATGCTGACCTTGAGATTAGTGTCTGTGGCAGCCATACGTAAATATCAGTATCAATGAAAGTGCTCCCATGTGAGCCAAAAACATGAAATGTCATGTAAGTCAATGTCGTAGCTATCAGAACAATAAGGCTACGTGTATTCAGTTGAATTCAGAGTTGTAACATAATCACATGCCTGCACCTCACAATATTGGATATGTTGGAATTATACAATATACAGAAGAAAAAGGGAAAACAAGACATGAGATGAGACTGACTGTAAACTGTTGCTTTTGTGCTGGTCAGTCACATGATAAACACATCCTGTTTATGTATGTCACGCAGATTTTAAGCTTCATCTATATTTTGATGATCATTTTGTAATATTTAAACACTAAGTCCCTGTAATAACTTGATAAGCAGCAGTATGTCTAGGCTTGGTTGCTTCTTCTTTGCCTTGGGTGGTCAAAAATTGTTTAATGCATCTTCTAATTAGATTATATTTCATCATAATGATGAGATTGAGACAAAATTGAGGTCATAGCTCATTGCCCAGTGTCAACCACAACATTTTACAGTATACTGCAAAGCCCTGGATAATAATTTGGTACAGATCTAGAATTTAAGATTAATGTTTCGAGAGCATACTGGAGCATAATTTGCAGCTATTTGACAGAAATATTCTGTTATAAATATAAGTGCATCCACTTTGATGTTGAATCAGTTAGTTGTGGACTGGCTCCAGGCCACTCAATTGCAGCCCACATTAAAAAAATTGCTAAGTGTTTCAGAGCTCTGTTGTTGCTCTCATGAATGGCTTTTCTCCCAGCTGGAGATACTACTGAGCCAGTCAGTGCCGTTATAGGTGAGACCAAGGTTAGGAGCATCATCTCACTGTGCCAGAGCCAGAATGCAAACATATATAGCAACAAGCGTTGATAAGAAAGGTGGTGGTATTGGGCCTGTAAATGAAACTGACCAGAAACAGCTCTTAAGTGAGAACACCAGCATGTATTGAAGCCATTTCTTCAAAGAAAAGAGTTTTGCTTATTCTCCCCACTTGATGACCTTAATAAGGAGCAAGTTAAAGAAGCTGAGAGGCTTTGCTTCATGTCCACAAGGCTTGGCGTGCACACTGACTATAGTTAAATGAACAGTGGTCTATGTTAAAGAAAACCATCTTACATCAATCACAAGATGTCACAGATTTTATTCTAATTTTTGCCCTTATTCCAAAAAAATACAGTATTCGTACTAAACTGTTCACATGGCTAATGAAAATGAATATTCCACTAATATTACCATTTACATGGCAGCCTTGCATATCACGATAAATGAACACAGCCTCCCTATTTCATTCGCTCAACCACCTTCTTGAAAATGTTGGCGTTGTGATATATCTCCATATCCAAAACCTGTTGATATCCAACTCTTTCATAATGTTTAAAAGTAGGTGTGTTTCTCCTTTCAACCAGAAATGTGGGTTTTTCTTTTGTGCACACATCTCTACACCAGCTTTTCAAACTGTTGGCTATGCAACACTCTGAGCAAACTGTGTTTAAAAACCCCAGTTAAGATGCATATTCCAGATGCGCTGTATACATGTCCAAAGATTGCTTCAAAACCTGAATGAAATTGTCATATCCTCCATATTAATTGGAAAATGCTGCAGTCTGAATAAGAACTAATTCAAAATATCCAAACAGAATATGCTGTTTAAAAATGACCCCTATAAAATTGAGCATATTTCCATATTCTGAATAATAGTGGAATAGTAGTGTGCATGTAAACATAGTCAATGAACATGGCAATCTTTAAGCTAAGTCCCTCTATCCAGTATTCACACAGCTTCAGTGTCAGCTGAAAATGACATCGAGAGAAGTGATACATGAGTCTCAGTGATCAGTGAGGGCAAAATACTCCCTTCCCAAACTGAAAATGACTAACATGAAGCGAATGTCAGGCTAAAAAAATGCAATGTTAACAAAATGGCAATCCAGTCAGAGCATCAGGCTATGTTGGTTGTGCTTGAAAGGCCTTTATGGCTTAGCCAGTGTGGCTGCACGTCAGGATGCAAAACAAATTGTGACCTCAAATTCTACTTGGTTTAAATAGTATTGGTCTTTGAGAGGTAATTTTAGAAAGCAGTCAATACAAATGATTTTTGCAGTAGCACTGATGAAGTTTGGAATAGTACCTGACATTTAAGCGGAATTCTAAATTATGTTTTCACCAGGGAAGGAACACAGCCATTAGTTGTGTATCAACAGAAATGAGTCTGTGCGTTCATATATTGATATACCACCTTTGAAGTTTCTCTTCTAAAAGCTGGACTCATGTACATTTGTGTTAAATGTATCCTCTGGCTCAGTGTTTCATCTCATAGATCATTTTCTCTCCCCTGTCGGCTAATCTGTTGCTAGCTGTGATTCCATCTCCACTCTCAATCACAGACATGCCCTCAAGGTACTGTGACATCCACACTGCCTGTTTACAGCAGGGTCATAAAGGACCTTGCCTGCATCAATATTCCCATATCAGCCCTCTCTGTTGTGCTACAAACCACACACTGGCAGCCAGAGAAGCATCTGATTGAGGTTGTGTAATCACTCTGGTAATCCAACAACCCTGTGCTCTCTGGATCTAAAGGGCTCTTCAATTTTATACTGTACCTGAGACAGCAGAGACATAATAAGATCATTACTGAGATATACCGGAGAGTACAGTGTGCGTCTGTATTTTTGTATGTGTACCTTTATGCATGTATGTGAATGCACTGTATATATTGTAATCTTAGACAGAATGTAATCCTTGACCCAGGGATTGTAATGAAGTGAGCTGCCAGGCTAGCTGAGCATGGCTTTATATGCTAATGATAGTGTACCTGTGAATCTAGATTTGGTATTAGAGTGCAGATTGAATGTAATAAGCTGCCATTTTTTTTCCCTTGAAGATTGTTACAATTTAAATTCTTCTGCAGATGTATGAATAAATTATTCCAACTTATTTAGGGCAAGCTTGGTTCATAGACAATTTGAGGCAAAAATACAAGACTGTCTGAATTATAATCCACCAGCAGCAGCCACTTGGGAAATACAATTTCACTGTCGTATTTCTTCACAAACAAAAGACGGCACGCACTATTGGTAGCCATACACAGGCAGCGAAGAACTACATTATCTGTTGTTTTATTGTAAATAGAATCCTTTATTTGGCGTTAAGATTTTCGCAGTAGTTCTTCATTGTAGTTATGGATCTGCTTATTTGGAGAGCATTGTTAGACTTGTGTTATTAAAAAAGCTTTGACAGTATAACTGTTCTCAACATTTTCCATTGGTTTGATTCATTTCTCTTTGAAAACATAATTATCTGAGGATTCTATTCTCTTTGAGAATTAAAATGATATTTGTTATTTTCATTGTGTTCAGTGTACACTGTCCCTGTCGCAGTACCTGTCCCACCATAAAGTCATGCACAATTCATCAAACCAAAATAAGGCAGCTGTAAATTTTCCATTTGGCTCAAAGATGTGACTGTTAAAGTGAAACAGACTAGGCTTTGATTATATCTGGTTTATGTCCAACGAGTGTTGAGAACCATGGTGTTCTGTTGCTTCTGTGGAATGCAAGTGGTCTTCTTAAACTCTTAAAGCAGTCGTTGTGAACAGTACCCCCATAGCTTTTTATCTGTATCAACAGAACATGCACTACTTTGCTTCTCCTTTCCCTTCCTATCTCTCCATGTGTGACCTGTTTGTCTTTGTTACATCCTCATACCTATAGTCTCATTTCAGTCTCAGGGTCTTCCCTCCAGGGGTCCAAGGCAATAAGGTCAGTGGTCACTTGGGATTGCAGGGCCTGACATCAGAGCAAGTGGCATGGTGATGAATGGGAGTAATCTCACTGCTGTTACAGAATCACAAACACTTTACTTGGGGGGGGGGGGGGGGATAGGAAGCCTTTTGCTGCACTATGTGAATGAACACAAAATTTATTATAAATATACATATACATAACAATTCCTACATCTCTCTCTATATTCATATACCTTGTTCACCCTAAGCTGTACATGTTTATATATGTACACAATGTACTGTATGTTGCTACCTTTACAAAAAGCCATGCAGTATCTACAGTACAGTATATGGTGTATCTATGAAACCTACTTTTGTTCTCAATAAATAGTAATAAATTATCCACTTCTTGTTTTTGTACATTCTATTGCACATTTTATTTACATTACTGCTTTGGATAAACATTTTCCCTTTTTCATCTTGACCTGATGTCAATTTTAGCTGCTTTTGTTGACTGTATACCCTAAAGATAATGAGTTCCTTCACTCCACATCCTCAGAAGACAGACATTTCTGTCGGGCGTCTTTGTCCTCAAATGTCACCTTTTTATTTCTCTTTGGGTCGATCCAAGAGTTGTGGATAATGGCATTATTAGGGGTAGGATCTGCCTCAATGATCGACACCACTCTCTTCTTCATCTTGCTTTTCAAGACTTTCTGGAATTTCTGCCTAGTGAAGGCATAGAGTAGAGGGTGAAATATAGTGGTCCCATAAGCCATGACCAGGAAGCCCAGTCTCAACTTGACCATTAGGTCACTGGGGCCTACACTCAGGATGACTGTGTTGAGTATTGTGATGGGCGTCCAGCACAGCAGGAAGGTAGACACAATAAGGAGGGACATCCTGAAAACCCTCTTTTGGCGCTCTCGTCTTTCTCTGTGGCGCTTAACAGCCCTGCGCAGGGCGATGATGACAGAGACAGACGTACGCATTCCCAGTGTGGGGTTGCGGCTGCCACTGCTCTGGGATCCATCCGTGGCCTCTTGTTGCGTTGTCATGGCTGTCATGGATGGGCGCTTTTTCCTGCGAGCCTTCTTCTTCTGTGAAGCGTGGAAGCGTGTGCCAATGCGGATATTGAGTGCCTGCAGGATCTTTGAGTAGGTGATGAGCATGACAACGGCAGTAAAGAAGAAAATAGGAATTTGAGCAAGCAAGTGGTAGTAGAGGCCAAGTTCGGTGTAGTACTGGTTAGTGTGGATGACATTCTCCACCACTGTCTGGTTCAGCTCAGCATGACCCTGGGCAAAGAAGCCCACCTCGATAAAGGGTACGAGGAAACTAACAAAAGATAGCACCCAAATGGCAGCTAGCAGTGCTAGGGCACGGCCCATAGTCAGTACCCGGTTGGCAGGTTTGACTGAGATATCATAGCGATCAAGGGTGATGGCAAGCACATTAGCAGCAGTGGCAACACTTGCGAAGGAGACGCAGGCTTCATGGAAGCAGCATACGAGAGCAGTGTCTCCCTCCAGGGAAAGCAACACCACCACAATGGTGAGGGGGATGCAGCACACACAAACCAGCACATCCAGCACATGGAGGTTCATAGTGACAATGTTACTGACAGAACTAATGAGGTTCGACTTCATACAGTAGAGGGCAAGAACAGTGAGATTAGAGCTCAGGCCCAGGAGAATTTCCAGCATGAGAAAGCCAGTCAGGGAGACCTGGAAACTAACAGGATAGGCATACGGGCTGGGGGTTGCCGGACTCATGGTGCGGCTGATGGGTTCAGTGTTGTCAGTGACCGTGACGTTGCTCATCGTGGCGTCTTGTTCCAGGAAGGGAGGGATACGCATTATCCTGCATGTGGGAAGAATAGAAGAGAATTTATGAAAAGGCAAAGGAAGAGATCTGTGTTTATACATCTCTAGAAAGCTGTAATTAACACTCATCTGGGAAATTTTGTCAGACATAATCCTGCCAGTTATCAAATGATACAGAAGCCCTTTGAGTTTAAATGACAAATTCCAAGAGCAGACACTAATAGTGCTGGAACTTTTTTTCCTGCCATGCCCGCTGATTAGATTGTCTCACTATGCAAATGGCTTGACTAACTACTAGCTATCTTGCCTCAGTCAGCCTCTACTTTTGTTATCAACATCCTTTATCAGACAGTTGCATCCACAGTGGAGGTACATAACAGAAACACTGTGGAACAAATAAAATTCTAATATCCTCATAGCCATAATGGCTTGGTATGTTCTGGCTTTGCCGTGGCTTAGTTCTCTAGCCTCTGTTGAGCAGAGCATTCAAGTAAATCTTAGTAGTATTGCAGGGGGAAGTAGGTAATAACTTGCTTTGGTCCTTGGTAAGGAAACTGTTTGAAAAAACTCTCCCTCCATATGAAAATGCAAAAACACTATGGAAGTGCTGTCAAAACTACAGGCGTCAACATAACCCTCACCCTAAAGCAGTGTTGGCCAATCGCAAGCCTGAAAAAAAGCTGTCACCAGTGGGCTACTAGCAACTAAATGCCCAACCAGGTCTTGTCCAAAACTGATGACGGACTCTGTGTCATGGGAGTGTTGGATAATGTAGCAGTGACTTTTGTGCATTCTGGTGCCTCTGTTCCTCAAAATAGGGGAAGAGTAATTGTGCATTTATGTGTAAACATATAAAAAGTCGTGTTAGCAATGTTTGTACCAATGCTATTTTTGCCATGTCCACTATTGCGCAATCTGATGTCCAACAAAGGAGATCACGATGCACACTGCATCACTCAAGCACAAGCCAAAAACTCGGTTTTACTTGTGTACATGTCAACACTGCAAACTGAGTTTCAGAATATCTTCTGCCTGGAAGCAGTTTTCTTTTCTTTCTTTTCAGTGGCCCAAAACTGTGTTTGGGTGTGCACGAAAGGCCAAAAAACTATGTTAAAAAATTCTCGTGCATGTGGACTAGGCGTTAGTCATTGCCAAATTACAGGTGGTGGTTCATAAATGCCAGAATATTCTGTCAGAATGTTTATCTCATCATCAGCAAGCTTCCAGCTCTCAGAAATGCACTTTGAAATACAAGATGTTTGTTCAGATGGGACTTAAATAATTGAGGGACTAACGAATGCACCAAAGCACATGCACTCAAAAATAAATGAAGTGATTAGCACATGCAATATTAAAATCATCCAACCTCCTCTAGAGAAATATATTCAATCTAAACACAATTCTAGATGACATGAAAGAAACAAATTGAGTTTTGTAATATTTACCCTTCCCACCAGCTCTAACTGAATACCAGGGCTGTGTAATCAGGCCATAGAGTCCATGTTGCATCCACAGAGACAAGCATCACGTCCAAACATAGCCAGTGGAAAAGTGTTTCTGCTCCAGCAGAGCCCCCCAGCAAGGCTTTTCTTTTCCTTTCACTGCTAGTTCCTCTCAGAGAGGCTGACAGCCAGAAAAGCACCTGTCCGTCTCACCAGAGACTGTCTTTGGGCTGCCAGCTTTTTTTCCCGACCTCAATGGCAAGAAAGCTAAGGAATCAGCCACCTGCACCCAGTGGATGTTAAAGAATATAGGCTAATGTCCTCTACAGACTTTTTCTCAGATCTCTGGTCCGTTTGCTTTGGTGATGGTGGGAGCCCTGATGGATGAGTGGAACAGGGATAAGACGTCGGAGCCACCTCCTGTTTATAATCTCATGATATTCCCAGGCAAGAGAGACACAGCCAACCAAGAAAACAAAGAAACACAGACTCTTTCCCCTGAGCAGGGCTGGAATGTACTGCTTGTGGTACAATCCAAATCCTTGCTTCTTGCTTTTTTTGTCCTCAGTGATTAGATAGTAGTCAGATCTGTAAATGCAAAAAATAGTTACATCCATTAGCCTGTACTCCAAGAGGCAGAGTTTTGTTAGTCAGTCATGTAGATTCCCCAGTTTACAGCATAGTAATGTCCAATCTGTCCAAGAGAGGTCAGTGCGTCCGGGCAGCGTCCAGGCCCATGTCTCCCCTGGGAGCACTAATGGAACAGGCCTTCACTCTCCACCTCTCTCATCACTCTCTGTATGCCTGGCTCCAGCAACCATTGACTTGTAAATCGAGCACAGGTCTCCTGTTTGCCCCTCGACATGCTGAATCCTCAATCACTGGAGATGGCATGAGTAGAGGAGATTATTAGAGAGTATGTGTGTCCAATCACTGTGACATGTGCGATCACTGTGACATTTGTGATCACCAGTATTAATTATTGGGAATATTGGGAAGGGTGTGGATTCAGGTGAAGGTCATCCTCTCGAGGTAGTGGGAGCAAGTTCATCAGACAGAGGCTTCCTTGTAGATTTATAAGAAAGATCCCAGACAAGAACTGGACTTTAGGATACAGGAGTTTCATACAACATCATCTGTCTGTCCCTTAGTCCCACATAATTTTTTCACAGTGACCTGAGGAGAGAGAAAGGATAGGGTAATGGATGATAGAGAGACAGAGATAGGGAGAGCGAGAGTAGGAGGAGTAGGAGAGGGAAGTGTGGGGGATGTGTTAGTGAAAATAAACATCTTCAGCAGAGAGGCGACAAGAAAACTCTCATTAGCATAGCAACAAGCCTCTGATGTCTTATCATGTTCCTGTGCATCGCATCATGCGCTTTACATATTTCCTAATGCATTAACATAAGAGTGGCACTAACAAAGGACTCACACAAAAGCAACTGGTTTTACATCCCAGCCTCCTGTTTTCAGATTGATGAACTGACAGATAAACAGTCATAATATTTTGCTGTATTTGTTATGTATAGTATAAATTATGACAGAAAAACTCCTTAGTGTAAATAATTGTATGTAATTTGCACAGCCACAGTGGTGATATTTTAATAGATTTTTGTTGATAGGACAGACTCCCTTTGAGCTTTAGCACAGTGTGATTCCATGGGGAGCTTGTCATGAAGACATGGATGTCCCCTCACGTGCCACTATACTGTATGTGATCCATGTAATTTCTCTAGAGGAACATGTCGGTCATTCTTCAAGGTTGTTTCAGTGAGGGATGCCGTACTTTACTATGCCACAATGTCAGCAGAAATGAGCAATGAATCCCATGCTTTTGTGCCAGGAAAGAGACAGGCTCATGCATGTTGCAAAGATGCACAGTTTTAAAGTGCATGATTGCATGCCAAGTTTCTCATATCATAGAGCCTGACAGTTCAGACTCATGACGAGAGTGTGTGTGTGTGTGTGTGTGTGTGTGTGTGTGTGTGTGTGTGTGTGTGTGTGTGTGNTGTGTGTGTGTGTGTGTGTGTGTGTGTGTGTGTGTGTGTGTGTGTGTATAGCGGTGAGACACAACAGATGTGCTTAGAGTATAGGAATATACAGACATCCTAATGTATAAAACATTATCAAAGTATTTTAGAGTGTGATGTACAGTAGCAGCTACTTGGAATCTTCACTTTACCATAACCATATGTTTAGAAATGAAAGTCTTGCAACAATACATCATAACTGAAGTTATCAAGGAATTATTTTGTTGACGGTTTATAATCCCATACAATTGTTGAGGTGTTTGGCATTGAGTTTTATTTGCTGTCACATACGCTCTTGTCAGCTGAGCTCTGTAAGTGAAACCAATAAGTAGAGTGCCCCATCAAAACACGGCAAAGCTCACCATGCAGGGTAAACACAGATGCTCCGGAGCTGGTCCAAACGCCACGCTGTCCCCTCTCCTTGCAACTGCAACAATCTAGGTCGACCGATAGAAACTGCTGGTTTATCATCTGCTCCGTCCAGCAGTAATCCAAGAAGTGGGATTGAATATTGATGAACACACGAGGGTCACACAACTGACAGATGTTCTTTCCTTACTGAGTCCCAGACTGAGAAAAACAAGCCCACAGAGATTAGTCCTGACAGGGATGTTGATGGGATTCTTCTTCTTCTCCCTTTGTCCCCCCTTGTCTCTTATCCATCCATATGGACCAGTTTGTGAATACTCATCATCTCATCAACTCTCTGTTGCACTCCCTCCCTCATTAACTGCCTGGATAGGAGTGCAAACCATCACACTCCTGGTATCCCTCTATCCTCTGCTCTGCTCCCCTCTCTCTCCCTCACTCCCTTGTTCGCTCTCTCTCTCTCTCTCTCTCTCTCTCTCTCTCTCCCTCTCTCTCTTACTGCGGAGGTTTGCAGTGCTCCCCCAATCCTGATTGGTCCTCTGTAATAGGCTTAACCCTTTCCACTCCAGCAAGGGGAGGTATTTCCTTTTGTTCTGACTCTATCCTCTCCTCCCTGACAGTGACTCTGACATCCCGTCTGGGGCTATAGTCATTTTGGAAAAAAAAAGCTTTTACTATGCTTTTGCACAGGGACTTTAGATGCCACTACACTAAACGCACAACCTGCTGCCGAGGCAGCGAGGCAGACTGTTGAAGGAAAAACAGCAGAGAATGCGAGGATGATGTATTAATTAGCTCTGTCACGATGTAATGAACAACTAATGTGTTTGTGCACCGTAGGGGGAATGATGAGGATGGAAAGCCAGCAGAGAGAGGCAATATTTTTTGTATTGATTTTGCACACATACATAGGTCTTAATATACGTGTGCAAGTGAGCATGAGAGGCAGCGAGACTGACGGAGGGGAGATAAATTCTCGCAGCTGTGAGTGGGAGAAATGGATTATGCAGGAAAGAATGGAAGTCAGAAAAGAAGAGATAGATGATCGTGGCTCTGATTGATAGTTTCAATTAAGTTGCTCTGTCAGATCAGTAAGAGGTTGACCACCCTCCATTCCTTTGTCAAGGCTTATTTGTCAGGTGCAATTATTGCCAGAGGGCAACCTGGTACCTGTCAGCCTGCAGTAAAGAAGAAGTGGTCATCTGTTGCTATGGCCTGGCTACCTGATAAGCTAATGATTAAAGCCCTCTAATAATACATCAGGTGTTGTTATTCCAGTGGTGACAGTTTTATAATTGCACTTTGGCAGGCAGATGTTTCAGTTAGTTTTCAAGACATTTAAAGTTGACTTTCTGCACAACAGATCTAAGGTCTAAAAGGGGATGTAAGCCATTACCTTGGTAGTGAGGGGACAATTTGTCAATTCATCGATTTTATGGATTGACAGAAAATAAATTGACAATCAATGTATTATTTGAGTAATTTTTCAAGTGAAAATGGCAGTAGTTCCAGATTCTTAAAGGAGGATTTGTTGGGCTGCAAACGGGGGGAAAAAGCAGCAGGCGGCAGCTGCTTTGAAAGCACTGCATGATGGACAAGAGTCACAAAACAAAATCTTCCTTTTTTCCTGTGAATATCTGTTGAAATCAGACATATTAAAGTTTCTCGTGTCATAATGTCCTGTGAAAATATTAGATAATTCGGCTTCACACTTTTCCCCTGCTGCTTCTCTGATGTCCACCCGCTCTCTTGCTCCTCTCCCAAAGCGGCAAAGTAAGTGTTTATTTCAACCAAATAAGAATTAGTGATTATTGTTGGAACAATGGAAAGATGAACCAAGAAGGTTTGGTGAAGGTTTTGTTTTAGTCATGTTTGAATGAAATGTGTTTATAAAATCACTGTTTCTGCGAATGGAGTCTGGTGGCTTCGGTTAAAGCGACATATCAGCTGTTTCTGGTTAAACAAAATGGTTTTTACTCTTTAACAAAAAGGTATCTCTGGGGGGATCCTTTCCATTAGCATCATCAGGCACTTACAACAATCTGAGCCTGTCAATGGCAAAAATGCACACTACATCCATTGACAGTGCACCAACACCTGGAGGGATTAAGTTGTAGCACTCTCATTCAGTACTGGAAAAACTTCAAAAGTTGTTGTCCCTTGAACACAAAATCAGATAACATTTGACCTGAATTCCTCCGGTTTGTCTGGGAACGCGTGGAATTGCACAACTGCACACACAACATCACTTTGACTAACTGAAGATGAAATGTAGGTCAAGCTGAAATAAGCAAATAATTCAACAACGCTGTACAGGAGATCATTTTATTTGTTTTATTTTTTTTTGTAATGAGTAGGTGTGTAGATCTTTTAAAAGACACTGACATCAAAATGAAATACAAGTAGTACGTCTGCCGTTGTATTACTTTTCCCTTTTGTAGACGTAATGAGCAAATAGTTTGAATTTTGACAGCCCAAGTATTCATCCACTGAGGCTCAGATTGTTATTCTAAGTGTCTGATAACATTATGGAAAGGATCCCTAAACAGATTTTTTTGTTAAAGACTAAGATCCTATTTGTTTGACCAGAAATAGCTCTTATCTCTCTCATCAAGCCACCAGACTCCATTTACAGAAACAGTAATTATGTAATCATAAAACACAGATCATTCAAACTCGACAGAAACAAAATTAAAGTTGTTTTTCCACCATTCCTACAATCACTGCCAACAGTGGTTTGCCGAAATAAACCCTTAATTCATCCAGTTAGATGTGAAAAAACCAGGAGAGGAGTGATAGGGAGGGTGGACATGAGACGCAGCGGGGGAAAATAGTAAAGTGAAAATAAAGTCCCTGGTCAAAGTTAAGAAACAAAGATCTCAAAAACACTAATTCACTTGGTGTGAGATTTCAGAAGGATTCTTTGAGAGATTATGGCATCTTTCTTCAGTGCTGCACTGAGATAGGCGCATTTCTCCATACTGTTGAATGTGTTTATTAATTAGAATAAGCTTTCAGTGTCTTCTACTGGCACATGCACACAGCTGTTGTATATTTTTAAAGAAAACTGTAGGCCGACTATCTATAGTAGAATATCTATACTTTCTAAATATATTTCAATTTGTTCTAAATGTTTAAAAAAGTGCTTTTTCAATTCCCCCCTTATTATATCTCTCAGGAAACAGGATGGGCATTTCCAGGAATCCCTTTTCTCATGATTAAATCCTAGTGCCTGTAGCAACCCTTTAATCTCAGACAAATTTAAGGTCATGGGGAAAACCTCAGTTACTGTCGGTATGATTGAGGGCATTGCATACCCCTGACCATACAGAGATGCGTGTTTCCCTTCTACTTGACACAGAAAGACCAGCACTTATTGGAGGATTAAAATACTTCAGTGTTTTTAAGCCTTTCATCAACTCTAATTCTCACTTGATCTTCACATTGCATGATATGGGGCTTGGCACGTGTCAAGAGGAACTGTATGTGTGTGGCTGGAGGGTAAGATGTGAAGTTTGACAGATAGGTAGGTGTGTAGCTGTTGGGCATTGTGTGCAGGTCTTTTGTACATACCATATATTTATCCGTGAGGTTCGGCGCATGTGTGACTTAAGGCTTACATGTTTGTGTAGCTTGATGTATGCACCCAACATCAAGTACCTGCTTCCTACACAGGATCCATCTGTACGCCTCTGGCTGTCAGAATGTAATTACACAGCACATCAGTGCAAAACAGCTCCGTCACAGCCTGCAACTCAAGGCACTGTACGTTCCATAAGAAGCATCCTGGAGAGAGTGGAAACGTGGACATGTATTGAATATGAAACTCTGGACTGACCACTTGACAGCCTTCTCATGGCTCTTCAGGAATCCGCCTCGTATAAAGAGTGGTAAACATGCTGCTGCAAAAACACTGCATTTCCAAAACTTCAGAGTTCAATAGAAGAATGCTGTTAATATTTCATTCACATTAATATTTCATCCAGCTTTTTCTCTCTGTCCCCAGACTCCACTGTCTGATATTCATTACAGTTTTTCTCCTCCGTCACACGAAGTGCCTGTAGAGGTCCATGGATGCACTGTATGCTCGTGCCTGTTGACACTCAAGTGTGTGCATTTCTTTACTCATGCCACACTTAAAGCATGCTCTCGCCCTCCATGGTACAGTGAGTGTGGTGTGTCTGTGCAGAGGACCCCGCCTGGCCTGAGCTCATCAGATGCAGAAAATGCAGATGTGTGTTTTATTTCAAGTCCATGCTTTGCATGCCAAACATCAGCAGGCAATCGTGCAGTAGTGGGGATGGAAGCCAGCAGGCCCAGAGGACCCAGCACACAGACTTTTATCTCCTCCCTGCAGCAGGCATCCTGCACTTCCATTTTGTGCCACTGTGATTTGCTCCAGATTGCTCCATAACAGAACTAGCCCAGCTCTAATGGAGTGGCTGGTTTCATTGTAGCAGTCTGCTGTCGTCTGATCTATTTAAATTGCCCTTTTTGCAAACCCTGAGGAGCTCCTGGTCCAACCTCACATGGACCTGGGCAGTCATACAAAAATGACAGACACATAATGTCTCTTGAGCTGCTCCCGTTTTTGTTCCCCACTTATTTTTTCTTTTTTTGTGGGAAAAATATTTTTCTTCTTTCAATATTTGGCACTTTCACCCAATTCCTAAATTATCCATAGAGCACCAGAGTGAATTTAGCTCTTTAAAGGATGTTGGCTAAGAAGGAGACTGTGTAGAGGATGAATAGAAAAGAGTGCCACATTCCAAGATCCTCTGACTTTTGCCTGAGGTTTGACCAAAGGGCAGTCTGCCTTGGCCTCAGTCCCAGGGTCCCTTTGGATTCATGCTCAATTGGAGATGAAAGTGCCTGGATCAAGTAAGAAGAAGAGGAGATGAAAAGAAGCCCATCCTCACCCTCTCCTATGTTAAACAGTTGAGATGGATGAGCAGCTGAAGGTAGAAAACCTCAGTCCCAGAGGAAATGTTAATGTATCCTCTTCCATCCCCATACAGGTCCATTAGTGCTAAAGTGTCTTCATTTGTATCTGACATTTAGTGCAATATATTGTGTAAGAGTTATTGGTACCATCAGTAAAGTTAATTTGGCTACACAATAGATTACAGCCCTCAAATTATTGTTTAATTATTTTTTAATTATGTTGCACTTGTAAAATCATTATGTGGTGCAATGCAATTAAAAGGGGCACAATGCAGGAACATAATATAGGAACAAAGATATTAAGATTTGTGAATAGCAAATATTGTATAGGAAAAAATGTGTCACTTATTGAAGGCCAGAGGGGTCCATGGGTGTAATTATAATCATATGCGGTTTTAAGAAAGTTTTAAAGTCTCCTGATCACAACACAGTTTTTGCCGTATTGACAGCCTAAATGTAATCCAGTATTTCCTGCTGGTGTGCAATAGATAACATGCACAAAAGTCTGAGATGTTAATAATCTGTTATGAGCAGACAAAATGTATTATCTTAATGTCACTGCTCGCATTTGACATCAGCATGTTGTTATTGCCTTATGCAGCCGCAGGTATTGGACCGCATGAAATAACTCGATCATGGCCCGACCTGACAGGCAATCGCTTTTTCATCCTGTGTGTTTTAGTGGAAGACAACCAATACAGCATCTGGGATGCTTTGTGATGTCCAGACAAAAACAATAACCTGTCAGAATTTTGACAGCTGTCATCCTTGTGACCCTGACGGCCATGCAGTGCTCTTCCACACAGTGGTAATAGGAATGACGTCATTGGTTTAGGTGGCACCTCCTTTCCGATCACCTGTGTACGTCATGTAAGAAACATGGCATGCTATGATTGCTCTGGGTCCGTGTCTGCCATGTCTCTTGAGGCGAAGACGTTGTGTTGTCTGATCCTGGCAAAACATTGCTTAGTATTCCTGTGGGAACTGATTCTTGTGCCTGTGGTTGTCAGCAGTTTGTTACAGCAGAGACGCCCAGGAGACAAAGTGTCCCGCTTCCTTTCGGCGCCCTTGTTGACCAATTGCCTATTCAGACAGAACTTGCTGCGTCATGGGTGGAGCTCCATGGCTGGCTCACTATTGTCTCTTCTACTTTCTCTGTGCTCTGCAAGCGAATCTTGCAAGAAAACACTGATAATCTATTCTAAACAACACAAATTACATGTGATATAAATTATCTGATTCTGATAAATGTAACTTGCATCCCGTGCTCACCAGCCCTTTTCAAGAAGTCCCTCCCTACAGATACTCACAAGGCGATGGTTCTTTTAACTTTATTGTTGCAGAAGAAGCGACGCCCTGCTCATCCAGGAACACGTAAACAATTCTACGTTACAATTTGTGTAGGTTAGAAAGTCGGAGCAGAATTGCTTGTTGACCAGCGTGCAGAACTTCTGGTGTGAACAGCCAGGCTACTGCCAGGTGGCAACGTCCAAGGCTGAAAAATGAGGCCAATGTGGAAAGTGCCAAAAACTGCAAACGAGTCAATGCCCATAGACCACCATATGAAATCACCCAACTTAGCAGCAGAAATAAACGTGTTTACTGCGTGGTACAGTATAACTCACTGGTTCAAATTATATTAAGGCGTACAGTTATGCATAATTATGGTGATGGCCACTTTGAGTGACAGATAGCCGTCAGGCTTCATGTGGCCTGCCTGAACTTCACCTCTGTGCCCATTTTTGGATTAGCTGGGAGTTGGTCAGAGCCCTGCCAAGGTGGTGACAGCCACAATGACTGTTACTGAGCTTCACAGTGGCTCTTTAGAGAGCTATGGGTGACGTCATGTAGTATGTAGACACAGCTGGGTTTGGTTACAGGTCTAACAGAGCACATCTGACCACACCCAGCTATGATGATGGGTGCGCTCAGATGTGCAACAGACCTGTCCAGGTGCAGATGTCTCTCCTCCTTCCAAAAGCATGGATTTTTTTGGCTTTTGGGCTGCATTGCTGACCGGAAAGCACACGTTACATGTACGTTGTAATTTGCCTCAACATTCTTTGTTGCTGGGGTTTTTATTGTAAACTCTCTCTCTCTCTCGATCTCTCTTATATTCAATCACTCATTCTTTCCTCTGTTTTGCTATCGATTTAAAGTCCTGGTGGTATTGCAGGTCAGTAAGGTTAGAGCCATAAAGCCGAACTCAGTGAAGTCAGCTGTTTAACCCTGACAATGGGGTTAGAGATTGTCCATGCAACCTCTTCAATTGCCAACATCCCTCACACACACGCACATTCTTTGCTGTTTCCTGCTGTACTGTGACCTCATCACTGCTCTCTGTCACGGAGACGAACAGCTTCTTTTCCATCAGCCCCTCAGAAGTCGGCCACTTCCTGTCACGGCGCAACATCTGTTTACGTTAGCCATGTCAAAGAGCGTCAGCCAAGGCGTGGGAACCAAGGGAGTGCATGGGGGACCCCACACTCACCCATGGGGAGGTGCGAGTGCAGCAGAGGGCTGAATCTTAGGAGAAGCACGTAGAGGACAACCAAACACACTCTGCAGACAAACACACAGATGCACACACGCTCCTCCCGATAGGCACTCAGCCATCGGAGGGGTCAGTGTTTGTCATCACATTGCGTCTGGTCATGTTGCTACCCCTGGGAGTTCAACTGGCAAATGAACAGTTTTCTTGAACAGCTACTCTCCAGCAATTAGCTTAAGGACTTGAGTAACCAGTTTGTCTTCAGTGATAAACATGAGGGTAACTGGGCCAGCGGATTTTGAATTGTCTGTGTCTTCAATGCATATTAGAAAAAATGTATTATTTTCCATGCATACTTTGTGTGAAGGACATTTCCACCCCTGAGGCTGTATGTCTGTGTGTGCACGTGTGTTTGTGTCTGGCTTAGTGAGTTTGTGTTATTAAGAACTGAGACTGCCATGCTGTCGGTGGT
Organism: Chaetodon trifasciatus; assembly: GCA_037975065.1. Taxonomy (NCBI): domain Eukaryota; kingdom Metazoa; phylum Chordata; class Actinopteri; order Chaetodontiformes; family Chaetodontidae; genus Chaetodon; species Chaetodon trifasciatus. The sequence goes on from JBBMOE010000002.1 coordinate 13,479,110, forward strand.
CTAATCCTGCCGGCCCTGTTGGCTTTCCTGACTGACTGTCTAATAATACAATGCCTTATCCTTGTGTTCAATAGCCACAAGGGACCCAACAGAGAGGGAATTCCCCTCTTGAAGGAAGTGACTTACTTAAAAGTACAAAGACCATTAGGCTTTGAAGGCCACGGCAACACAGACAAGGACTTCTTAATGGAGCACAATGACATTTACTGCCATTTTATGCAGTTGTCAAGGAGTAAAATGCCATTATGGACTCGTGGTTGGCATTTCCTTCAAGTAATTTGGCCATGTTGGGTTACTGCACAATTAGAAAGGTGGAAATAGAGCTAATTTTGAAGTTAGCTCTGTTCTATCGAGTTGAGAAAAGCATTGCTATCTCTTATTCTAGTATTGGTTTTATTGTCATCTGTTTTTGAAGGGGCCATATTTTGATCACCATGTAGCAGTGACTTAAAGGTCCTATGAGACTTCATCAGTGGTGACATAACACGTGTTGTAGCTGATGGAGAACACTTTAACAGCATGTACATTATGTACAGTACATGTCCTCACACTAATGTAAAGAAGGGTTTGCGGTTGGAACACTGTGGCCTCGTAGCTGCTGTCGTAAAACAATGCTTGTTTTCTCTTCTGGATCTCCTTTGAGTTGTAGTCTTTAGGGGGATGGAGGGATTAACCTCAAATAGATGGGCCTGTGAACACCAACAGGAGGCCCACTAATAAGCAGAGTTCCTCTTCCTTGTACACGTACACATCTACTCACTCACATGCCAACACACAAACAAAATGAGCATAAATCTTACATTACCTTTACATATTCACGCCAGTTATCTTTATCAAGATGTACAGCAATCCAAACCTTTTCAGGAATCTCTGCTATTCCACAGAAAAGAAAAAGCCAAATAGGGTATTTTTTCTATCTTGTTTCCACACAGGAGCAGCTTGCCTTTATAGTGATTTATTTGTCTCTTGACAACTGTCCTATTTTAAATGAAATGTAATGCCTGCAGGGACAGGTTCCAATATTACACCTTGTAGACATAGACTGCGTGACACAAGTCTTTTGCTGTTGTCCCCTCCCCCCCAAATTGCCAGTTTTTTCCGCCACCTGTCTTGTGCTTTTGCCTGGTTCCCTTCCTTCTCACTTTCCTTGCTAGCACCTAACAATAATTAGCCAGTGCTAGCTGTCGTCTTATGCCTTTCCCTAGTCGCACCTTGTCAGCGAGATCTCTCTTGTCGGTGGTCCACCACTAATGGGCCGCTGCCTTGGCTCTGACAGCCAGGATGACCCTTTCTTCCTCAGCTGCTACCTCTTCATTAAGGCCTGCCTCCAGCTACTGTGGCACAAAGATCAGCACCTTTGTCTCTGTGTCTGTCATGCCAGCTGGGGTTCTTCATAACACCTCAGCTCCTCCCACCATCTTGGTCAATATCCATGTCACGATCTGCACAACAACTAACACTCATGCACCCGGTGAGATGGTGGGAGCATCAATGCATGTCTCCTCTCCAGTTCAAGTGTGAGGAGAATGGATCTGATGCTGATTGTTCTCAATCATATAAAAGCAAAGCCTTGATATCGGCCTAACTTCTATTCCACACGGGAGCTCCATTCACTTCCAGTCTGGAGTCTGGATGTGTGCCACAAAATGTGAAGACAGTATCTTTTCCTGTTACTTCTCCTGAATGCAAGGAAATAGATGTCAATTAAATGTAATTACGAGCTAAATGCAGCCCTGAGATGTTCTGTTTTCTGTAGTCAGGATGTGTGGCGGTGAATGGTGCTTTTATTATACCTTGGTGAACATAACTTAACCTTTGACAGGTGTGGAATAAAAGATCATTTATCTTGCCACTTTCAGAATTAGACTGATGTCCTTAAATCACTGCAGACTATTTAGCCTTTTTAGAGCATCAGAGACACCAGGTGCAGTTCAGTCCAGTCGCCTATGCGTCAGCAGGCTGACTGTTGCTCAGGAGTGTGACTGTCTGTGTGGGTGGCAGCAGCAGGGTGTTGGCCCTGCCTATGAGCGTACCAGGTTTTTGCCCTTGATTTTCTGGCATTGGGGCAAGGTAACACAGGGCTGGTCACTACCGTCAGCACTTCCCATTGTCAAGGCACGTAACACAACTAGGATCTGTTAGACCAACAGTGTGTATTTGCGCATGTACAACTCAAGATTTTATTAGAGTGTTGATGCTATTGCTGCTTTTCTGTGTGTCATTATGAGTCATGTTAAAGTAGATTGCCAAACTATTTCTATATAATCAATGCATCCTTGCTGATGCCGTAGTGGCTGACTCATACACCACACTGTAACATGTACATCCTGTGGGGTGTGCTTACTTCTATCCGGTGGTGTCATAAGAAATCAAGCATTTGGAAGTAGGAAGAAGCAAGAATATTATTCAGATCTCTCTGTTGTGTTCAGTTATTTAGTGATCATTTTCCATTAAGAAATGTTTGCCTCTACTGTGAATTAATCTCTCTATCAGCATGGAGGATACTGATGCTCTCAGGCTCTTACTCATCTCTGCAGAATATGAATTGATCATACTTTATCAAGGCATAAATCCAGGCAGGGTGACTTGGAAAGTGAATTGAGAGGGTGACAATGTGAAATAGTAGTGGGCGAAAGGGCTGTCACTTTTTATTCAACGTTTAAGTGACTGTTCAAAGATGGAAAAAAATATATATTCTATCTGTTTGACCCCATTTACAGATGGTATTAAAGTGCAGTCTGTATCCAGACAAGTTATCCTGATACAGAAAGACGCATGTTAATGCCTAATGAATGATGTACAGTAAGAAAAAACTGAATGAGAGTTGCATTCATCTGTGCAGCCGATCTGCTGTAACGGGGCATATGATTTATTAGGTCACACGCTGACACCCTAAAACTGAGTTACTCACTTGCAGATATTGCTGTGGAGGACAGAGATCAATGAAGACAATGAGAATGCATAGAAATACCAGGTGTAAACGCGATAGTGAAAACTAATATTCGATTGTGGAAAAAAGCTGCACCACTGGTGTTTGTCTGGTGATATACATAAGAACTCCTGAGTTAGATGTGAAATATTCCACCTCTACACGCTGCTTCTCTGATGTCTGCCCTCTCTCGCTCCTCTCCCAAGCCGCCCTGCACTAAGCCATCTGAGATGTCTTGGTGTGATGTTATTTTTTATTGTGATATTGATCATGATATAATACATTTTATGCAAGATATAAGATAGCCAGATAGGATTGTCTCTTTTTGACTTATCCAAAAACAGATTAACATTTAAACAAAAATCATGTAAATATTGCATAAAGCAGTCCTGTTCTGGCCAAATACAACCAAAAATATCAAAGGGATAGTCAGCACAGTATATAAATGGTATAGACATCATCTTCTCCTTATGTGAAATTATATGGGACGCCTTTGGTAAATTAATACTTTTTTTTCTTGCAGTATATGAATGAGGGATGTTCTGGTGGCAGTATCAGTGTTGGGTCCAGTACTGTGTACATGTACTTGTACATGTAATCTTAAAACTATGCCCATACTACAGCATCTGGTACCACTTTATGGCAGTGTGGTGTTAAGCTCTCATCAGTTTAGCAGGTAGGTGGACAAAGAGCAATGTCAGCAGTTTGGAGATATTTTAGGACAAGCGATGATGACAAAGGTAGAGCAAACTGCTCTGCTAAATTGTCTCGAGGAGGGATGAAAACTAGCTCCTTAAACAAGAAATTTGATAAAACATCTAAAAAACTAACACAATGCAAAGTTCAAGGAGTTTTCTAATGCTAGCAGCGGGAAATAGCACCAACCAACTTTGTAGCAGGCACTGGAGAAGCAAGAGAAAGTCTCCAGAGACAACCCACGGGCGGTAAAAATAACAGAAGCTCTTACCTGCTGCATTGTTCACGATGACCAGCCATCGTCAGTCATAGGTAATACACGATTTAGTTATCTTTTCAATGCACTGCAGCCGAAATTCCCAGCTGTCACTGCATCACAAACCATACAGTCTCACTGCTCAACAGTGGACACTTCTGGAAAAGTGCTGAAATCTTTTTTGGCTCTGTTTGAGGTCTTAACCTGAAAAGTGAGCTCTTCTGATGTTTTGGCATCAGATGTGATTTCCTGCTGTGATTGTGCTCCAGAGACTTCTGACCAACTCTGTTGTGTTGCAGCTGTACTCGATCCAAAGCTGTGTGTGTGTGTGTGTGTGTGTGTGTGTGTGTGTGTGTGTGTGTGTGTCTGTCTGTCTGTCTGTCTGTCTGTCTGTCTGTCTGTCTGTCTGTCTGTCTGTCTGTCTGTCTGTCTGTCTGTCTGTCTGTCTGCTGAGCATGTTAGAACTGTAATGGTATTATCAAGTACTTGTATCAGTGCTAAATAATAATAATATGCACTAAAGCTTTACTCTAATATACTAAGACTGTTTTAGTGATGGCTCTGAAACTGAAAGGCATGTTCTTCAGGGTATTTAAAGGTTGATTGTGATAACCTATGAAGGGGGCTTATAAACAGACTGTTTAGTGGGCCCTGTAGAAAGGAGCCTTGTGTCATTAAACAAACAGATTAGATTTTGGTTCCACTTGACAAATTGACTGTAATTTCTTTTGCTGGTTGGATGACCAGTAGAGATTGGATTTCTGCTGGGCTCTGTAAGAAATTCACATGGAGGAATTAGCAAAACAAACATCTAACAACTACTCCGTCTTGATTCAGATGCTGTTTTTGCATTACCCAGAGACTTGGAAGCACTTCTGCTTGAAATAAAACAATTTTGGGAGGGGTCCCAAATGAAATGACTGAGCAGCAACCTTTTTTTTCTTTGCATTCTGAAATGTCAAGATTGATATACTCTGGAGGTAAGAACATTTAACTGAGAGAGATGTGAATAAGATGTTGAACTGATTAGACTGATGGAGTGATAAGCTGTCTTTATGACAGGAGTGTCAGAGTGAGTAATCAATGGTGTCCCCAGCAGGACAAATTTCAAACAGGAAATACATGCTCTGGTGCCAAACATGGCAAGCAGATGGCAAGCAACAGGGTCCTGTCAGTCCAGCGCTGGGTTGTGCGTTTGGAAGAAAATACAGGGAGAAAAAAATGGTCAGGATGGATGATATCAGGCCATCTGTCTGCATCACAACAAGGTGTCATTTTTAAAAGGGTGGAAAACTCGCTCTCCCTCTTTCTTCAGATCCGGTCTTTACTGCAGATAGAACATAAGAACTGTGATTTTGCCTCCTCTTTCTCTGACGTTTTATGCAACCAAGTCCCACCGTGGCAGTTGCATAATGATGTTTGTTTTAACATTTCTCCATTTGTTTAAGCTTCCTGTGTCGTGGCACTGATGTTCTCTCACAATCTCCTCATTGTACCTTTACTCTGCCCCTCCCTTGGGTCTCCGTTTTTCTTTATCTCCCTCCCCACCTGTGATCTTGCACTGCATAAGGTTGTGGGTCATGGGGGAGGCCAGGAGCAATGCTGATAAATTCCCCTCTCTGTCAAAAAACGATTGAGATGCATAGGAAGGAGGCTGCCTGGAAAAGAAGGCACTGAAGTTCACACACATGTAGGAGACATTCCGGCTGTTACCAAGTGGAAAGAGTTTGTCCGCCTACACACTCAGAAGACCAGGAGATGTGTCTCTGGGCCTGGCTTCGAGGCTGCTGGCTTGCTTTACTGTAGCAGGTGGTGCACAATTTCCATTTACAAGAAAACACTAAGTGTAGGCAGCAAAGAGGAGGTGCTGTCATCTATTCCTGCATCGCACACAGCCGATCTGAACCACTTTGTGGCAGCATGGATGGTCACGTTGTATGGATGCAGTTTATTCTGGCACAGCTTTTGGACTGGTGATATTTCCAAAATTACACAATACAAAGTAAGGGTGGGAGAACAGTTTGTTTCACATAAGAATCACGGTATCTTTAGAGATTCAGAATTGATTCACAAATTTTAAAAAAACATTTTTTTGCGTCGTTAATAAAGTTAAATTGACTGAAAAACTCAGCACAGTGCGGCTATTGGACTGTGTAATACAGAAGCTGTGAACGGCTGAGCTGGCAGTTATTTCTTTAATGCCATTATCTCGGGATCATCTCAAGTTAATTATTTTGTTATCTTGCAGAAAAAAAGGCTTAGGTATCTCGAGATACCACAAGGAAACAAAAGCTTGTTTCCCTGTAGAATTTTATTATTTGAGCAGCTGCTGGCTGAAGATGAGAAATAGGGGATGGTGGTCAACCTCTCATCTTCAGACACTATAAAACAAGCTTCCATAGTATACAGTACATACAGGTTAGTAGTTTCTCTTTTAAAGAACGCCAGTCTGGGTTTAACTACTTGATAATTAGCTTTCCAAGACAAAGTTGAAGTATTTTGTGAAGACAAAATATGCCATCACCCTGATACTAATGTTAGTGAAATGGAGCACCGAACTCCAACACTGTCAGCACACTCTGCAATACTTTATAGTACTTCAGCCAAATCTGATCAGGCAAAGAAAATAAGTCGATGTATAATCTGTTTCATTTTGTTCTGCACTGCTGGAGACATAATGTTGGTAACAACACGGCAGATGACCGCCAAATTGAATGATTTGGCACACAGAGCACTAGAGTAAGAGTCAGAAAATAGTGCCCCTTTGTCTGTTTATTGAATAAACAATAGGGAATTGATGCTGAATTGAACTGTGACACCAACCGAGTGGTGACATTCCCAAACATTCCCACCCAAAAAAATAAAAAAAAAACAAGAATATGCATCAGTGTCCAGACAGGAATTATCCTCCACAATTGATTGTCTGAGCTCGTGTATATCCACTTACTCAAAGTACCCTACATCTTGTGGTTGCTGATGGAAGACCTTTTTTCTTAGTGAAGTTGTCATGGGATAATAATCTTGGCTGAGGGGCAATAGACCCATTCTTTGGAATCATCACAAAGGTAGTTTTATCACTGCTGAATAGTAATGTCTGTCCACAGAGCTATATTCCTCCTAGAGCCACGCGGATCATTGTTATTTGTGAATGTTTTGGGGCCAGTGTGAAATGACATTCCTTTCACATTAGAATGTCTTTTGATCGAGAGCAGACTGAGACCTTTAATGCATGTACTTGTGCACCTTTTTTTTTACAAGTAACATTCAATGGAAGCCAAAATGTCATGCAAGACGTGTTCAAGTCTAGATAAGAAACGTAGGCTCAGTGTTGGCTCTTATCATCGTGACCCAAAAAAGTCAAGGAGAACTCAGGGGAGCATTGTCCTCATTTAGGCATATTCCACATGCAGGACTGATGGAAGGATGAAGAAGCGAGTAAAAGAGAGGAAGGAAAAAATGCATTGAGATGATCCCTACGTTCATCCAGCAACTGAAGAGTTGGAGATATTATGCAAATTATGGAGATTATTCAACCAACCATTGGTTTCCGCAATTAGGATTAAGGTGGGGTTTCTAGGGATTCGTAGTCTCTGAGCTCTGCTCTCGTGGGTCCCTGGTTGGCTGAACAGTTGACAGAAGTAATTCAAGTTAAAACCTCGGTTGATTTGCGCTGTTGCACATTATTCAGTGGTATTACTAACGCTCCGAGCCATACTGTATGTGAAGCACTCCATCTAGCCTTGAAATGCAAAACAGACGTTGGGTCTGTGTCACATGGGATTATGCCTATAGGTACCAACTGTAAATCTTTCTGTCCCTTTGCGCACCTCAAATACGAGAATATACCTAATCTGCCAGAGGTGTGCAATATGCTCTATCACATCAGGGACGTGTTTTCTGAATACTGAATACAAAGGCTGTACCATCCACCCAGAGAACCATTTACACACAACTGTGAAATTTAGCTGCAGGTTAGAATTTGATTTAATATAGGTTTTCTTTTATATTTAGAGTTAGGTTGTGTACCTAGAAACTTCCATAACTCAATCTACAACCAACTTCACCATCATCACGACTGTCACAAAGATGTTTCAGTGTTATATTGTATAAATGCAAATGAGGCAGGGCTAGAAGGATTGCACAGGCTTTTCTGTGTGCCCCCGCGCTTGATATTTACACTAAACTGAACACTGATGCTGAGTAATGTTTGATGATGGGCCAAGCTTGTCCAATTCCCAAAATGTGATACGCTCCAGTGACTCAGGTCATTATACTCAGAGCCAGCATGCTTTAGAAAGCACTTTTAATGATAGGAGTTCTGTAATAAACCTCTATAGCTTGACGTTGCATTAGGGTCACGTGGAGTTGTTAGCACCAGTTGTTTTCTTTCTGAAAATAATATTTAGTGACTGTGGTTTTGTTGATTTAAACCAAAGGCATACTGCTCATACTGTCATGGACCTAATTTAAATCTGTATCTGAAAGTGTGGCCCTCTCAGTGTTGTGGAGTGACAGTTGTTCAGGGGTGAAGGAAGGAGCAGGTGCATGGTGATATTTTCAGTATTTTACGGTGTGAGGCAGGAAACAGGGATACTTCTTTGATCCAGAAATAATTTCGCCTCAGGATTTCTTTTGACCCTGAAACACTGTTTGATGAAGACTTTTTGCTATTTCTGGAGCCTCTCCTTCCTGTTGATGGCGATGTGTTAAGTGTCAGTGTGGTTTACCCAGGCAGGCATTCACCTCACACATTGCTCAAAATGACAGATTTTTCTGTTTTGCATCTCTCTTTTTTTTTTTTTTTTTTACCTCTAACACCCCCACCCCTTTCCTTTCACCCCCACCCCCACCACCTCCCCTTGGGCAACGAGTGCTGAGATGGAAGGAGAGATGGATGGTGTTGTTTTGAACTGTGACATGTCTCCATGCAAGTCATTCCATTATTATTCATAAATAATTGGCCAGGACCGTCTGTGGGAGCTATTTATAGAGCTGATTGCCTTTTTGCCAAGCAGCACAAACTCTTAGAGCTTTATGTCTTCCCCTTTTTTGTTTATCCAACTGAACCAGAAGATTTAATTTCATGTAGCTTCTTATAAAGCACTTGACCTGTGGTTGATTTTGTTCAACCAAAACACTGGTCAGATGCTACAGTTTGCTGGTGTGCTAAATAGAAATAGATGTGTAAGGTATTGATTCAGACTCTGTCACCTCACCTCTTCCAGCTGAAGTCTCTCCAGCAGTTCAGAGCCAGTGTTTAAATGTATGTAATTCTCCTTCACTGGGAGCCAGAGATGTTAACTCCATCTCTCTTCTGAGGATCTATCTTCCACTTAAGTTGAAAATCAATATGAAACACAGAGGCTGGTCAGTTATACTGGATTAGACAGGAGCACTGATCCTGCTCAGATGAATGGCTTCCAAACACATGAACCACTGTTCATTTGTTCATCCTGACCACAACATTTCAAGCTCCATTAGTTATATGTGTGTGCACGTGTATGTGTCTGGAGGTACCTGCACTGTTTGGCATGCATTGTTAATTCTTGAACAGTGCCCTTGAAGGTTGAAAGCGTGAATGACAAAAAGAGAGAGCAGGAAATCGGAGAGAAAAAAAACAGGAAATAATCAGATTGGGAACAAAAGGGTGGATTATTTAGCCCTTGTGGTTCATCAGGATAAGCCCAGAGCCTTCTGGTGAGTATTACATGAGAGTGTTAGATTAGAACAGATGAAAGGGAGAACGCTAGCCCAGTCAAGTTACATACTGTAGATTTAATTGGACTTTGTTTGAGAGACATGGTTTAAATTGGAATATGCAGTTTGAGAGTGAGCAGAAGGTGAAATGAGATTTTCTAGAAAACTCCTGGTGTTAATGCACCTTGCACATGCATGTGGGATTAAGGAGGTGAAGCGCTGGCAGAGGCGGAGAGCTTTTACAATGATCAGTTGCTGTCAGGTCACGGTTTCTGCTGAATCAGGATATTGGGGTGTGGTATGTTGAAAGTTGTTTAGAAGGAAAAAAAATGCAGCATGGCGCGGGTTAGGTTTTAGCCTGTCCTTATGACAATAAAGAATTCAATTCCAAATACAAGTCAGAGCTCCGCACGTGCTGTATTAAAGCATCGCTTCATAAAGCGCTCCATCTCCACTGCAGCGTGACAGCATGAGAACATGGCTGGAATGCAGGATGACAAGGGTGTGAGGTAGAAACAGTCGGCTGTCATTAGTATGCAGCACAGACCCGTCTTGTCTAGCTGGACCTTTGCAGAAAGTCTCTCCCCCAGAACAGCAGATAAATTGTCTGTAGTGAATAGAGCAGCTGAGGCAAATCTGTGCCCTTTTCTACACAAGGAGATTTCTCTTGTGTCATTGAATTTGCTCCACACACAGCAGTCACAACAGTGTAAAATACAGGAGCTGTATGAAGAGAGGGTCAAAGTTTAACTTCGCTGTAATATTGCCGTGAGAAAGAGAAGCTGAGAGAACCTTATTAAGACCTGTGCTCCAGCGGCTTAGCTCCCAACTCCTGAGTGGGTTTTATCAGAGAAGGCCCTTCAAGCATGACCACAGTAATGAACCTATTAGCCATGAAATTGACTTTTCTGATAAACAAAGAACAGATGAGAGTTTAGGGGACCATTTCCACATTTCAACCCTTTGTTTGAAATTCATAATTACATTTGAGTATTAGTACTTTTTTTTTTAACAACTGGATTTGCACATGTGGGCGCTCAACATCAAGTTTTGTACTCAGCTGTTTCGTTTAAGGATTCTGCAGAATATTAATTGGACCAATTTCCCGGGTAAAAGCATTTACCCCACACCATAGCCAGCGCTTAGACAGTGTCCAAACTGTGTAAATAATGCAGTGCTCATACTCGAGTGCAAATGATCGAATCAGCAAATGCAAACTTCCCCTTCCTTTCCTGAAAAAGCATTTTAATCCACTGCTGTGATGACACTCTGAACACTTTAGGACCTCATAGTGCAGATGTCCTCTGTCTGCTTTTAATTACTGCCTGAAGATGAATGTGATTAGTGTTCCTGCTGATACAGGTAGTCACATACACAGGGAGTATACTTAAAAGCCAGACAAGACGCCACAATATGCTTCATGCAAGAACTGCTTAAAAGAAAGGATTCACTCTTTAGGGAGACGTAGAAATGACTTAGTTCTGGTCTCACTTTCAGATTTTCTTGTACTCAAAAATTTCCCCAAGCTGCCATCAAAATTCATGAGTGGTCCACGCTTGTAGTTCCAGTCATGTGCAGGTAGTTTGCCTTTCTCCTCACACCTGTAACATCACCCGGTTTGCAATATTTTCTCTCCTGTCTCGGTGACACGTGCCCTTGACCACCCCTCATGTAACTCATGGATCACATTGCTTGACGTTCTTTAGCATCTGCATCTGTGCAATCACTTCCCTTGTTATTCTGTCTCAGCACATGGCGGCTCTAATGATGCTGTGTTAATATTTCCTGATTTTGTCAGGACTGCTGGCACTGCTAGATGTTTTCATCTGCTGCCTTCTTTCCTTTGCTTGGAAACATTTTGTGAGTGAAACTTGGGCAAAATGGACTCTAACAGGCATCTTCATCAAGTTGAAATGGGCAGTTTACGCAAGATTTTTGCAGTTAAGGGAGTTTGGTGAATCCCACTTGGAACGCTTGTACGTGCAAACCTTACTAAAAGGTTTTTTCGCATGACACCTGTTGACTGTCATTGATTTGCATTTGTATCAACATGATTAATACCATCAATCACTGTTCAATTCAAAATAATGTGAAGCATATAGAGACAGACATTTCGAGGGCCTCACATAGTGACAACATTTTGACCAAATCCATGCCATCACTGCGCAGAGCAGTCAGGCCTTTTCTGAAGCAGATGGTTTGGGTATTTCAGTGGCTAAGGAGGAGAATACCAATGAAGTTCAACTGTTGCTGGTGCGAAAAGGGTCCAGACAATCACAGCGTGTACAGAATGGCCCACAACACTTCTCTATTTGCATGGATATCCTGTGACATCCAATCAACGTATCCCATTGTGGTGAGTGTCAGACCCTGGTTGATTGATTGTAGTTCTGCTTTGCACCCCTCTGCTCAGAGCTCAGCTCTGCAATGACAGAAAGGACACACAGATGAATAATGCATGTCTCTATCATCCCATCTTGCAAGCACAATGCTAGGAGAGAGAGAGAGATGGGGAGATAGAGAGCGAGACAGATGGACAGGGAAAGTGAGAGAGATTTTCCAGAGTTGATCAAGATGGGCACTGTACATGGAATTCAGAGTCATGATGACACAGTGTCACATGAAGTGTCCAGCGCAACATGCAATAAAGTCACAGCGACCAATGATTTTCAGTAAGTTAGCTGTGCTGAGATGAGACGACGCTCTGCTCTGAAATTCCCTGTGAGACTTTGAAATTAAAAAAGCCTTCGGAGGGTCAAGTCCCCTCACTCACTAATCTGACTAAAGGTCTCCTTTATTCTTTGAAGGTCTTCCTATCGCTCTCAGAATTTACAAATTGTAGGCCAAAGCCATTTTGTGCCATTTGCTCTTCCAGAAAGGGAACTGAATCACTCAACACTTGCTGCAATGAAGTATTAATTCTTGGAACAGAACTCAGCATCGCCTTGGACTGAGTTATACTCTAAAAAAGGTATCAAAGATGCTGCAGAAAAATATCTTATTTATTAACCTGGCGATGAGCCATCCATGGCTAAGGGTCTAAGGCCAACATATTGAATTTGTATCAGTACCTCAGTGGCTCTTTTTTTGGAAGGTGCTTAATCACTCTGCAGCAAAATTGTATTACCCATAGACTAGAAAAACAATGTATTAGCCTGCTTCCTTTTGTTACAGTCCATTAGCCAATGCTGTTATTTTTGACCATTATTGTTCTCCAATGCCATCAAAGTGATTCTCTCTGATGATATATTCAAAGGTGGTTTCATGTGAAATGGATGAGAGGGAAAGAGTATAACGAGAGAGGCATGACACTTAATCTTGGGATCTGTCTTGTGCGAGTTCTTAGTAATTAAGACTCACTGGAATACATGACTAGTAATCTCAATAAACTTAATGTTAGAATAGGTATGAACATCCACGAGCCGGCTAGTAATTAACAATATGGCAGTTTTAACATATGTTGGGTAAAATAACTAACGCACATTTACATACTAATGAGGTACAATGAAAGCCACAGTGGATCGAGCACAAGCCTCCGGGAATAACAACATGCATATTCTTCTTGACTCTAGTGCCACACAGCTGAGTTTTAAGCCTTAAAATGAAACCATAAACTGTATGTTTTGTCTCATGAACATGTATATAAATATATAAAAATTTTAGCATTTTAAGCAAGACTAGTGCTATTTCTGAACAAATTTTAGACGGGAAAAAAAGGAAAAGAGCGCCATGCAAAAGTTTGGGCACCCCAGATTTGAGTTCTCAGATTACTTTCACCAAGATCTCAGACCTTAGTTAGCTTGATAGTGCTATGGCTTGTTCATCATCATTAGGAGAGGCCAGGTGATGCACATCTTTTTAAAAATGTTCTGACTCCTCAAACCTTGTCCTAACAATCAGCAGCACAGGCCGCTCTAACCAGCTGCCTAGCACTCTGAAAAGAGAAATAATTGATGCACATAAACCAGGAGAAGGCTATAAGAAGACAGCAAAGCGTTTTCAGGGAGCCGTTTCCTCAGTTAGTAATAAATTAAGACATGCCTGTTAACAGAAACAGTGGAGGTCAAGAAAACTTTCTGAGAGAACAGCTCGTGGGATTGCTTGAAAGGCAAATCAAACCCCCTGTTTGCAAAAGACCCTCAGGAAGGTCTAGTAGACTCTGGGGTGTTGGTGCGCTGATCTACTGTGTGGCAACACCTGCATAAATATGACCGTCATGCAAGAGTCATCAGAAGAAACCTTCCTTGTGTCGGCAGTTTGAAAATTGCATTTACATTTTAATTTTGTCCAGTTTAGAGCATGATGGTGTGTACATGTAAATACAGTAGATTGGGGGGCACTGTTTCCCTTATTGCATTTGAATATTGACAGCTTTGGAGCAGATTAAATCTTTGAAAATGAAAGGTCCCTTTACATTTTCAGTTTGAAAAATTGTCATTTTTGTCACCAAAAGAGCACTGTTGACATAATGTAAATGCAAAAGATTAAACTGTCCACATTAGAGAGGGTGAAGTCTTTTTCATTTTAACATGGTCATCCCATAATAGTGTGTGAAAATGAAAATGAAAATTTTATTTTAAATTTCAAATTTCTTTTTAATTTTCACCCAAATGCATAAATGGAAAATTACAGTACAATAGTGGAATTGCATTTTCCTTTTCAAGTTGGCATTATCATTCTAATATAGTCCCCAATGGGCTTCCATAGAGAGATTAAAAAATAAATAAATAAATAAAAAAAATAAAATGTGTCATCTTTAACTTTATGCTGTTTGGAAATTGGGTCACCTTTTACTTGCTTAGCTATCCATGCATGTATGTATGTATGTATGTATGTATGTGTGTATGTGTGTGTGTGTGTGTGTGTGTGTGTGTGCACATATGTACATTTATGAGATGTTGGCTTTTCAGTAGCAGCCATCAGCAACCATGATGATCATGTGAGCAAAAACACAAAGTGCATGTACTGTAAATATCTCAACATTTCAACACAGACAGCCCACCCACTCATACATGGTGCCATGTGGTGTCTTGCGTGGCTGCACGCTGTCGGCAAGCCAACAACCAGGACAGGTTTGATCTGTTGAATCTCTACTTAATGCTGCTTCATTCTCTCATGCTATATTATCAAATCACTGTTTCTAAATCAAGTACATGTACTACATGTTAGAGCAATATCAAGCAACATGTGTTGGATTGAAATTGAATTTAAAAAATCTTTATATCAAAAGCAAGACATCTAGCTTGACTAATGAACATACAAGGAAGGATAATGAGGGGTCACACATTTAAATATGAATACAATGAATTGTGAAACTTGCTTAATGTGAGCTTTTGCTCTTAAAGGGTTTATCTTGTCAGTAAGATTTGAGTTTCATAGGGTATTTTCTTGTAGTGCTAATAAACACTACCAGCATGAGAAGAAATCCTTCACTGCACCTAAATACAGAAATCATACATACAAATAGCATGAATCTCATATTCAGCTCAAGACTGACCATGAAAAGCCCAGACAATAGTCACTTTCTATCGAGCAATTGTTGCCAATTGCAGAGAAAGATTTGAATATGACCCAGTTTTTGGAGATTACTTGCGTTTCGCTGACGTCACTGTCTGAAACGCTGGAGGCCTGACAACTTCAGCATGAAGGGAAGATGCCTGTTAAAATTTTAGGACCTCTATGCAGAATTCAGAGTAGTGGGAAGATGCTGTTTGAAGTCTAAATCCTCCTCCATCTCAACAGCATGCTAAATGAAAAGTAACTGATTTCAGTGGACCCTGAACTTTGATGATGTTTTACAAAACCCTTCGGTAAATCAGTCCCAACACTTTATCTGAGTCTGCATCCTCCAGTTTTAACAGATGCTTGCAGTGTTCGTCGCTGCTGACATGCACCTGCAGTTTAATACAGTGAGTTACAGGGAAGTCAGGCATTCACTCATCATGATTAGCCAATAAACATTCTAAATAGGTCATTGAAATATCAACTGACGCAACAATAACCGTTTCAGCAGCGCAGTTAACATACTGTAACAGACCTTATTTTCAATTAATGCTCACAAGCCATTAACCAGGCTGCTTTATTTTATTACAACATGGAGATTACTTTTGTTTACACACCTAATTTAATAACCTTTTGTTTTATTTATTGTGGCCCACAATGGCTGAATTTGCAGCTGGCTTTCCAAAACAAGCCACAGAGCTCGTTGGTATGATTTATAGCCTTGGAGCAACCATTGCCTTAGAAAAGTAGTTCCTGGGAAATAAATGTTCTTCGAGCCGCAGTTAGAGGAAGGAAGTGGGATTGTTGAAATGAGACTTGAGTTTTATTTGACTTCTCCTTCAGATTGGATGTGAATGCAACAATGTTTAAGCAGAATATTGCAAAATTATTGATTTTCAAGCTGTTCTCTTTTAAATGTCCAGTGGCCAAGCTGCTCCATTGCAGAGTTGCCAGGCTTAGTGCACAGTTGTAGGGAGGGAAAAAAAAACCTCACATTTTAAAGCCTCCTGACTATGATTTGGGTTATCTTCATCACTAATTTGTACCAGAATACAGCCCATAAAAGGCCAGATTTGCCTGTTTTTTTTTCTTTCGTGCCACTCTGTCTACCAGACAAAGAAATCAAAGTTGTCAATTACAGTAATGGTAGTCTGTTCAGTGCGGTGTAAAACAGCTTCCTGTCCTTGTAAAGGAGGCTGCGGCTTGATGGATTTCATGGCATGTTCTTGGCCTTGTACACTGAATCCTCCCATTTCTGAATTCCCCTGAGGCAGCAATTAGCCCTCAGTCTGTCAGTGGCTAATGGCTTTCTAATTGAGTCTCCACAGGTAGTGTACCTGTTTGTGGAGGATGAACTGGAATGATATTTTTCTTTTCTTTTTGTCATCTTACAGTGAGCAGCAGGAAGCACTTTCCCCAGTCTATAAGTGTCACCCTCTGTTCTATCTGATTTTCACCCCTCTGCTTCACATCCAGCATGCTGTTGTGTCATGCTGTTCAGCTCTGACGTCTGTTTGACTCTATTTGTCTCCAAAAAGTGGCAAAAAAAATCATCATCACAGGAAATATACACCTACTTATGTACAATGCTTTGAATACAAGTGACATGTGAGATATATATACATAGATTAGAAATGATGAACTACACTTAAAGGCACTTTTCTGAACAACTAATTGACATAGGACAAAAAAATTAGCTCACAGTATCAAGTTGGGTTTTCTGGGTGTATGGGCACATTGCTCTTGCAGTACAGTCCATCCTGCTTTCATTTCTCTCAAAGCCTGTCATTCGTCCACACAACACATTTCTCTACAGCCTGCATTTTGCCGAGCCTCTTACCAGCTTCAATCTTCTTTCTAACATCCCTCTCCTAAGGTCCATTTTCCACTTTCCATTATCATTCCCGCACAGTGCTCTCTTTTTGGACCCCACTTGTCATCTCAGAGTCCATCTGTAGGTGCACTTTTAAAAGCTTTCTTTTTCTGACCAGACTGAAGGACACCAGTAACATCACCAATATCACCTGCTATTATTATTATTATTATTATTTTTTTTGTTCGGATTATTCTTCTATTTTTGTGGTCTGATCATCCTTGCCAAAGAATTTGATTAAGAATACTTCAGATTCTAAGTCATGTTGCTATAAATAACCTCAGATTAAAGTATCACATCTCGTCTCTCCCCTTCATTCAAATCAGCAGCTCTCTGTATTGATCAGAGTGGGGAGTGCATTAGTGCCTAAACATGGACTCTCGCTCTCAGTCTGGTAAAGCAATAAAGAGATATTGATCATGCTGCTCATCTAACAGCTGCCTATTTTGTATGTGTGTGTGTAGCTTGTAGCTGCCGTTGAGGTGACGTGTTGTCTCAGTAATATCTTCAAATGTTGCTTCCAGTGCACTACATTGCTTACTCTTCTCTAATCTTATCATGAATAAATGATTTCATGTTTTTTTTCTTTTTCTTTGGTGGAGTAAGTGGTCCATCCCTCAAACATTATGAGCTCTGCTGAAGTGATGAATATGAGAATGCTTTTTGTGTAAATGAGCAACAAATTCTAGTTTATGGTGATGGCCCGATCCCAATGTGGGTCCTCTGGGTATCTGCAGATAACGTGTCAGATACATGTGCACATATTTCTGTACATAGCAGCTAGTTTCTAGTTAATCTTTGCCTGGTAACTGATGTTGCAATGTAATCCTTCCAGGCGTTTCCTCAGTCTACGTTTACTAAAGGTGCTTGACTTTTGTCACTGCCAGTTTGAGAGAGGTAGAGTCGGAGCGTTATGTTAGCAAATCCATATATTTTGTCAACCTGGACATCAGAAGTCAGAGTCACTTGCACCAATTTGCCTCCCAAAATTTTCATACTTACAATTAGTCATTTTTATCCGAAGCAACTTACATATGAACTCACATACCAAAGGCACAGCATCGGGGACAGTTTTGGGGGTTCAGTATCTTGTCCAAGGATACTTTGGCACATGGACTGCCGAGGCCAGGGATCAAACCACTGACCTCCTGATAGGTGGACGACCGCTCTACCTCCTGAGCCACAGCCACCCACGGTCACTTGCCTTTGCAGCAAAATGCCCGTGCCTCAGGCTTTTGTAAAGGAGGGCGGTGCAGTCGCAGCAGGAGGCTTCAATATGCTCCACATTACTTCTCACATTGCTCCTTATAGTCTATTATTACAAATTTTTCTGTGCAAATTTCTACAGAGAGGTCAACGTGTTATTCAGGTTCAGTTACACTCCTGTCCTGAGTTTTTGCTTCAGTGTTGTACACAATGTCCTCATGCTGTCACTTACGTCAGGGTTAATACAGCTAATTGCCCGCTCTCTTGTCTGGAACAGGGCTATTTGTCTCCCTCTGTAACATCTCTTAATTATGAATAAAATGAGATCTCATAACGTCATATTTCACCTCCTATTCACACCATTCTATCCTTTGGGCTTCTGGCGCCTTTTCCTACATTGTGTGTATCTAACATGCAGAGCCTGTGCCCCTCTATGACCAAAATGCTTTGCATATCTGAAACACAGCATTTTCCACGCAGGTATTTGACCATTAGGTGCGTTTGATAATTTAGTTTCTCTTGAAGTGGTTTTTGAAATGGAATTCAAACATACAACTGCCTGCTTCTGTATCTCTTTCCCACTCATTTTGCTCTGAGCGGTAGAGCAGAAAATGGGAGTGCACTGTATTGTATTGTGTGTGTGTTGGTGTGTGTGTGGGCGTACATACTTGTACGTGTTTGCAGTGGGTGTTGTTTAAGAGATATGTGAGATAATGTGCATATGAATTATGCAGTATTTTCTGTTGTGTTTCTGGGTTTCTTATTTATTAGTAGTGAACAGTCTAATTACATTAATTTGAAGGTGTCATTTAAATTTTACAGTCTGCGCTTAACAGTTTTCTTTAATGATGCTGAACATGATGGATGTAGACTGTGTGTGTGTGTGTGTGTGTGTGTGAGAGAGAGAGAGAGAGAGAGAGAGAGATCGTGAGAGAGGGAAACAGGAAGGCAGAGAGGTGGATGAGTGTGTGTGTGTGTGTGTGTGTGTGTGTGTGTGTGTGTGTGTGTGTGTGTGTGTGTGTGTGTGTGTGTGTGTGTTTGGAGGGAGGTGAGAGTGAAGGAGGAGGGATGTGAATCCATGATTAATGCAGCATTGCCCTTGCATGTTTCAGAGAGGAGAGAGGACGGAGGTGAGCCTAACAGCATTAGCATTCAGCCTGTGCTCCTGGAGGAGTCTGCTTTGCCCCTGTACCGATGCTCCACTGTCGTTCAGATTAGTGAATAGACACTTCACAGACACTTCATTGTGGATGCACACCAACCAGCTGTTTTCCAAAACTGTTTTAGGTCCACTGTGTTCTTGTGAATCCCCATTATGCATTAATATGGTTAGTTATGGTGCGTCTGTTGATCTGGTCACAGCTGTGTTGTTTCTTCATGGCTCTTCCTCTAAAGCTGTCAGTGAATACGTGGATGATTCTGTTTTTGCTATCTCATTTTTCATTCACATCCCTAATGTGGGATGTTTCATTTTTAAAGGCACAAGCGAAACAGTATTGCCTTGTAGGGCTGAGTGATTCATCAAATGTTTTTATCTGTTGAGATTTTGCCTTCCAATGATTATGAAAACAAGATAAAACGATTATTGTGTTGCATTCTGAGTTGCAATGATGCTCTTGTTTTGTCTTGTGTTATAAATGCAGCGCACATGTTTCCTT
The DNA here is from genome assembly GCA_037975065.1 of Chaetodon trifasciatus. Classification (NCBI taxonomy): domain Eukaryota; kingdom Metazoa; phylum Chordata; class Actinopteri; order Chaetodontiformes; family Chaetodontidae; genus Chaetodon; species Chaetodon trifasciatus. The sequence continues at coordinate 13,498,927 of JBBMOE010000002.1, forward strand.
TACAGCGGTGCGATTTCACCCCTCTCTAAAAGCCAAAATTCCCTCTCAGCCAAGCAGCATGTTTCGTTCAGCTCGCCGTGCTGAAGTGGGCCGTCGTTTGCAAAATCTCAGCCAGCTGTCGCTTTGATTTTGATGTGTGTCTGTAACAGTAGTGCTGCTTGGAGCGACCAAAAAGGACAAGAGCATTGCATTTCAGCAGTGCTTTATCACATTTTATATACCAAATGAAAAGGACATTATAATACACATTGTATCTTAAATGTCTATTATTATTATTATTATTGTTGTTATTTCTAATAATAGTAAGTTTTTAATTGTTTTTAGTTGAATTATATTTGAAGTTCAAGGAAATCCACTGTTAAAAAGACCACTGATAAAATTTTTTTGTACTTCAGTAAATGCACAATATTTCAAAAGTCAGTCAATAATTTTGTTGTGATATTGACCAAAATAATTGGGATTATGGTTTTTGCCTTCAGCAGCCATATTTCCTTTAGGCGGCAAGGTGGTAGAAGGGTCTGATTTTGAGCTGACTTCAAAACTCATTACATATTTAAATCCTTTATGCTACGCTGTGCTGCCAGAACTCTTCTAGGGGTGTTATATGGAGCAGTGACAGCATGGTTACTGGTATGCAGAGCAAGGCCCCAGCACAGAGACGAGCTACCGGCCTGACAGTGCAAATTTTGACATTTCTGGTACTGTGCTGCATGATAAGTTAAAATGTGAGCACAGCTACCTTAACAGCAAACTCAACTCTTGTTCAGTGCATCTCTGAGCAGGACCAGCTATATTTCCACACTGCAGACGAAGGTGTCCCAATTTCTGTTATCTGTCCTCACATGTGACACAGATCTGAATGTGAACAGCAAAAACCTGAGAGCAGCATTTTTCATTTGAAATTAGGTTTTCTTACAACCTCAATTACAGTCTATGTACTTCAACTTTTTGAATGTGGACCTTTTAAGGGATTGTTCAGCATAATTCAATTTACACACATACAGTCTCGATTCCAAAAAAGGACACGTTCATGAACTATGTTGTTGGGAGAATCAAACCCAGACGGCACAATAAGCAGATACAGACATTATGAAAAATAATATGACGGCTCCCTTCGTTAGATTGGAATGGAAAACCGAAGTCCGTGTTCAATCAGTACGCACTCGAAATCAGTCAAACTTATTTAATAAATGACGCCAGAAGCGAATCCATACCTTCAGAAGATTTTTGTACAATTGAGTTATGCTTATGATTTGAAAGACTTATCAACAAGTGTGATTTACGTAGCCAGAGAGGTAGGTATAGGTAGGAAAATTGATTTCATGTCTGATGTTAGAGAGGCTTGCAGTGTTTCAGCGCCAGCTCGCAGAGCGTGACCATCTCCCCGACATTGGTGTCAGACGAAGCGATTGTTTAGTGGTCGAGTAGTGGCGGAGCTGTTTAAGCGTGCCTTTTTGATCCATAGAGCTGAGATAATACAGCTTCCATTGTACCAATCGATTCCTACATTTGTCCTCCTGTGCTTGTTGTCCCCCTCCTGTTCCACCTCCACTGGGCGGAGGAAATGTTTGCACACAAAGCTTGTTGGAGTAGTTATTTCTGCTGCTGCCTCGGGTCACATATTGAGCTGAAGTTGGCAGTAATAACTTTTTCTGCTGTGTCTCAGACAGGTGCTGCTGATTGTCTCTGGCTTACTTTTTGTGCTATAGGGTGTTTTTTGCACTGTACAGTAGCTACCATTCATGAATGACAATGAATGAACGGAATATTTGTTGGTGTACTTACTTTATAACTTGAATTGATTAGTTATGTAACACCTCCTATTTCCCAAGATGGGGCGAATGCCTCAGTGTGTTGTTTCAGATGAGTGACCGACAATCAGACTTGTTTTTAGACCAGGTGGGCACAATTTGCATAAAAATTAGAGATTTGTTTCTGTTGGAATCTGTACTCATTTGTTCACAAAACTCCTTCAAATATTCATAGCTGTGCCTGAATTTCCAGTTGCACCTGCCAGGCTGGCATGCCAAAGTTTTGTCCCAGGAGGAGAAGTCATGACCTGCTGTACTCTGCCTCTGATTGGCTTGCACCGTTGTCTTTGTTGGTTGGGTTTGTTAGGATTAGGTGTGAGGAGTGAGACTGGTTAGGATGAGGACAACTCCAGGAGACTTAACGTGCTCATGCTCATGTTCATTAGCTGCAAAGGGATGCATTCAGTTCACCATCCACCAAAAATATGAGCACGTTCATGCACAGCACTGTAGTTAGTCATCCAAAGATTGTAACTGTAAAATCTCATGCTCCATATATGTATCCTGGTCAGCATTCTTTAATCATTTAATTGAAGGGATCTTTATCGAGTTTTTATTGTCCTCAAAAATCCAGCATTCGTCTGGTGCAGTTATATAAGTAATTATGAAATCCTTACATAAGTATATGTTAATGAACCAATTCATCTATCATTTATCATGATTTGACATGATTTTGCAGAGGAAAAAGCACGGCATTCTGTGAAAGTGTGATGGAAATAATGAGCTAAGAAACTGTCCTGAAAATGTAGATCGAGAAAAGCTTCATGTAATCCATCAGCATGTTTGTGACTACCAAATAATGCAGCTGTAGGATAAATGATAATGAATTTATCTGTCTGTCCTGCTCTCAGTTCAACATTGCAGTGGTACCAAATACTTGAGACTCTTTGAAAATTACCCCCAGATCTGATGTCTTGGTCATTTCAGACAGCCCATAATTTTCACTGTCATTGCGATCTTCTGTGGAAAAAAAGCACTGTTTTCTTATGTTTAGAGTAAATACGACATTAATAGGGAATTTTACTAAGTAACTTTTGAGAGCTGTGATCATGAGAGCCCCCCCCCCCAGTATTGTTTGATGTTTCACAGGCGCTGTAGACGAGATAGTCAAACTCTGGCTGACACCAATATGAAAACACAACAAATGCCCTGGAATGCACTCCACTCTATGTTTAGATTTTCACACATCAGAATAAACCCATTTGGATCACACTTTACGAGCTGACATACTTTACTTTACCAATCGCTCATTAAAGCAAAGAGCAAGCTTCCAAAAAGTCTCCCACAACTGCACCTTTGCTGCAGCACATCTCTTGCTTCATGCAGAGAAATGCAAATTTCAGCTTTAAAACTAAGTTTGTCCCTCAGTTTTTAAATAAAACTAAAAACTGTTAAAAATTAAGCCGCTTTCATGACAGTTATAATTGACCTGATCTTAAAGTAAAATCAGCCCCCCTGCCCGCTGCTGACCTCGAGTATCATGTCTTCTTTGTATAGTGATTCCATAGAACTGGTATTGCAGGAACCTTGTGTTCAGCGAAATGTAAATAAGTGTCTGCATTCAGTTATCAACCCACATTCATCTGTTTACATCTTCTACCTTTGACACTACCATCCATATTTATCAAGCATATTTTATATCTGCATAATACTGCAGATGATTTGTGTCTGTATTGTGGGATTTATAAACATTGTTAGCCACAACAATGTGTCAGCTGGCTTGAGTCATAACCGTATGTTAGCCACGGTCATTTTCATAAGTTAGCATTAATTAGAATATGGTTTCCTCGTCGCACCGTGGCTACTTAAATTCATTTTGCAGCTAAGTTTTGACATTCAAGAAAAAATGATGAGTAAATAAATGATCTACGTAAGCAAAAAACATATCATTTACTGTCACACAATCAGATTCAGCAAACCTGAAGACAGTGACCAATCATTAGAAATGAGGTGTTGTCACATTATTAAGCATGCAGTGAGGAAAATATATATAAGTTTCAAAACAGGTAAAATGTGTCTGTGATGAATTGTGGAAGTTAAAAAGTATTCTTTTCTATGGAAAAGCAAAGCCTTCAGTTTCTCCTGAGTCCTGTGTTGGCCTGCCTGTTTGAGCAGTCTTTATGTCGGCCTCTTTTGCACACAGACCAAGTTTTTTTGTTGCCATCTGCTTCAGTGCTCTGTGGAAATGGATGACAGCGTCTATATAAACAACACTGTGGAGTTATGCACCACAGACTCTACAAAATTTCTTTTTCTTTTTTTTCTTTTTTTTCTGCCCTGCTTTGACTTGAGCTTAAAATATCTTTTTGCAGAGTCTCTGGCCATGAGGCTCTTTGACTGCAGCATCCATTACCTTTGCTTTCCCTCATTACACTTGTGGAAGAACAGAAATTGACAAGATAGTGGATATTTTTGTCTGTTTTGAAGCTTAAAATATCTCTGACAAGAAACTCTTTTGTGTATTATGATTGTGGGGAAAAGCAGGTCTCCTCTAAGCATCCCATGTGGAGTGGAATAAGCGTGATAGTGAATGTAAGGACATCTTTGAGTGAGGTGGCAATGGAGTTAAAAATACAAGCAAGCAGAAATGTCACGAGTCAGCCATTAGTGAATGAGATTCTCTGGGAGCGGGGCCTCGTATTGGTCCTTGTCATGCCTCCCATGACTCTGAGCACCTGGATGCCAAGGTGGGGTTTGTGTTTGATGCAGGAATTTGATGCTTTTGTGTTTGATGCAGCTTTAATTGGGTTACCTGTAGTGTAGAAGTCAGGTCCTCCACCTGTCTTTGCTGAATGACGTTTGCTTTGAGTGACTTCCTCCTTGTTACCTTCAGACACACTATAAGATGCTCTGCACACCTGTGCTTCTTTATTTATCCAACTCCATTTTGCCGCAGTGATTCGTTTCCCCTGAATTAGAAATCTTTGTTGCAATTAAGCCTGTACAAAAGCTGCAACGAGGATCAATCTTTAAGAAAGTACATATATTAATCAAAAGGGCAATGATCTGAATCCTACAGAGACTCTGCAATATCTCATCATGTTTAGTAGTCAGACGGGTACTGAAATTTTCAGGCTGATAAAGATAATGATGTTTGGGATTTCAAAAATCTGCTAATGAGATATATATACTTCTGATGGCGTGACTCTACAGTTTGGTGGAAAAGGAATGAACGATAGAAGCAACAGTGCTGTCCTGGTGTGGCATTTTGTGCAGACCAGTTCCTGTTGGGTATATTTAAAGCTCGCTCCTCAGCAGAATAAAAGTAAAGTAAAGTATCATAAAGTATGAACTGTTTCATTGTCATCTCTATTATCTCTGCTTAATATACATTAACATATTACCTATTGGAGAAGAATAGTTATAGCCCAGGTGCAAATCTGATCCTGTGATCCCTGAATTCATACCTGTGCCTAATGCATCGAGGGTTTTAGTTTAAAAACCATGCAGTCTGTAGATCTCTATCCATGCAAATCCTCTTCATCGATCCATCATGGCAAATTTCAAAATGATGATGTAGTCAGTCGGGGTATTATATACAGTGTGTTTTCAAAGTTGCACTGTGTCCCTGCTGTTGTCCACTGTCGTCGGCCATAGCCAAAGCCATGCTCGGGTTTTCATTCTTTGCTCCTGCATCTTGGCCTCTGGATGATTTTCCCTCCTGTCAAAGTGTAAAATGATTGTATTTTGCAAATGATTCATTATCAGCGTGGACAAGGACAGAGCACATAAAACGACGGTGATCGTGCTCCATCCATCTTGACACGTGCGAATGTGTGCACAGATCCTGCAGACGGGATATAAATACTCCCTAAGCTTTGTTTAAGTTGTCTGCTGAGCTGTTTATGCTGAGCTCAGGAATGTACTTTTTCTTCTGTTGACAATTACTTGTGTCCCCACTTCGGGGTGTGACACCACGCTTCCTGGTTATCTGATTAACCCCAGCCATTTCTGCATCCCTGTGAACGCTGTCTGAACTCTGTTCAGGTAATCAGAGCTATGGGGGCACTTCTGTATTTCTTTGGGCTCAGGGTTATAAAACTGCCATCTGTAGTAATGTTAATACATTACAGCCCCCAATCTTCCCAATGAGATGTCACTTCTCCAGAATGCACATTGTGTTAGTCCTGTAAGACCCAGATCTTCTCGGAGGCAGCTTCTCCATGCTTTATTTTTCATGTGGCAAACAGTGTGTTATGGTCCTCGTACTGTGCCCCAGGTTTGAGGCTGTTGTCATCATTAATTCTGGGCTCTGCGTAGCGTCACTACAACCCATTACAAACCCACACCTCCATCTTGGCTCTGTGGTGATTCATTGCTGTACATTTCTCATTAATAACTCTCGCTGCATATAGCTTGGTGAGGGAGGAGACAAAGAAAGTGGGCCACAATAGACAATGAAGCCTACAGTTGTTGGTCCATATAGACACAGTGCAGCAAAAGCAATTACTGGCACAACATTGGAGGGACTGTTAGACCACCTACATGGGCTAATCATTTTGATAATCCATCTTACAGGAGCTATTTTTCCCCTGCTAGTAGTATTGGTAGTACTCAACAGAGTGTAAAGAGGTTCTGATGTATGGTTCTACATTAAGCATTTAGAGAGAAGCTGGTGCAAGAGAAAGTCTGGTGCATGAATAGAAGTAGCTTCCAGGTCCTCATCCTCTGGACTTGAGGAACATAAATACCCAGCGTCTAACTTTTGTTCGGGGTACTGTGTGGTGAAAGGGTCCATTTATTATTCTCCTGAGGCTGACTTCAGGTTTAACAGTGAGCTTTCAAGGTTACGATGGTGGTTCACTTCTTGCAGGGCTGCACTGCCAAACCTTTGCTGCACAGCTAGCCTTCAGAGCAGCTTATGTTTGATACAGATCGACTTGTATTAATGCACCACCTGCTGACCAAGCAATGCTTTTGGAAAATGGCCCCACTATTCACAGGATAGACCCCGTGGAGCTCGGTGTGTGGATCATGAATGGGTCCCTTGGGAATGCAAGAAGAGACTGCTGAAGCCCTTTGGCTCTCCCTGACGATTTTTTGTAAGATATAGCTTTACTGATATTATTCAACAAGCGCTGAAGCTTTACTAGTATCTCTAAGATATGAAAGTAATCAAGCTTAACGCCTTGAATTATTTATTTTAATTGTATTTTTTATTTGCTCCCAAGTCCGTTTGACAGCTCTGGGGTTGAATCTGTAAACAATATGGCTAAAATTGTCATAACAATACATCTAATTAACATTTTAATTTAATGGAATAATTTAATCCGAGCTACTCGTGCCCTGATGATGGAAACTTCTTATTTGTCTAATACAATAGTTTGTTCTTCATTTGTAAAATATGCTGTCCATGAATACGATTGGTCATGTGCTATGAATCCTGAATCTTTTATGATTGGTGAGACCTGGGTTGACTTACCAAGTATATATGGCAATGCAGGCCGTCATCGTAAAGGTATTCCCCAACACCTGCAGTAAAGGCCGCTTTTCCTCCATCCTTGGCATTGCCCTTTAAAGTCTTTTGCCGACTTTTCATGCAGCTTCTCTCACAGGAGCAGCTGCCAGTGTGTTCCCTCTTCACATTGACTTTACATTGCGTTAGAAAAGGTAGTGCTCATTAATCATTGGCTCTGATGGGTCAGAGAGCTCTTAATATTACAGGTTTCTATAACATGCCACTTGAATATTTTTTCAACAACCTGTTGAAAAGTTTGTGGTGGCGTGTAATGCTTTACTAAAAAGTCCTTCCAGTTATAGAACAGGACATTTTTGCTGTGTGCCTTTAGTATGTTTTCATGTATGTTACAGTGTAAAAACACAGCAGTTGAATACAGATTTACTACTTTTTTCATGCATATTTCAGATCCTGTGACATAAATCACAATACTGTATGTACTGTACTTCAAACTCAGTTAAATGTGTAAATAACAGCTTTGCAAGAAAGCCAAACTCTCATATTCCCAGTCATGTTCACTCAGCCTGGGTATCGTAGTCCTCAATTTCATTACTAAGCATTTAAAAAGATAAGATTTTCTCACAAAATATTATTTATTTTGATTAATGTTTCTATAATACAAAGTATCTTGAAATGATCCTGTGACTACACTGTCCACCCTGTTACTCTGTTACACCCTGTAAAATAATAATGCAGTTTTCTGCAAGTTGACATATATTCAAAGTGCAGCTCTCCTTTACCAGTAATAAATAGGTTGCTGTGCTATCACAAGTCACAGCTAGCTCGCCAACAAGCCAGCAATCTTGCCAAAACAAGCCTATATTTCTCAAATGCAATTAAGTGTGTACAATTAATTGTATTTCATATTCATGTCTGATACAGAGATTGATGCTCTGTGAACCACATCAGCATCACACCGTTGAGCTGCAGCCTGTGTCTTCTCCAGCACTGATGCACAACAGAGTGCTGTGTGCTGCTGGTTTCCTCCTTTTGGATGAAACCAGAGAAAGGCGGTGTGTGACCTTTTTTAGGTCTGATCTGTGAAGAATACATTTCAGTCATAACATAAAAATAATATAGAAAATAAATAAAAATACCTACATGCAGAAATCAAAAATCTAGCATCTACTGTTCAAACTAAAAGGCTAATCACATCCTGCTTGTCTGCAGTAAAATATTCCAAATCAAACCCAAATCACAAATTTTGTCCTTGGCACTGTTTTTTTTAATACTGTTTAAATTTGCAGTGAATAAATGCTGCACCCCGTACATGCCATAATTGTTTAGACTCACACATAACTGGGATGGAATAATTACTGAAACAATAATAAGAATTTTGTGGTGGACTAAGGAGATCGGCTAATTTTTGTATTTGTTTTTGTTTTTGAGGCTGTGAAGTAAGAAAAGGTGTGAGGGTGACGTGATGAAGATAACAAAACGTTCCCAGAACAAGCTGAAGAGTGTGTACAGCTGCTCGTAGAAAAAAAACCCCAAAGCATTAAACTTTCCTTCACATCCCAGTTGTTTTGGATGTAATCTCTCCACCATGGTGTGTTCCATTTTCTTTTCCCATTATCTTTATCTCTGCCCGGATCACTTGGGAAGGCTTACCTGTTTCACCTTATTCTCTGTTTGTTCAAATGCAGTCTTGTGAGTTATTTTAAATGGAGCTGAGAGTTTCCTTTGTACTAATCTCAACCATGTGTCACTTGCCACCGGGGTGACGAGGAAGCTGCACAGCAAGGCAATTTGGCACTCCACAGCCCCCAGAAGTAACAGCGCATTGAGTGGCACAGCCAGGAGTCCTCGTGGCTTCATCGCATTGTCACTTGGAGGCTTCCTCATTAATTCAGAATATTGTGACAAGGCCAGCTCGTATCACTTTAAATCTTGATATTTGACTCTCAGCATCAGCTGATATTCAACAGGGTCTCGCTGTATTAGGCGTCAAATATAATAATTCAGTAAGACTTGGCCATTGATCAGCAACACATATTTAACTGACTGTTTCCTGAGCCCTGTCCTCGCTACGCTTGTCAAGCTTTCCATTCTCCAACCCCGATTCCAGAGAAGTTTATAAAACATGAGTAGAAACAGGATGCAGTCACTTTTAAGAAGTGGTCCTGAGCTCATGTAGTAATATCCTTTATACCGTCATGTGTTATATATTCAGGAAAGTTCCTAAAAGGCCTGTTTTTTTCGTGGGCTTTCGGAGTTCTTACAGTTTAAGAGGATCTTTAGTCTGCGATGAAGAACTTGCAGCTCGACATTCAAGCTCCTGAAAACAAGGAGCGACGAGTTTGTGAGTTTTTTGCTCAGGAGATTTGAAAAGTGTGGATTTATGACTTGTAGAGATGGAAATACTTTTTGCCCTCCTTTCACCTCTGATTTTTAAATATTAAACTAACTACTCCATCAGTTTTCTATAAAGATTATCTGAAGTACAGACATCTGGGGAGACTTCCGAGCTGTTTGCTTTTGAGTCTGCCCGTACACAGCAAACACCATTAAACTGGAGAGTTTCTGAAGTGCTGCCACTTATGGCTGATGGTTAGATCATCACCTATTGTAAGTGTGAAAGTCCAGACATGTCGCTCCATCTGTTGGGAGGGAACGGTGATTATTAGCTTGTGTTCGGGTTGTTATCGCTGCTTAAGCTGGCCAAAAAGCCATGTGTTCAAAGATGAACCATCAAGCTGGAGGATTTTATTTCAGAAACAGCAGTCGTATCATCATCCCCAAAAAGGCGACCGCCGGCCACTCCAAATCCATTTTCTCCAGACTGAATCCAGTTGCTCTAGAAATAACAGCAGCCCTGTTTGTTTGATACTGATGATAGCAGGGGTAAGAATCAGATAACAAGCAGGGGCGCCGATACAGTCTCCCCGTCTGTCACTGATCCCTCCAACTTTTCCCGTCTTTCTCATCCCCAGAGTCATCTGCAGCCCAGGCTCAGTTTCTTAGCTTTGAATATCTTCTTTCCTCGCGTGCAGGCGATGCTGGTGTTTCATCTGTCATCTGCCTCCTTCTGTGCAGCTCTGAACTGGACAGCGTTTAAGGGAAATGGTGGTAGGGGAGGTATTCAGACTTGACCTCTTTGTTAAGTGGGTACAATTGTGTGTAGTTTCTCTGCAGACAGCCATGAGTAATAGTAGCCTTGTGTTTCATTGTTCACCTTGTTCATTCTCTGTGCCCTGGAAAATCAAAAAGGAGCAGTGTATTCGTTCACTGAGTGTAACAATAGACACTTGTTACTCTTGTAAAATGCAGTGTGGGAAAAAAACAATGATGCTGTTGTGTATCTTCTCCTGAAAGCGATCTACTTTGTATGTTTTCTTGCTTTTAATTTGATTGTAAATATCTTTATGAAATGAGAAATCCAACATCTCTTTCATGACTAAGCCAGATTTCGTCTGTCTGCCCAGATGGCCTGTCGGGATGACAGATTACTTATTGAGGTTTGAATAAATCATCATCAACAACATGACCGTGAAGGCCTCTTAGCTGCAGAGCTGGCTGCAGAGTGCATGCTTGTGGAATAAAAGTTCAAAACCACTGCCACCCGAAACAGTCTTTGCATTATGAGCGGTGTATAATTGAGAGCTAATGACAGATATTAAGCATCAGAAGCAACCAGATGTAGGCTCAAATTATATCTGCACTTTAGTTTAACCAGCTGAGGCCACGGGTACTGTTCACTTTATCAACATGCCGAATGCAAAATAACACATTTTCTACCTTCTTCATTAAAAACAAATCAATGTCTGCTGCCGCATTAGTGTTGTAGTGTTTTGTTTTGCTGCTTCTTAATCTCTCTTTTCATGCATGGAGGTTTATGTGTGTGTGGACTAAACAGTCCATCAGATCATGGCATAACACTCTCCCTTATTTCCATAATATGTCAAATGCTCCGGGGAGGAGAACGGTCTGGAGCACATTGGTTCATTTACATCTTTTAATGGTGCAAATATTTCAACTTGTTTTTTCATCAGAATTAAAGAAACTGGGGTTTGTGACCTCGATCGAAGAAGCGCCTCATTGAGCTGCACATTGATGAAAGTGTGGAAACACCTCTTTATTTAACGCAGCCTGCAGCCACTGGTCACACTCAACCCTGGAAGCAGAAAGTTGGCACCAGTGGATGAATTTTTTAATGCTAAGCACCACGTTACTTGGCATGTAACATTATATCATGAAGATAATGTGTGCCACCAACTGTCTTACCCTGGCCCGACACAATGAGCTGTGTAGTCCACAGCTTTGAGAGTGAATTCAATTTATTAATCTCTGAATCAATTTTCCTCTGCAGTGTATGTCACACAGTTCATCATGCCCTGTCTCTGACCTCAGAAATTGAAGTACATGAGCCATTTATATGACTGTGAGACCTGTCCTTTACATCTCTTCTTAAAACTGTTTTATACTGTGTATGGTCAGGTGTGTATGTCCATAATCCCACATTTGTCTTCAAAGAGTTTCGCTGGCATATTGAGGACATTTTGAAGTATGGTTGCAAGGGAAGTGTTAGGAACAATATAGGTGAATGAGCTAATGGCTTTATGATTAGCAGATGGCATAAGTGCTCAGTGCGTAATGTAGTTGTGCCTTTAATTTCACTTCATTCAGGCTGATTGCTTTGTGTTGTGTCTGGCAGGATCAGAGCTGTGGAAATCTTCCTCCTTGAGCCTGTGGCCCATTCTGCAGAATAAAAACCTGATCCTGCTCTCTTTTTTTTTTCTTCGGTGCAGCTGGCAGTTGCTTTGTCTGCATTTTGCCAGCTTTAGGTCACTTCAAGGAGTCAGGTCAGTTCCCCTTTTATCCTGGCTGTTGTAATGATACCAGAGCTCTCAACCACTGCCGAACCTGCAATTTGTCTGAAGAGTGACTGATTTGAGTTTGAGGATGTGGTACTGACAAATAACAGTAATAAATAGGCTTATTTAAGTAGCTTAGTGCCTCAGTAAGTGGATCACAGTACACCTGTTTTGAAACAACACAGTAACAACATGGCAGCAGAGTAATGATGACATAAGTGTAGTTGTAGAGGGTTAAAATCTGCTGATATTATTAACAGGGATTTTATCTTTACCATTTTATTAGGTTGTAAAGGTCTTCAGGGGACTACTGACACATCCTGCATGTAGAACATAATCACCCAGAAAGAGTTCATAGTACAACCAGCAATCTCTAAACGCTCTCTTGCAGGTCCTGCAGAGACCACATGTCAAGCCGTGTCTCTGACAGTTAGGGCAGCAGATCTCTTGGTATTTCCCTCACACTTTCACATTTTCCTTATGTACCGAAAAAAAAAATAAGAAAGAAAACTGGGCCAGTCTCCCGGCACATAGTGCTCCAGAAATACCTGCAGGTGATAACTAGCTAGGTTTTCTAGCAGGTGTCCTGTCACCTCCGCCATTATGTATGCATCATACCTGTGGGTGGAGGTGGTAATTAACTGTTGCTTTGCCATTTTTAGAACGTTGCCATGACAGCTCTCTCTCTGTCTCTCTTCTCTCACCTTCATTTTCTCAATAACTGTCACCTACTTCCACTGTCTCCTTCCGTTCCTTTGTCCCTCTCGCAATGTGTTAGTACACATTTTCTCTTTCTATTGTATTTTTCTTTTACGTATGTTTAGCGTGGAGTGTTTCCATAACAGAGTTGAATGCAGTCGATGTCGAATCCTCTCACTGTAAACGTTTTGTGTGTGTTTGGGGTGGTCCGGACGGGCTGACATTGCCATCCATCATGGTCAGCTCAGGTCAAGGCTCTGCCCAGTGGGCTGTGGCCTGCAGGTAACAGCAGCTGCAGCAGTGTCTCAGCTGTCATCCGTCTGCAGGATGTGAGTGTTACAGGTGCTGTCCACTTCAGTCCACTGACGCTCACTGGACACGGCTGGAAATAAAATGCCTTTCTGTCTTTTTGTGCTTCAAGCCTGTAAATGAAAAGCAAATTTGTAGCTTGATTGATGCTTGTATCCAGATCTGTGACTGATCATTTACAATCAGCATGTTTTCTTGTCTTTGTACCACAGTGTGTGTATTCACCCCTTTTTGTTGCCATGTTTGTTTTAAAGTTTTAAACTAGATCCTCTGTTAATAGTTGTTTTTCCTTTTTAAATAAGGATTATTTTATAGTTGTGTTTCTATCATGTATTCAAAAGAGCTGAAACAACTACTAAATGAGTCTATTAATTGACTGATGGAAAATTAATCAGCATTTATTTTGATAAATCCTTTAAGTGGCGTATCAAACATTGTCTGGTTCCAGCTTGAGTGATGGCCTGAGGGAAGACGCTGTCTGCTTGAAGGGAAAATTTGGTGTCAGAGGTGTGATGGGTCTCCAGTGATGTTTCCTTCCTCTGGAGCTGTTTAAGTCCTGAATGGACAGCAGGTTGGCGCCAGTGATTTCCTCTGCAGTCCTGAATGCCCGTTGCATTCGATGCTGGATGCCCGTTTTCCTGGTTCCTGGAAGAAAGAGGATCCCAGAAGCATGAAGGTTTCCACAGCAGGCACAGTTTGGTGATGGGGGCAGTGTTGCTGAACTCAACTGTCAGCTCCACAGTTTTAAGCGTTTTCCAGCTCCAGGATGTTCTGACCAAAGCAGATGGCCAGCTGTTCAACATCCTGTCTGTATGCAGACTCGTCTCTGTCCCTAATGAGGCCGATGACCGTGGTGTTGTCCGCAAATGTCAGGAGTTTAACAGACAGCTCTACTGAGGTGATGTAAAGGAAGAGCAATGGGGAGAGCACACATCCCCAGTGGGTGCCAGTGCTGATTGTCTGGGTGCTGGATGAGATTTTCCCAAACTTCACCTGCTGTGTCTTGTCTGTCAGGAAGTTTGTTATGCACTAACAGGTGGAGGCTGACTCAGTGAGCTTATAGTGGACTTCAGGGATGATTGCGTTGAATGCTGAGCTGAAGTTCACAAACAGGGTCCTTGCCTATGTCTCTGTGGAGTTGAGGTGTTGCAGGATGTGGTGCCACTGACCTGTTTGCCTGTGAGGCAAACTGCAGGGGTCCAGCAGGGGCCCTATGATGTCTTTCAGGTGGTTCAGCATCAGTCTTTCAAGTGTTTTCATGACCGCAGACATCAGGATCATGGGACTAGAGTCATTTAATCAGGGTGATTGTGGAGTGTTTGAAGCAGGAGGAACTTGACTCAGCTCCAGTGATCTGTTGATGAGGACCAACTGGGTGACACACAGTCTAGACCTTGTCCTTTCCTGATCACTATTTCAGTGCTATTGTATTAGATTACCTTACATCATACAGGTGCTGTCTTTAATTTATCCGTCCCCTTTATGAAACAAGTACAGTTTGTCACATTAAAATGATGATGGTCTACTGCCACCACTGCCTGACAGATGGAGTAATAAAATGAAATGACTGCCTGTGGTGAAATATTTAATAAGCAGGAAAGCAAATATTAATGTTTGACAGTAGAAGTGCGATATCATCAAAAGGTGAGCGTTAGTTTAAGAGGGAGAGGACGTTTGAGTGATGATATCTGAGGTCTGCGAAAGCTCTTCTCTGCGTCTGTTACTGCGCTGGAGATGGAGGAGGGGATATAGACCAGATGTGCCAACATTAAGCCTTCAAGTTGTTGCTTTGACACAATTCAGGTATATAGTGCACAGCGGTCAAACACAAGTCCTGGTCTGATGTCAGAAGAATAATATAACATCAGTACGAATGGTGGCTGCACTGGACATCAACCTATGGTGTGATAAATCTCCAGCGCCGTGAGGCAGATACCGTAGCACTGTAGCCAATCTAAATGTTACAAGGTTGTGAGGGCATGAATGTCTCTGAGATGATCAACTTGGCCATCATGGATGTTTTATTGAATTTGGCACGCAGCACTTCTAGAACTAAACAATAAGCCTTGAACCTCACATCATGCACACTCGCAGTTCAAAAGACAAAGTATGTGTAGTTTCCAGTGGAGCTAAAGCAGCTGGTCCATCAACAGAAAATGAACTGCTCCTGTTTATGATATATTCACAGTATGGAAATAGCAAATGCTGTATGACAATAACAACAATGCCAAACATTCCTGCTTTTCTTTGTTTAATGTGATCATAATGTGAATGTCTTTGGGCTTTTTTCTTACAGTACATAGAGTTTTTCTAATCAGTTAATTGAGAAAATAATGAGTACAACCCTGATTCCCAAAAAGCTGGGATGGTGCATAACAGCGTCCTAGCTGTGAAAAGCATGTAATCATTGCTTTTCCTGCTGGAGAAATATGTATCAACAACCACAAGTACACACTTCAATGCCTGAGGAAATGAGTCCCCCAAATCACAGCAAGTGTCCTGCAAGACCAGTGCCTTTCTGTTAAACAGCCTGAAACTGGAAATGGAAGAAAACACTTTATTGAGAACAGACAGTGTTTTGCAGGAGCGATGTTGGCTGTAATATACACACGTGATGGGCAGACCAGATATCAGGGATCTGCCCATACCACAGGCAGGCTTAGAGCTGCAGCCTATTAGGTTTTCATTGATGTCTCCAAAGATTCGATAAAAGATAAGGTACCCAGATCCAAAGCAGTGCTTGCTTACCTTCTTCTGTGTCCTTGGCACAGGCTAATTCTCACTCATGGTGGCATATTCATGGTGTGAAGCACAAGCTGACTGCCAGATTGCAGAATTTTATGTGGAGTTTTTGCTTGTCCAGTGAAATAATTTAGCTTCTACCTGATTGATTGGCACCATCTTTGGTATCAACATTGTATCCCCCTTAGGATGAACTGAAATGACTTCCTGACTTTTCCTGTAGCAGCATCAACGTCAAAATTTCAATTTGTTAAGTATTTTTGGTTTATGATCAAATACCTGCAAATCTAAACCATCAGTCCCGGCTCTTCTTTGTGTTTTGTGCTAATTAGCAGATGTTAACTCACCAAAATGCTTTCCAAAGATGGTGAACAAAACCATTATACCTGCTCAACGTATTAGCATGTTAGTACTGCCTTTATGAGCATGCTAGCATGCTAACAGTCCCGTTTGCCTGCGTACAGCCTCATAGAGCTTCTAGCGTGGGCTTGTAGTCTTGGGATATGATTTTTGCTTTATTGTGAAGCTTGATTTGTATTTAATTTACTGGATTAGGCAAAAAGACAGTCTGGTTATTTTATTGATCAATGTTTTTAAACTGATTGTAAAGAAACTATATTGATACATATCCAAGGGTGCACATAATTTGTAGTCAGGTGAGTACGAGGCCATGGTGTTTGATACGTAGCGTGGCGCAGTCTCCCTCGCTGTCCTCCTCAATATCTCCCCCACTGTCCTCTGCTACAGCTTCCTGCCTGGTAGATGATGAAGATGCACCTCGCACTCCCCGGTTGAGCCTCTGATTAGCTCCATCCACAGGTCAACAGCTGGCTTTGAGTCAGATGTCTCTGAGGTCGTCTTCGACAGGTAAATGTGGATCATGGCACGAGAAGAACATTACACTGAACTTTCCACTGATCTTCACTCAACAGGTGGGAAGTGGTTGGTCACGGACGTCATGATTAAGACTAAGGAATTAAACAGTGATGACGTCAAAGATGGTTGGTTTTGAGTGGATGTTAGGCGCCTGTTACCATTAATGTTTAGGTCATTGTTAACCTCCTTTTGGCCTTCCTGGTCTTGTGTTTAAGTCATTTTACATCATTATACACATAAGCTCTTCTTTTGAAACTAAAATGATTTCCCACTGCACCGTCACGTCCTTATTACAAACTCTGTTAGTCTCTCTCTATGGAGATCTGCAGAACAGTCAGTCAGTAGCTTGTTAACTAGTCCATGACCCATTATCGTCTCTGTAGTTGTGTGTAACTCTCAAATACAAGTACACCCACACCATGTAATGATCATAACAGCATGTCGTACCACCACCAGCTGTTGGGCTGCAGTGGGTGTCACGTTAGAACCGGCGACTTCTCTGTTTTGATGAATTAGTCTGCTGCATAATTTCAAATGTCTTTATTGGTCTCCTGATATCCCCGCAGCGCACTTCAAGCAAACAGCTCAGACGACGAACAGAGGCTCCAGAGCAATGAAGAAGGCAATGATTAGATAAGAGTGCGATGGTGAGTTAATGACAACAGGCTAATTATTTCTTAATTCACCCTAACATATGTAAACAATCAGTGAATAATTTCCTGCTGAGATAACCAGTCATTTATGATGCCCTATAGAAAAAAAATGTATTCCTGAAGCTCCCATTGGCTCTCGGCGAATCAGTGGAGCATAATGTGAGCGGAGTCAGGTGCCTGTTTCCGTCTGTCCCGCTCTCTCTCTGTCATGTCTCGAGGTCTCATTAGCGTTGTGCTCTAGGGTTATTGATCTCAGGGAGACGTTAATTACGTTATCAAAGCTCGAGTTGTATCTTTCGATATAGTAAACACAGGAAATGAGGATCTGGGGCTGATTGTGTTTACCGTTTTCAGTCATGTGTGGACTTGAGCCTCCATCTGAACCTGAGTGTAATCAGAAAGATATTAATCGATTAACGGACGGCCAGTAATAAAAGCTCATTGCATCTCATTTTGCGACCGTTTTCACAGAAGGGATAGCTTCTGCTTTCTAACTTCCTCTCTTTTATTTCTATTATATTAGGCCTGCGACAGATAGTTCTTTTCTTTATCGACTGATGTGGCTTTTAGTTTTTTCAATGAATCATTCAGGCAGTGCCGTCACAGTTTCTAAGGATGCAACAATCCAACTCTTTCTTAACTCTGGGTGTCTGCTGATACTATGTGCCTATCTGATCTGGCCCTGGAATTAAACTCTGATTGGGCTCACTCCTACGTACAGCACATAACGCAGTAATTTCTCATCACGTCTTAATTCTAAATTAAGAATTCATACTCCATCATTCTCTTTTATTTTTAATCTGGATTGATGAGTTCTGATTGCTAACAGTTTCCCACAGCCTAAGGCGATGTCTCCAGATTGTTCCACGTTCATGTTCCCCCCAAGATAAATTATAATCACTTTTGTTATCTCCTGACTTTTTTTAGCACCTTTATTAGGTCAAAACTTGAATTTTACTCATCATGTCATTGCTTGATGAATAACATAATATATTAATTATCAAAGTTGTTGCAAAATGATGAATTAATTGACCTTTCAGCACCACTGTATAAAACAGTTATGTCACACAGTTGTGACACAGCTGTCGGACTACAAAAGCAGTCACCTGGAAAGTGACTCGGCCCAGACTCGGCTGGGCTTGTGTGTGTCTACATGAGCAGCTCTGTAATCCAGCAGCAGCAGCTGCCGTAAGAGCATTAGTGTGGATTCGTGTGCCAAGCAGCGGTTGTGTCCTCGGCTTCTCCAGAGCTGTGTTTGACTCTACCGTGATTTGTGTCCTCTTGGCTGTTCTGTTGTTCGGCCATCAGAGCAAAGTGCAAATTCTATCAGCAGGGGTTTATTCAATTCAGTTCTCCTCTGCCTGAAACCTGTGGACCAAGAAAATGGAACGATTTTCCCCCTTTCACAGTGTTCACACACCATCCAATTAGGGCTCCCAAACACAAGGGAGAGAGCAATAGGCAGGCAGAGTTGTGGGAAGAATAAAAGGACAAAAGAAGAACAGTAGTGTGACAGGTCAGGTTATAGAATATAGTTAGAGACAAAAGAGGAGGGAACGATGGTGCCTTTGAACACATCATACCTGCTTTTGCTCTGTTGAACTGTGTTGATCTTAATCAGCTTTACTTTACTCATTTTTAATGCTGTTTCCAAAATTATTGCTAAATTATCCCTATGTACGAGAGCTAAAAACAAATTCCACAATAAAAACACTAAAGACTTGTTAAAGGTCATTCGCAAACAGGGTCTCCATTACATAGACTGTCCACCAGAGGGCACTGCAAAGTTTATTTTTCACAAATTTAAAGGATACTCATCATCATTAGGTAAAAACTAAACAAAAGTCTCTAATAGCTATTGGTGCCATCCTTAAAAATCCAATATCAGTCAGACACGTTAACACCCTGTGATGAAATATTAGCGCAGTTAGTTGCCAAACTGCACCTTTTTTAAAGGACGGAGTGGTCAGATTCACATAAACCTGCTCTCTGTGTCAAACTCAGATCTCAGATTTCAGAGCGTCTTCCCAGCACTGGAACACACCATAAATCAGCAGTAACTTTGAGTAAACGAGTACTTGTATTCAACTGCACATCCTGTCACCTCAGACTACATTCTTTACCGGCAGCCTCACTCTAATCTTTAAACGGTAAAATTCAGTGAGCAGAGATTTGTCTGATTATTGCTCAGTATCGCCCCCTTCAGTTGTGACAGGCACAACTGCACCTTGCCCTCCTGCTGAGCTTCAATCACCGGATGACTGAGTTTCTACCTGACTGATAGAAAGTGACAAGATAATGTTCACTGTTCTCTACTGGCCTCTTAACAGCTGAACAAAAGTGAAATATTGACAGATGTTTTTTTTTTTTTTTTTTCAGCTTAAGTGTTGAACTGTCTGTCACAGTTATTGCAGAGGCAGCTAAAATCTGAGTGCTCAGCAGCACGATTAAGGCTGTGCATTGGGTGAAGTTTTGAGAGAGGAAAGCACTTGCACAAACTGCAGTAGCTTTGTGTTTTAAACCAACTAATAATTATTGGCTGTGCGCACTCAACGATCAGGTAAACCTGCAGAAATCCTCAACTCTCTTCAGATGTCATGGCACCGGTGAGCTGCCGGTGATGGATGAGCAGGGCAGTGTCTTCTTAATGTCAGTACATTTTCCCTAAATTGACACAGTGTCTAGCACAGTTATTCAAGACAAGTAACAAACGAGCATGAACGTGAAAAGAGAGGTGCCTCATGCTACATGTGATCCATAATGTACTGATGTGAAAATGAAGAGGTACTGTATCAGACTATACACGAAACTGCATAACAGCTATAGTCACCAGGATAGAGAAAGCCATTATCAAAATGGTGTTTAGATGACTGCCAGACACAAACACTTTTCTCCATCAAAGACACAGAGAGTCTGCTATCTCTCACTAAAGCTAATTGCCCCTAATTAGGAAGCCTTGATTAAGGTGCAGCTTGTGATTTAAGAGGAAGTCAGCGGTGATGATCACTGTGTCAGCTTCTCTCCATTCTAATTGTTCATTTGAGTATTCATTTCCTCTTTAATTGTTCCTGTCAAAAGACCTTATGCATAAATGCATGCCATTTGTGCCAAATTACACCTTTCTCTGCGTATTGCTAACCAGTGACCTTAAATGAATTAATGTTTTGTTTTTGTTTTTTTAACTGTGCTGGAGTCCTTAGTATATGATTCTTTCAGTATAAATGACTTTTTAAACCTGCCACAGCTTAAATTAAACATTGCTTGTTATGATCAAGGTATTTTTATGTTTCTCTCGTGACGTTGGTTGTGGTAACATTTTTTTTTTTTTTTACCTTCAGTTAAACCTCAGTACAGCAGCCATTACAAATCAAATGTGAGAAGTGATGTACAACACTATGCCATGTTCCTTCACTGTGTCCACACAGTAAAGTTCAGAAATGGAAAAACGCTGCTTCCATATTGCGTAATCAGCCTCATGACAGTGACACAGTGTTTTAATTTACAAATCGTGACAAGATTTGAAAAATGCTTTTAATTTCTGATCGCAGTTCTTTAGTACAATGTTACGGAGCCAGAAGCACATCCAACACAACTCTCCATTTCCTCAAATACTCCATAAAGTATTCAGCTTGGATCATTTTGGAGAGGCCTGTTACGGATATGCTATAATTAGATTCCTATGCTTGAGAGGCTTGCAGCGTGTTGATCATTGTTATTTCATGAGGCAGGCAGTGCTGTGAATCTCATCTTTTCAGACGAACCGCTTTCTACTTGCAGACAAGCAGGGCCCTCGAGATGTTCATAAATATGAAAATAATACCTTCCCAATGTCAGCGGATCATTTGAGGGAAGCTGTTTTCTGTTTTTGAAACTTGAGGTGAGCTAAAATGCTAATCATTTACTGCTCTTTGATTCAGCCGCAGTGTTAGGTTCATAAACCACAGATTTATTATCAATGCTATTTCTATGTTGACCTTAAATCATGTAATCTCTCACAGAGAGGACTGAGATGCTAAGATGACAGGATAAAGCATAATGTCTTCCACTTAACAAAAATGGAGTGATGGCGCCCTCTGGCTATAACAATGGAAATGATGTCTTGAATCGGTACAATATTGTACATTATTACCAGTTTTATCATTGTCTGTGCAAACCTCAGGCAATAAAGTAAATTAAGCATCTCTCCCACATGTAACTACATCAGTGGGTGTTTTGTGAAAATGCCTTGAAATACCGTCTCCTGTTAAAAGCTTATGATAACGTATTCTTTCATGTTCCTTTCGGATCCTTTTCCATCTCCAGGTGGAGAGGCCAGCGTCTCAGTAAGTGTAAGATTCAATTACGAGCTTCGTCGTCATCCCCATTCAGTCCACGACTGAATGGACGTGCTTCAGTACAATTGCTCCTTGGGAGGCTTTTGTTGGCATCTGTGCATGATGGTTTTTATGTGGCAGACAAACAGAAGAATACGACACACTTTAACTGCATTGTTACCTGGAGACATCAGGCTTTACTTGTTGGATTTTTATATCAGCGGATATCGAGAGCTCTTAAAGCTTGAGATAAAACCTGCCTGGATCGGCGTGTTATTTAAGAACACGCACTTGTTCAGACGAGGAAGCAAACTGAAAGCAAAAAAAACATATTAACATGTATTCAGACACAAAGCCAAGCATCCCCACGCGCAGTGAGTACAGTTTAACAATTGATTAAAACACTTTGATAAGATGCAAGTTAAAAAAAGTATTTATAATATGATACAAGGATATTTTGTGCAAGAGGTTGTTGGGGCTGTGAAACCTGTACATTATGAACAAAGCACTTAAAATTCAGTGGCAACCTGAAAGCAGAACATGGCTTCTGGGCCATGATTGTGTCAAACGGCTAACTATCAAGATACTTGCTGTATTATACAAATGGTGTCCACCAGTATACAATGGCAGTATAGGATTAGATTACATATTTATATAAAGTGCAAAAAGAAACAAGCACTTACAGCGAAGGCCTGAAGTGCTGTGTGACTGAGTGTAAACCCACCGCCACAGGCTGACAGCCTTCTCATCATTTGGCCAGGTGGTTGGGCTAAAACCTTCTGACGACATGGCAGAGCAGTATGACAAACTGTTGGCCGAAGTTCAGTTGCAGAATATATACGGTATTACAAAATGTATGAAAGGATTACCAATCTGTGCAATATACTGAGTCTTACAAATATAATCAGTATGGACAGTTGTGAAAAAGTTATCTAAAATTCCCCCTTTTTACAATTATAAATAGACACTTTTTGTTTACTGCTCCTTCTACACTGAAGCATAGCACCACAGGCTCTCATTTTTTCATCCTTGAATATGAAATGACCTGAAATAAATGAGAAGGTTCATTCTTATTTCAGGGGAATAAGACATCCTGGACATTAAAGATATAAGAAAATATATGCACTGTTAGTGACTAGATTACATGTTTCGTTTATAGTTCATATAACCCAGATTCCAAAAGTTGGGATGCTGTGTCAAACATGGACAGAAACAGAATTCAGTCATTTATACAATCATGTGTTCACAAAGTGGTGAACCTCGCTCCATCCTTTCTTGTGATCGACTGAGCCTTTCATACCCAATCATGATACTATCACCTGTTACCAATCAACCTGTTTACCTGTGGAATGTTCCAAACAGGTGTTTTTGGAGCGTTCCACATCTTTCCCAGTCTTTAGTTGCTCCTGACACAACTAGTTTGAAACACGCTGCTGCATCAAATTCAGCATAAGCAGATATCTACAAAAATCATGTTTCCAATTGAGTATGTTTCAAAAAGAATTAGCAATTTATGACATTCTGTTTTATTTATGTTTGTACACAGCCGCCCAGTTTGTGTAGGATGAGGGTCGTAATTCGGTCTTTTTCTTCTCTAATAATGCTTCAAGGTTACAAAAAGCAAGTGAATTCAGCATCACAGTTGAGTCTCAAGAGTACAGGAGAGTAAAGAGGCATCAAGCGGTCCATCAGACTCTGTCCAGCACCTCTCTATGCCAAAACACCAGCAGCTGGGGATTCTGGGGGATTATCTAGGTCTGCTGGGAACCCTGTTGAAAGACAACACAAGTACAGTCAGCTGGGCACAGCACTGACAGCAAACACTGGGTCGACATCATAGAACGTCGATGTAAAAAGACGGCTTGCTGCTGTCGTGGTTCATTGATTTTTGTCCTTACTGAGTTGGTTCGTTTACGTTTCCAGCAGTCTGGATTGAGTCTTTTCTGCTCCTCTGCCAGAGCCTTGGCCTCCATGGTGTACATCCTCCTCTCCTCGCTCTTCATCTTCTTCCACTTGTCACCCAGGATGACACTGATGGCTCTGGAGGTAAGAGACGATCAAGGATTCACTTCTTTCAGATTACTGGCTTTATAAGATCTGTCTCACTTTGTTTTTCTTGAATTGTGTCTAGGTAACGTGAACACAGCTTGTATATTTTTACAGTTTTAAACTTAAGCTCTTCAAAATGAAGACAAATTAAATGTGATCAGTTCTGGCACAGGCCCCTTGAGGCAGGGTCAGCAACCTCAAAAGTAATAAGTGGGACCTGTGGCTTTAAATGAAGAATTCACTTCTAAAATCAGTCTTGTGTAATGGTCCAAGAAAATGAAAGTGCACTGAAGGTTCAGAAAACTGTGAAGCCTGGTGATACTCCCACACTGGAACGACTGAGTAGATAAGCCAGCTGAAAAGGAAGATAACACTGTAAAAACAACACGTTCTCTGGATGTAGTGACGGAGGTCTTCATGTTCACATGCAGAACAAACCAGACTGGCTGAGAAATGATTGGCTAAATAAATTGGTCCATCTCTTAAAAATGTGATGCACGTGGTGGGTCTTAGAGGAGAGAGCATTACTCATTCAGGTTTGCTTCCACTTTAAACCAGAAACCACCAGTGTCACAATCACTTCTCTTATCACCATGCTGCAAACAGAACTGAAAGCCTGAAGAGTTCCTGTGCACATCATCTTTTTTTCTTTCTGAATATTTACTCTGCAGGAGTTGCTCTTTCTTTATCCTCACTCCTGCGGTCTCAGGGGTTCATGAGGTATTGTCTTGCTGTGAAACTATAAAGCTCACATACAAAGTCATGGACTTTCAATCTGTAGCTCTGGCCTCGATAGCTCTAGCCTGGTCAACTCAGTAACACTGAACACAAAGAGCGTAAATACCCGCTGCGCCAACATGACATCCCAAAATCATAAATTTCAATTAGAGCTCGTATGATGGAGAGTCAGTGTGTTTCCTGTTTTGTCATGATCTCCTGCCTCCTCCTGCCAAATTTGCCTTTTCAATGAAATACAGATGCAATGTGAAGTCATTACTCTCATGTGTGCCATCATGCTGTTGAGTACAAGATTACACAACCAGACTACAAACATCGCAACTTCGCTGTCATTGTCTCATGTGACTGTAACTTAAAATTCATTATCCTAAATCAGACCATTCTACTCTACAAAAGAGGTAACTAAACACACGATAGCTTTAATAAGACCACTGGCTTTCATTGACATTTGCGTACCTGTTGTCCTTCCCAGGATACATCTGCGTGTACTCTACTCTGTACTTCTTGGCAAAGAGCATGAAGGCATTCATTGGCCGCTTGCATTTTATAGGCGTGGCACCACCGGCTGTCCCTGAGGTGTGGCTCCTGTTTGATTTGCTCGTCGAGGATTGTGGGGAGCTGGAGCGCTCGAGTTTATCACAGTCTGGACTGACAGCACCCCCGCTAGACAGGGAGGTCCTGCGCTGACGAGCCATGCTGCTCAGGACGTACACTGCTGAGGAGTCTAGAGGGGTGAAGTCATAACTGCAGGAGAAAGGACGGAGAGGAGTGATGTGAGTTAATGTTGTGTTTTTCTAATCTAGTCTAGTCATATTTTATCTGCAATGTCGTTTTCTTCAAGTGTGTGTACCATTTTAATTTCTTTTGCTATTAACATGTATCAATCACAAGTGGAAAGCACTAAATACAAGTGTAAGCAACCACAAGAGGCAATGCGATCCGATCATTTAAGCCACCTGCCGCAGTGATAGGGAACACATTTGACCATGTCTTTTGTAGAGTCAACACTTATGTGTCCTTTTGCCTGCCCAACAAGGACATAACAGGAAGACAGCTCATCAATGCAGGATGCAGTGATTGTTTTGGTGACAAACTTTGAAGAAGCACTGATGTACCTGGTGTGAGGACAGGTGCCATTCTGTCTTGTCCTGGACTCTTTGCATGTCATTAATGCCTGTGTCCTGTCAATCTCAACAGTTGGAAAAGCCTGCATGTTTTTGTTTTCTTAGCTAGCTGTTAGCCCATGTGAAACAAATGTGGCCCACCTGCGCACACTGGAGATGCATGACAGACACAGGTGTGAATGTCTCAGCTGTCCACTTGTGATTGGATCGCTCAAGAAACATCTT
This sequence comes from Chaetodon trifasciatus, assembly GCA_037975065.1. Classification (NCBI taxonomy): domain Eukaryota; kingdom Metazoa; phylum Chordata; class Actinopteri; order Chaetodontiformes; family Chaetodontidae; genus Chaetodon; species Chaetodon trifasciatus. The sequence goes on from JBBMOE010000002.1 coordinate 13,524,738, forward strand.
AATGCCAGATGTAAACAGGTTCAAAGAGTCTCAAATCTACAAATTCTGTACGTGTAAACAATTGTATTGCTATATCGTGAATAAATGCAGTACCATATTTATAAACAATTTACTTTGGTTTTAGGATACAAAACAAATTTCTAACTCTTTGTCTGTTTTATTTGAAGTGATGTATAGATAGAGGAACAGCCTTGTTCTGTAAATCATAAGCAACATTCAAAACGTAAGTTTCAACAATTGGTCTCTATTCTTTGTTCAAGATGATTAGATGAGGAAGAGTGTACAAGAAGCTGCAAGCTAAGGTACATGAATACAAGTACATGAATAACAGAACTGTAAAGTTATAATTTAACTGTGTGGAAATTACAAACAGTAAAACTGGCCTGAAACTCCAGAGGACTCATCTTAATATTTGAGGTGGGACTGTACAGTGTGTGTGTGTGTGTGTGTGTATACACACTCAGCACAAATGCTGTCAAATACAACTCATTCTAAAATTTCATCTGTTCTGCTTCACTCTCACTGCTCCCAGAGCGTCTTTTTAGGCCACAACAGGCGGATATAAGCCTGTAATAATTGATTTTTGACCACTTGGGGGCAGTGGACACAAGATGCGAACAAAACTGACATTCACATTGACAAGTGAATCAATGAACATATTCAGCTGTTAGGGAGCAATGTTATCATTCATTTGGAGTCATGCCTCTGGCCACCCAGTGGATGTAAGTCCAACATTCACTCTTTTTTTAAGCTCTGTTTTTAGTCCCTGCCAACACCCGAGGGAAATATATGGCTCATTAGCTGCTAAATGCTCCACTATGTTCACCAGCTAGTCTCTAACTGTGTCTGTCTGTTGTTTAATGCTGAGCAGGTAGCGTAAAGTGATTTTTCAGCAGCTTGCAGCAGCTGAAAATGGCACTACAGGAACTGCGAGAGCGTACCTTCTGAAAGTGTCAAAGACCACAGAGTCGTCGCAGTTAATGGCATCTGGGTGGTTTGGTGGCAGGCAAACGTCGCCCAACTGCATCTCATAGCACGGGATCCCGTGGTGCACCACAGTAAGGCTCGGATAAAAGGAAGACCACCCTGAAAAGCACAGATGGTGTATTTCAGATTACTTTGATCATAAAGCTCTGTTTACTTAAACATAAAAACTGAATAGTCTTCATTTGGTAAACAGCATTTGGTCAGTGGAACCTTCTGTTGGCAAAGATGAATTTCACACATTGCTATAAAATCTGTTTTTGCTTTCTTTCTTGCCAACTCAGCTGACATTTATCTGTTTTTGTTTGTTTGTTTAAGACAGAACGTAACCTGTGGTTGATATGTGTGCTCTATTTGGATAAAAATAATTAAGAAATGTTTTTGAAGGGTCTTATTTTACCTTTATTTTTGACAAAAAATGGGTGATCCAGTCGGCATTCAGCTGTCAACAGGCCGTCATCGGATGAGCCAGGGTCAAAGGTCAGCTTCAGAACGGCCTGGCTGAAAGATACCGTCTCTTCATGGCTCACCAGCTTCAGCCCATCTGAACCGTATCTCTGTAAATGGAACAAAAGACCACTAAGAGGAGTCCAACCTGATGCCCGGCTGCCTGAAAACTTGGTTTCTATGATACTAAATGAGACCACCACTGCAAATCATCAACGATGTGATGTGTTTAAAAATTCACTCATTCATGCACTTGCTCACTTGATCCCTGTGCTTCCACAGTTAGCCTGGCTGCCACCTTGTGGTCATGACAAGCCGTTGTAATGTCTACTGACATCTCACTGACCAGGAATCATGCGCTCAACTAGTCATACTGAATATGAGGTGGAAGCTATTTTAGAGAACAGCGGGTTATTGGGAAACATTTTAAGACATACTGAGCTCACTGTTTGTACCTTAAGAGAGGAGGAGGATGGCATCATGGTTTCATCATCTGAGTCATCGTCAGAATCCCCGAGTTCATCAGCTTCCTGCCACTCCACATTAGGACCTCGATGGAAGCGCAGGCGAGTTCCTGAATATCAACACAACAATGCCACACGATGAATAAGCAGATGAGTGTTGATACTGACAAGAGAATGCTGGAAAACAGATGCAGTACTGTTGTTTGGACACCAGAGGTCACAATTTCCTCACAAATGTTTGTGATTTGCGCTCTTCCTAGTAAAGGGAGGATCCTCTCAGAAAAGCATAAACAATAGATTTGTGTCAGCACCTCTAAAGCTTCTGTTCAAAACAGTCTTTGATTGCACGTCTTCTTGTCATCAACACAGTTTGAGGGCAGAGCAGTGAAACAGCCCATGAGTGCTGTTTTCACTATATAAATTACACCTCTACTCACAGACACGAGAGTCTGACTGCAAGATAAAATTTAAACTGTTTGTTCCTCAACTGATCACATTAGAAAAAAATGGTGGGTTTTACATTTGTGTGTCACCACCACTAATTTAAACATTAATCGATTTAAGAAAACAACAGGAAATTACTTTGTTTTCCACTTATTATACAACACACTTATCGTATCTTGATTTTACTGATGCTTCTTATAATCACACTATGCCCTTTGCTGCTGTAACGCTGCATATTTCCCTGATGTGGGATTAATGAAGGATTATCTTATCTTGATAGGGAGTATGTGTTTACACTAGACTGGGGATTGTGCCTTTAAGACACGTGTGAAGCATAAGTCTGGAGACCATTTTTCAAGAAATTCTTACAAAAACTGAACATTAACGTAAACCTGTGTGAGTGAGGTGTGAGGTGAGGTGGACGGACTGGTGGATGCATACTGTATGTACCTTTAAGGAAGCAATGCCAAGCGGTGGAGGGCCAGGAGTGGGACCAGGCCATGTCTTCATCATCAGAAAACGATGAGGACATTGAGAAAACTCCAGACTCCGATTCACTGCTGGCCTGTTGTACACAAAGTAAAATAAACTATTTCATTCTGCAGGTTACGCAGACATTTATAAGGACGTTATCACTGGGTCAACAGGAATGGTTGAGGGTGGAAGTTAAAGGTTACCCTGACACGCCTGCGCTCCCTGAGGTGGCCTCTGGACGGGTTGGGTGCGCTGCTAGCTAATGGGGGACGGGCATAGGAATGTAAACTATTACTGTTGCCAAAGATGTGGACTGGAGATGATCTGAAAAAAAGACAATTTCATAAACATATATCATGGTCAAAAGGGCATATAACTGTGATACCGTATATTATAATGTACAGACATCTGAACATAATCCTCTTATTCAGCATCAGCAGCAACGACACAAGATTAACCAGCCGCTTAATTGATTTTCATGCGAGTCGGTATTGTGACAAACCTCTTATATGGGGCGTTCTTCAGCAGGGGGCTCTGAGGACTGGTAGCAATGTTGGCCAGTTCAGCAAGCCAGTTGGTGCTGGGGGAGCAGCTAAGCTCTTGATGAGACACTCCTGCTCCAACCTGAAATAACCCTGGAGACCTCTGGTCCTCCTCCACCTCCTGCAGCTCTGGCATGTCATCTGGGGAGAGGTGAACAGTAATATTCATAATTAATACGTGGCAAAAGCTCAGTTTTCCTAAATGTAGGATGGGACTTTGGGATTTTTACCATAATCCATGTGACACCCAGGTGAGGAAGGCAGGTCCTCGTTACACTTGAGTGGATCAAAAGACTCGTCCATTCTTACAATGTTCTGCTGTTTCCTCTTTTTTTCTTTAACAGGCTCCTGGTCAGTTTAGTCAGTTTCCAACATCATATTCTGCCACACCTGCTGGTTACAGGCCAAGAAAGACAAAACTACAGTTTTCACAAACAAAGTCAAACTGCTGCACAGTTGTATTTATGCTGCTGTTTCAATCAGCTTTATGCAATAATGTCACAGTACAAGTCTGAATGGTGATATGTGGATTTTTTTACATGACTTAATGAATGGATCCATTCAATAAAAAAAAGAACATTAAAACAATGCACTTAATCCATAAAAGATTTCAAACCACGACAAATAAAAAATAACCCCGACGGTATGTCATCATTGCAAGACATGTCATGCATTGCATCAATATAAAGGGAAGGCAGGCAGCCTTTCGGGAATCCTTTGTCTCTGAATGTACCTCTGTGACTGGTCATGTGACCCTCTGCGTGGAGGCCTTGTTTATAAACTCCGAAGGGTTTCGCGCATGCGTACCAGAGCCCATTCATTCATGACTGCGTAGCAAAAGCAAAAAATAGCATAAATTCGCTTAAAAAAGTGGCGCATACAGAATCGAAAGCACGAATTTGAAAAACATGTCACATAATTATCAATGACAGAGTGGGGCAATTTAAGCTGGCTTGGAAAATATGAGACCTTTACGAGCAAAGTAAAGAAAAAAATGGTTGAAAATACAAAAGAAGCTGCGAACATCAAAATAATTAGTTTACAAGAGGAACTATCGGTCATTTACGCTCTGACACCGACTGAAAGTCGCTGGACGCGCTGACAAACCATTTCTTCGACTTCGTGAACGCGGATATGCAAACAACATACCGTCAATAAACCGTTTCGGAAGTATTATCATGTCGAAAAAGACAGTCTGAATGACAGGCCTAATGTCCCCCTACTCCTCAAATGCAACAGCAGTGTCCCCTGTTCAGACCCAGAGACTGTCGGTCCAACACTGTAAACAAAAGAATGTCAACAAGTTGAGGCATGACGCAACCTCTGCCCCGTTCAAAATGAATGACACGAAAACCCCCTGAAGCCCTTTAACTACACTTTAACACACTCCGCAAAGCACTTTTCACCAATTTAAGGACTCGTTTTTACACACGAAAGTGCCGTCGGACGGGCTTTTATCAGCAAAACAACAAGCGTCGTAGCGAAGAAAAAAACAGTCGACCACAACCTGTCATTCGATATCCAATAAAGCCGTGACAACACCGCTAAAACACCGTGGTGGAGCTGTAAAGACACGGGTCACCAAACGCTCAAGTTAAAAAATAGTTTAAACCTTTTATTTCTTCGAAAAAAAGTGGTCAACTTCCCACTTACCAAACCTGTCGCCATCGACAAACTCTCTGGCACTCACTCGAGGGGTGGGAATGAATGTTTCAAGAGAACGCCTCCTATTCGTGGATAAGAACGTCAAAAACAAGAATCCGGATCTGCTATTGGTTTATGCTTTTCAGAAAAATATGGAAGGCGGGGGCTAGTTTGTTGATCATCTTTTCATTGGATGGAAGTGCATGCCTATTACTAGCCAGTAACAGCTGATTGGCAATAACAGGAACAATACATGGTTATTTTTTTTATCTGCAATGTTCCAACTAAAGCAAGAAGTACTCAGAGAGCTTTCTAGATAGTTTTCCTTTCTCTAGTGATTAAATCACTGTTTTCTACATAATCCAGTGACTGAACAAATGAATGAATGAGAATGAATGAATGACTGACTGCATTAAAAGCTTTGAAACTGGGCACTTCCTTTGTTGTAATGAATATTCATGTGAAACACACATGTAAAAATGTTCTTTATTGACATGAAAAGTGAAACATACAGTACTTTCAGCCAGTATGATGGGCTCGCCTTCAAAAATTACCAGTACTACCTGCACAAAGGGGGGCCGGGGCAGAAAAATTCAGAATGTTTCAATGTTTCAACCATCTTTAAACAGTTTAAGCTGCAGTAAACCACAGACGAAATACAGAAGACTTCAATTATTGATCTTAAAGAGAGAGAGAGAGAGAGAGAGAGAGAGAGAGAGAGAGAGAGAGAGAGAGAGAGAGAGATCCACTTTAGGTTGCTGTTAGGAGGGAACATCAGAATCTGTGTTTCCAAACAGTATAAGTTGTTGGCAGAGGTAGACAGCAATAATGGATGTTCTAATCATAATATATGTTTCACCGACACAAAAACTATATGACTTGAATTCTACATTGGAACACAAGAAAAGCAATTGTCGCAAGACCTTGCCTATAATTACTACAATCTGGTGGGTTAACTTATCAAATTAAAAGTGGGCCTATATAATAACAGTAAATACTCAAATTGTACAGCAATGTGTTGTATATTCTTACAAAACTATCAGCTCTCTGAAGTTTGTTTTTCTCTTTTTTGCAAAAGCATATTATTAGGCTAACTGCCACAAACACTAACCAACAATGATATACAGTTTATGAATGTGTATTGAAGGGATTAAATCTAATGAACAGAAAAGTATTGTGGAAACATGTACTTCGAAGTCTACGTTCTGTTGTGATTCAAACACAGAATCAAATCAACTTCTTTTACAAATTGTTTATCCTTTCTCATGTTGGGGCACTCTTGCCTCAAGCTGTGAGTGTTCTTGCCAAAAATGACATATTTGCTCACGATCATTCAGTAAGAAATTAGCTTTGGCATCTGATTTGAACAATGTTTAGAAATTTACAAATGATATTATCCTGTAGGTGTAACCCTAACACTGCGGAGAGAAGGTGAGAGTCAACAGAAGTGTTCAATATTCAAACAAATAATACATCTGACAAGTAAAATGCACGCTTACATTTTTAAGATTCGAGTGGTGAGAAATCTAATTTAAACAAGCTTTAAGCAACTCTGCTTTGGCGTACTTAACTTTTGTTTTAATACTGTAGCAAACTGCTAAAATCAACATGGTCTCAAATGGGAATCTGGCGTGATCTGTTTCATTTATCTGACACACAAACGTTGGAGTGGATATTCACATTTCTTGTAAGAAAAGCTGTTTATGTGATTATGGGGAAAAAAACATCCGCACAAGCCTTTTTTGTTTTCCATCCACTGATTCATGGTCCATTGGAGCTGTCTCATGCACTTTGTTGCTCAATCTCAGTGCTACTTCCAAACAGGGTCACCAGCTGCTCCTCATAGTTAGCTATGTTTCTCTTCATGATGTCCATGCACGGGCCCAGCAACCTCTCGAAGGCTTTAACATCCATTGCTGACAAAAAAAAAAAAGTTAGATATAGCTTAAGGAGACTTGTGGAGAGTGTATGTAAAATAATAAGGCATATACAGCGAATTTACATGCTGGATATATGAAAGATCATAAAATGTACCCAAGCATTTGACGCTCCCCACAGCATAGGCTGATGCAGCTCTGGGCTTGTTTGTGACAAGCGCCAGCTCCCCAAAATACTGTCCCCGAGAGCATGTGGCGATATCCACCTCCTCTTCTTCCTGGTCTTTTTTCATCTGGCAAAGAAAGACAGAAACACACACTATCAGATACCAGAGAATACCCATGTTTTTTCTCTCTTTATCAGAAGGTTTTTTATGCTTAAAAACACAGGGCAAACATACCCTGCTTCTTTTCATTGTGATTCTAACTTGGCCGGACTCAACAATGTAGAAGCAATCAGCTAAATCACCCTGTAACACAAAGCATTTGTATGATTGTAAATGAGCACAAACAAAAAAAGCAGCAGAAAGTAACAGACCATACAAAGAGACTCATCACCTGAGCAATGATCTGCTGTGAATCACTGTACACCTTGGTGGATATTACATCAACTACCTTCATTCTCTCTGAGAGCTGTGGATGAAAGGATATTTGGTTGACAACAGTTTCACTGTAAATGCGTTCTGCGCTTTCTGAGCACTGGAGGACAAAGCTAATATTAACCTCTAATGACGTCAGCAGTGGCAGCGTTTCGATGAACGCTTCATACAGCTTCCGCTTCTTGGCATTGTTCTTCACTATGATCCTCCTGAATGTTAGACGATCCTGAAACACAGATTGAAAGAAAAGAAGAACATTCAGGTCCATGTCTGCAGAAAAAGTCATCATATCTCCCATACTGTATATATTTACGTACAAAAATTGTGTTTTTTTAATTTTTATGTCTTCACAGTCCCTGTTTTGGTGACTCATCTCGAACTCAAAGGTGAACAAATACTGGATAGTTTTTGATCCTGTGCTCTTTTCCCTGCAGGGTAGCTGGGTTGTACTACTCACTTACATTTCCCCTGCAGTTCCAGACTGTTCTGGCAACCTTTCACCAAACCATAAATCATATGCAGTAACATTTGGCACTAGGGGTCGCTGTAAACCATATTTGAAGCAAGTTCTGCAAACCTTAACACAACTCAGGATATTTCAAGCAGCAGCACCCATGTGCTCCTGTCATCCTGCTGTTTTAATAAATCTCTTCAGTTTTGTGTCATTTCAGCAGGATGATGCACAGTTTAGACTCAAACAATGGCAAGCAACATGATAAAGGTAGATGATTGTACTGCAGGAAACAGAGGCAGAGTCCTAGAGCGCCCTCTATCTTAGAATAAAAAGATTCCCCAGCAAACATGGCTCTACCCTATGGTACGGCGGTCACTTGAGTCAGTCCAGGGTCCTGGAATAGAGTATCTTAATGTCTTACCAGGCAAGTTCATTGCACACAACTTTAATCCCAGACTCTAATTAAAGCTCCTACTTCAGACTACTGTTTGCTCAGAGGCCCTTCAGCAGGACAGGTCTTCCTCCACCTCAGGGGAATTGTTGGTTGAACAGGACCAACTGATGGTCGTTCACAGACTCAAACACACACTACAAGTACCCAGGTCAACAGGGATGCAGCTGCAACCTGCCCAGGCCGCACACAGATGACATAACAAAGCTGTTACCCACAGTTTAAGGACACGACCCTCACTGAGTCATTAATAAACAAGCTGCTCCACAGAACGAGTCACAACTGAATATTCACCACAGCCGTTCTGAACAAAATAGAGGAAATAGTTGTTAATGCTGATTCACCAAAATACCATTCAACTGATTATTAACTTTAAAGGAATCATAGCCACGCAGGGAATATAATTGTTTTCACCTTAACTACTGAAGTTCATCTGAGGTGCATGCTTACTAAAACAGACAAGTTTAGCCTTGTTTATCTGAGCTGATGTGATAGCAGAGGCTCACAAAATGTTTTTACCATTTCACCATCTGCACCATTCACTAGCTTGAATATATGCATTAATGAGCACGTCAATTCATATTCAGGGGCATGATTAGTGCTCCCTCGCTTTCTGATGTGTTCAGTGGATTTTACACAGTATTTCATCTCAGTCAGACAACATGATCTCACCTGTGGTACCAGGTACTAACACTGCCACAGTGTTTACTGTAAATCCTGACAACTGACAGCACAGCGTGTTAGAAAAAACCTGAGCACCGAGCCAACTGCGCTCTTGCATGAGGATTTAATAGTTTACTCACTAGGCACCAAAGGGCTCCAGGCGAGGTGGCGATTATTGTGGCCGCCCTGGGGGTGTTGTACATCAGCGCCAGTTCTCCAAAGCTGCCGCGGTTGTCATAGCAGCCTACCAGCTTGTCTGTGCCATCAACCTTCACGAAAATGTTAAACGTCCCACTGAATGAGGATACGAAGGAGAAACAGGCAATCAAAGACAATATAATCACATGGCAGCCATACTGGTGTCTCCTGAAGGCTTTAGTCAGCAGGAATCCCTCCATCCATCAATAGATAGATAGATAGATAGATAGATAGATAGATAGATAGATAGATAGATAGATAGATAGATGGATAGACTGATGGATAGATAGACTGATAGACATGATCACCTTTCAATAACATAGAAGTTGTCTCCATCATCATCTTGATCGATGATGTGCTCGCCTTCGGTGCAAAACTTCTCAAACATGGCATCCAGCACCTGCGACATCTCCTCCTGTGATGGTGTGAAATGTAAGTCAAACATTTGAATTCCAGGTGCTGAAACAATCACGCAGAATCCACTCAGCTAGGTAAAAACAACCGTCTTTAAAAATCATGCATGGCACACTGAGCTGTGGCACAAAGCCTCAGGGCATGCTCTGCTTTGTGTAATCTAAGAGATGGCAGAGCACAAACCACAGGAGCACAGAGTACTTATGGAATAATCCACCCACCGGATCCAAATTCTTGAACAGAAGAATGTCCCTGCATGCTTCCTGTAGTCTCTGTCTCTGCTCGTCGGTTTTTGGGTGGGTGACCTGCAAAGTGAATCACAGTCCTGTGACATGACCCTATGATGGCCTTCACATTAAAGTACATACAGAAACCTCGATAACATTGATTAATTCAGAGTCTTAACACAGGATCTTTGTACTAGAAAAGGTGGCTTACCCATGGCTCTTTATCCTCCTCATCTTCATCAGGATTGAACGCTTCAGCACACACTGCATGACAGAGACCAACAAATGAATGAAGCGGACACTCAAATTCATCCAGAAATACACATTTCTACACAACCAAAAGACAAAACCTTTGGAAACACCAACATTTGAACTCAAACTCAGAAGAATAAAGCTTTGTATTCAAGTGGCCCAGCAGCACAACTTTGATTCATGTCTAATAACAAAAGCAAAATCCCAGGGATGTTTCAGCAGCATTTCATTCAGTAAATCCTTCAACAAACCCAACTTCTCTCATCTGAAGTGTGAAGAGTTGAAGAGGTGCAGTGAGGGTGGCGACACTCATACCACATTTCCTTCCTGTGTTTTATTGGCAAAATACGGCGGTCATAAACTGTTACTTGAATGAACCCACCATCGTACAGGACACATAACTGAAAAAAACCTTATATTTAAATTCACACATTTATTTTGATTCTGTAAAAACATGATGCTTAAACCTCTGAAACCTTTTTGATAAAATATTCAAACCCCTGTACCAATACTTCCTTAAATCTACTTTTATGTTGAATACAAGCACACTGTCTTTGCTGTTTGTCTACTACCAGTGTCCTACTGTGTATAAAGGAAGTTCATTTCCCATCTGAAGTGATAAAGATAAGGAATATGTTACTGGCTGCTTTGATTTGTTTTCCATTCAAACTGCCAAAAGTCCAGATGTCACTCTTGAAACAGCTAAGTTACTCTTGTGAAGCCACAACCTTACTATTACCATGAAGAGGATGTTATTAGTAGTAGTACTTGTCCTGATCTCTCCACCCACGTCATTCATGGACAATATTAGCAAGGCTGGAGACAAAGTACTTCATAAACTCTAATAAATCAATACTATTATAAGTTGAAGACAGTGACAAAAGACAGGTGGAAAGATACTTAAACTCTGCCTTTACTGGAGCAAATCTGACGTAGTTTTATATGTTTCAGCTCTGACAGCTCTGACACTGTCCAGAACAAGCTTAAACAAGTGACAACTCACCTGATGCTCTTCTGATGAATCTGTTTATTACCGGGGCTGCAGAAGAATAGAATATTAACATGTTAAATTTCATTCTGTAGTGAATCTATATCACAGTAACAGATTAATGCACTGCGAGGCTACATTTACAGTACATAAGTATACCCAGTCCTAGGCTCATTAAGGATCCATATTCATTTGGTTAAAACCTGATTAAGGACAGCTGCTTTGAAGTGCATTTGCCTCTTTGAATCACATTTCAATGAGAAATAAATTCAAATGTAAAACACAGCAGAACCTCCAACACAATAGCACAGTATGAAATATACATTAGATAGAGGGTCTCATCCATTAATAGCCTGCCAGCCAGTGTTATAGGATGAGGATCACTGGAATATCATTAAGACATGGCACTGAAGGTGTGATGGAGCACATGCGGCTAAAAATACTAGAATAGTTAGTTTAAGGACAGAATATGGTGTACTTATCCTTATGTAACCATTGCAGCCAGCCCTGCAGAGCCCACTACTCATTGGGATGCTGTGTCAGAGCTCTGGGTTGCTATGCTACTTGCTGCACCTTATGGCAACACTGCCCCGGCCATTGTGTTAAATATGACCACAGTCCAGGAGGCTCAGACCAAATCAACAAATGTGTGGTCGGTAGAAGTCTCATTTCGCGTTGCGCGCGTCATAGCAGAGCTTTGGCTTTCTGTCTTTCTCTGCTTTGTCATATTTTTGATTCATCATCAGGGTAGGCCCATCAGGCCTGCACCTGATACTGAAAATATTCAAATGACCTAGAGGTGCGGGGTCTTTCTAAAACACACACACAAAACCCACAGTCCCCTTTTTTCCGTAACAGCTGTGCCTTAACGCCGTTCCTTTTCACAAAAGCGTGGCTGCACAGATGAAGACCAAGACACGTCCATTCACCATTATTCATCCTCCGTGACCATATATGGCAACTGACAGCGCCGCGGTGGAGGCAAGGTGGCGAGCGCCGGAGCATCCCTGCGCGCAATGTGCGCCTTCATGTCTCCCGCTGAACACAGCGACACATGCTCATCATTCTGAATTAAATAAGCTCATCCTCTGCCTCACATCTCCCCCGGCGTGTAGTAAACCTATAAGCCTACCTATGAATTCCTCGTCATCGTCGTCCTCCTCCTCTCCGTTTTCCGAATCGATCTGCATGGCTTCGTCAATGAAATTGACCGCTTTTCCAGATCTTGGGGCCGAATTTTGGTCATTGCCAAATGAGGCCTCTTTGGTCTCGCTTTCCTTCAGCTGGGTGAAGTACTGTAACGCAAACTCGAGCAAATCCCTGGGCTGATTCCTCAACACTTCCACGGTAAAGCTCTGTAACAGCTCCGTCAGTCCTTCAGGAATTTCTATACTCATTCCTGTTCTCAGTCTATGAATGTGGATAAAACCGGTTTGCTGCGAATTTGAAGCGAGCTAATCAAAAGCATACAGCTGAGAGGAAAAGACGAAAAGAGCCGAAATGAGCAGACGGGTGTAGTCAGGCCACCCAGTCAACGAGCCATCCACAGCGGATCCTCTCTTTTTCTTGAATGAAAATGGCTCTGGATTTTTGGTCCGAGCATCTTCTGCTGCTTCTGGCTACAGGAAACCCACGCATGTGACCCACGAATCCATGGCAACCACCTATCCAGGGATTGCGTATGAGCAGCAGCAGCGGCGCAGAAACTGCAGTCAGATACTGGGTGAAGAAACTCTCCGATGCATCAGTCACAGATCGATTTTCACTGAGAGATGAGGTGACACACGGGATGTCCATATTATGTCTGCTGTCATGTAGTCAGTTTACAAATTCTCATTAACATCTGTGCTTATGTAGCCTCAATGTCACTTTTAAATAATTTGGAATATAATGATAAAAATGGGCACATGGAATAAAACATCTGATAAATGCAGCGAGCAGCAAAAGACCTGCAAAAGAAAAACTGATGAATAGTAAATGATGTACTATGATTACTCATTTACAGTGGGACAGATAAAACAGCAACAGGTAAACTGATGTAGGAAGAACATTGAAAAACAGTCCTGCATCGATACTGTAAATCCATCTTAATTCCAATAATGAATTACACTTATAAACTCATTGACAGCTGTAAGGAAAAGGCTCATTATAGAGGGACTGTCCCTTTAATAGCACCAGCAGGTTAGACCTTATCTCTTGTTCTGGGGGGAGAAAAATGAATAACTGCCAGGAAAGGCCACATTACAGAATGAAAGATTCAGGTACTGCAAAAACAATGTGACAAGGGATGCAGCCATTGGGTGGGTCATTTATGTGTCTGAAATGGATAAAACAGCCTTTTATAGAAATTTTATAGAAACTAGGCCCTCCTATACAGGCCATCACGGCAGAACAAAACCTTATCTTGGGCTGCACATGAGCCCTGAAAGCCGTAACACTGGTAACTCTCTCCAGCGGTGCTCTCAGCTTTAACTTTGTAGTTCACACATTCACTCAGAACAAAATATACGGAAGGACAAGGAACGATAAAATGAAAATTGTATGTTCACGACAAACAGCTTCAGAACATATACTAGAGATTAGGTGATCCTAAAAGACTACCAAATGTGCATCATGTGTGCCATATTTTAGGGATCATGTTGTGTTGCTATTTGAAGGTAGAGAGCAGATGTCAACTCAGATGGAGGAATAACTCTACAGGTTAGCAGCAGGGAATCACTTGAGGAAAGAAATAATCTACCAACAGAGCCCAGCCATTATCTGCCATGGCTGTTCGCCTTCTGTGCCTCTGCTATGAGACCCCTCCCCCTGCTGTGGCCCCTATCTGTCACTCTTTGTTAAGAAGGCACAACATTTTCTCACTGGGGCGAAACATGGGAGCACATCCACAGAGTGACCTGTAAGGCAACACTGCTGCTGCTTCGCTGCCAGCTCTCAAACTCACCATTCAGGGCTGCAGGCTGCGAGCTGTCCACCAAAAGGTTGTATTTGGATGTGCACATGGTGGTATCTACTGCGAGAAGAGACAGCTGTTAGCAGGGAACGAGCACTGTGCATCAGCCCTGTTCTCTGAACCGTAGATCCTGAAGATTGTTACTGCTTAATGCTTTTCTACAGACCAGTGGAGCCTGCAGCTGTGGAATTACTGCAATTCAAAACGCAAAGAGTTGCTGAATCTTCCTCAGGTTGTAATAAAGTGGTTTACTGTATATAGAAGCAGGAACTGGCCTCTGAAGATTAGTTGGCAGAACAGATATGAATATACAGAATATATTTTCCTTCATGAAGGTTATAATGTTCTGTTTTTGCTTATTTGCACCTTGATGTCTCTGAGGTGGACAACAAACGTAAATCCGTCTGCACTACAACTCTATACAACATTGCCTCATTACAACATCACATTATAATGCTGATGAATGTACAGCACATGCTGCCATCTGCAGCTCCAGACAGGTGTGGAGTCAAGCTACACAATGAAAGGACAACAGTAAAATATATTTTACTCCACCTTAATGGCTCTCATATATTGCCACCAATACTATGCAAATATAATTTAAAATACATGTGACACTAGCCCAGGGCTCTGTTCAGAGTTAATATGGACACAGCAGCACATTTCCAAGAGGCTCACTTTTGGCATCAGTAACTTCTGTGGTTCAGTTTTGCGTATGTCAGCTCAGACCAGGTGTGGGGATTCCTTCATCTTCACACACCCATAGGAAAAGTGCTGACTGAAATGTGCTTACACACACGTCCGCCACAACATCCCGAGTGTTTCCTTACTTTGTCCGCAGTTAAATCCTGCTATAAAACCTAGAAAATACAACATCTGTTACTTAGGATAGTACAGACAATGAGGAGGCTGCTTCTTAATCAGACTTCTCTAACCTCTTTGAACGGCATGATGTGCTTTTTTAAGCTTGTTTATGGTACAAATTTGTTAAAGACATCAAGACATTGCAGGATTAGTGTATTAGACAGCAGTCGTTTTAGCTTGGTATACCTAATAAACTGCCAACTGCGTGTAGCTGAAGGCTGACCTGCATTAACATTGCTACGACGTGTCTTCTTTTTAAGTTACACATCCTGCCGTGCCACTTATTTTCAAGATGTGGGTGACAGTGCCACCTACTGGGCAGGGTGGTATGCTGCAGTGTTAAAATCACATTTGAAGGATATTTCCTTTCTACTGAAGTTCTGATCAATCATTCTGGTGATTGGTCAGATCCTCCATTAAACAGTGGTAACACCCTGATCCGTTTCCTGCCACCTCATCAGTGTGCTGGAAGAAACATTAGATGTTTTGTGGTTTGAGCACAGAGCCGAGATCAGGTCATAATGTGACAAAGCATTTTATAAGATCAGTCCAGGGGAGAGGTGGTTAACATTTTCATGCCGCAGGAGAAGCCAAAGAGGGTTAAAAGTGTTATTACTTCTGTTAAATAAGAACATTTGCAGAAACTTGTTTTTTGGTTCTACAAATAGTTTGTATTTTGTTTTTAGTATTCAGCTCACATACAGGATAAAAATGATTGAGTATATTTTAAGATGCCTGCAGGTTGCCACACATTCTTTAAAAATGTGTCAAACACTATTTGGAGTCATGTTTGCTTCTTTTTGTGCTTTGCAGCAAAGATGCTTTGTAGTTTTCACAACAGTCAGACGCTGAGATAAACTTACATAATCTGACCTTATCAGAGCAGTCATCAAACCACACACATACACTGCTGTTAAGAAATCTAAACCATGCAGCCTCGACTGAAGTCAATTACTTGCTCCATGAGCTCATGAGCTGAGATGAAATTCACTTTTATTTTTTGCCTGCTTTTGATGTTGTATTGATTGAAAAATGATTGGTAAGTAAACATGATCACTGTCTGCCGATGCAGCTCTGTTGGCACATGTATGGCCTTCGTGTTTCTACTGTAAAAGCTGATTTTTGGATTCATTCACCCTTTTGGTTACTGACAAACACTAATGACAGTAACACCATAACATCCAACAACTTTGTCAGCAGTTGAGTGAATCTCACCTGGATGAACTGCCTCTCCATTGAACAGTATTGATTTTGTTCACTTTCAATGAATGAAAGAAAGCAACACCTGCAGCAGACACCTTTGACTGTATATCAAATCTTATTTAAAATGTAAAAGCTTTGTTTCTCAATTCCTCAAGTCACTGCAGTAATGAATCATTTAACAGCAGCTTTGACAAACAACCTCCACCATAAGATTAAAAACATAGTTCATATACCTTCAGCTCTGCTTTTTCTTCTCTAGTATGGGTGCAGAGAGACGGGTACAGCTGTGGTTCAGCAGGAAGGCCATGACAGCCAGCAGCAGCATGGTCCCATGGGTAATAATAAACCACAAACACAGCAGACACACAGCACAGCTAAATGTCATCTGTCATTTCCAGTGGATGGTGTGATGGGACTAGAGTGACGGATGTCTGATTATTTGTTTATTGTAGTTTGAGGAAGCTACTAAGACTATTTCTGATGTTTCAATGAAACTGAAAATTCAATGGAGTCGTGTTGATTCAAGGTTTTGACCTCTGATGAAACGTGAAAAAGACGTGTCACAACACCAAGCAGACACTGTTGGTCCTTTTTCCAGGAAACATTTATTCGATCAAGAGGCAGGATCGCATCTTTCCATAAACAGGTCAGTTAAATATTAACAAATTTACAGACATGAGGAATGTGATAAAAAAAAAAAAAAAAAAAAAAAAAAAAAAAAAAAAAAAAAAAAAACAGAAAAACAAAACAATGTTCGCCTTAAAAAACCCCAACCCAGGGACCCCACCCACGATAACATCGACCATGGTGGAGCCGGAACAAGACTCAAATTCATGTCCAGCTCCGGTGTTTCATGCTCTTCCATTCAGTGCTTCACAGTTCATCTTTGTCTGTTTTTGTCTGTAGGGGAACAAAATAAAGTCATGAAGAAACAGCCAAAGCAGTAAATCTGAATCCTTAAGATGCTGCAGCAGGTTGTGTTCTCACCGTTTCGTCATCATCTTCCTCATCTACAATGTCCTCTTTATCCTCAGAGTCGTCCTCTTTATCTTCAGAATCGTCCTCTGCTGCCTCTTCTGGCTCCTCCTCCGGCTCTTCTTCAACCTGTAGGACAGTCAAGTCATTTTTAGACAACACTCCCACCATCTTCAACCATCACTTAGCTGATACCCTTTAAAATGACGCAACTGGGCCACCTGGAAGAGGTGTGGATGCTTAAAAATGCTTACAAAGACAGAAAATACTACAAAAAAGGAAGATCTCTAATTCAGATATGAGCGCGTTCACTGACTTGACACACGCACACTGAAACTGAAAAGATTATCTATGCAAATGTTTCCAAAGTAATATAGCGTGCGGTAGCTGGCATAGACTTACCTCTTCGTCCAGGCCTACATTCATGCTGAGCCGGAGCATGCGCTCTATCCTTTGCCCATAAGCCTTTGTGTCACTCAGCTGGTAGCCCGAGCGCAGCGTGGCTGTCTCAAACAGAACCATGGCCAGATCTGATGCAGTCTGGTCCTCGGCGTCATCCTGAGGGACATGAAGAAAAGACGCTGTTCACTTATCTGCTCTGATTGGTCCATTTTATGTCTAACACTTATGCACTGAACAGATTCATTCACGTTAACTGGTTAGATCATGTTAAACAGAACTGTGCTATAATGTTCAGCTGTGTTAGCTGTGCAGCCATGTTTAAACATTGTTGAAGTCTATCTGAATTATTTTATAACATAAACTGTCTCAATAAAATCGTACATATACAGTGAAGTGACAGTGGTCAGACTTACATTGACTCTTTTCAGCATCTGCTTGATGAGAGGATGTTTGGGGTTGATTTCTAATGTTTTCTTCTGGCTGGCATAATAACTGAAGAAGAGGAAGGAGGGGGAATAGCCATATAAGCTCAGTGAACAGTCAGGCAGGCCACAGCACGTTTGACATTTGCATTTTAAATCGTGATAATGAGCATCAACATTGATGAAAAGAACAGGGTCATTACTCACTTTGTGGAAATGTCTTTTCCTGTCTGGTAAGCCTGTGCCTTCATGATCCTCTCCATGTTTCCAGACCAGCCATACTGACTGGCAACCAGAGCGCAGGGTGAGCTGGTCAGCCTCTGAGAGAGGACGGCCTTCTCAATCTGAGGGAGAGACGGCATCGGATTAAATAATGTGGCTGATGGAATGGATGTAGCTTAGCAGCTGCAGCTGGCTGGCTAGTGTTTATTTCCCATGTCATGAATGTTACATAATAACTGGTCTCTACCTTGTCCTTCAGGGACTTGTCCTTCAGCCAAGTGGTGAGAGGTTCGTACTCCTTCTCCAGCGCCTCCCTGCTCTCCTTGGCCTTCTCACTCTCGTCAAATTTGACACCCTCCTTTGCCACGTTCTGGAAGCGTTTTCCATCGAACTCGGGCAGGGCCTGGATGCAGTACTCGTCCACGGGCTCGGTCAGGTAGATCACCTCGTAGCCCTTCTTCAGCAGCCTCTCCACGAAGGGAGAAGACTCGGCCTGCGGGGGGCAAACAGGACAAACGACTTGAAAACCCTGGGTTTGTTCAATTCAGGTGTCATTTCAGCACACCTTGGATGTGACAGCTTATACTGATTTTAAGATAACTCTGTATTTAACCCCACCATACAACACAAAGATATCCACCCACCTCCTTCCTGCTGCTACCAGCCATGAAGTAGATCTTGTCCTGCTTCTCCTTCATGCGCTCCACATACTCCTCCAGGCTGGCCAGGACCGTCTCGCTGTTGGAGGTCTGGAAGCGCAGCAGCTTGGCCAAACGGGTCCTGTTGGAGTGATCCTCAATGACACCCAGCTTGATGTTGGTTCCAAACTCCTTCCAGAACTTATCGTTGTACTGTTCCTCTGCGATCTTCTTGATCATGTCCAAAGTCTTACGCACCAGCTTCTTGCGGATAACCTAAACGCGGTGAGGAAAAGTAGAGGAGACCAGAAACATTATGGACTTATTGAATAAAATGTTAAACTACAAAAGCTATAGAGGGACAGATAAAATGAAAAATAACTGCATCCAGATGGTGCAGCATTCACGTTAGATGTGGAGCTCACCTTGAGCAGCTTGTGCTGCTGCAGAGTCTCTCTGGACACGTTCAGGGGAAGGTCATCAGAGTCAACCTGGCAAATAAATTTCCATTAATCACAGTGAAGGTGCTATTCTGAGCAACAGTTCATGTTCGCAGGTGACTGCGTTGTCTACTAGAGTTAGAAAAACCCCTCACCACTCCCTTGATGAAGTTTAGGTACTTGGGCATCATGTCGTTGAAGTCATCTGTGATGAAAACTCTCCTCACAAACAGCTGTGACAGAAAGACGTCAATTTAGAAACCGAGTTGAGGGAATTCGTGATTATCCGTCCATGAGCGTAATCTAATGCCTTAAAATGGACACTGAATACTACTTGAGGGATGTACCTTGATGTAGTCGTTCTTCTTGGAGCCATACTCGTCAAACAGGCCGCGGGGAGCTGAAGTGGGCACAAACAGGATGGACTTGAAGGTAACCTCACCCTCAGCCATGAAGTGGATGTGGGCCATAGGGTCGTCAGAGTCCTGTGAAGGGAGTGAAATGCAGTTTGAATTTGTAAAATGAAAACCTGTTGACCTACAGGTCCACCTCGCTGTTTAATGGGGCGGTATGATTGAGGTGTGTACCTTAGAGAAGGTCTTGTAGAAAGCCTTGTACTCATCCTCCTCAACCTCCTTCGCTGGTCGCTGCCAGATGGGCTTGATATCATTCATCAGCTCCCAGTCCCACACAGTCTTCTCAACCTACAACAAGCACGACAGCACATTTTCAAAAATGGCTCATAAAGATTCCTTTTCCCAACAATCAGACCAAATGGAAAAGCACACACTTAGGGCCTTCATTACATTTTTGTTAAATACCTCATCATATAATAAAGTAAAAAATAAAAAATATTGTAATGATTTAAATGCATTTGATCGTCATCACAATATTCATTCTGCCCATATCGCCCACCCCTGTGTGAACTTCCTACCTTCTTTGTCTTTGGCTTGTCTTTGTCCTCGTCCTCCTCTTCTTCTACCTCGGCCTCATCTTCAGCAGCCTCTTTCTCTGGTTCCTCTGCTGCCTCAGCATCTTCCTCAATGGGCTCCTCCACTGTCTCAGTCTGGAATTGTCAAGGGGGAGAAATGATGCAATTTGTTAATTTCCATGTTTGTCAGTTTCATAATAAACTTGCACTGGGATGGAGTGGGAGTCAAATCGATGAAGGAAGAGTTTTAGGTAATCACCTTGCTGGCCCAAACGTAGATCGGGAAGTTGATGAACTGAGAGTATTTCCTCACGAGGTTCTTGATGGTCTCCAGCTCCAGGTAGTCTGCGGCTTCCTCTTTCAGGACCAGTCTGAAGTGAGAAAAATATGGGCAGGATTTAATTACAAATCACCACTATTCTAATATTTCAGAGTAGAACAGCAACAAGAAAACAGCATTCAAAGTCCAAATGAGTGGGTGTTCACTGTCACAGTGGAATGAGAGGTGTGAAGAGCAGTGAGACTAACAGCAGTTGATCACGATGCTAAAACAGCAGCTGAAAGTCATTTTAAGGTGGATAAAAATCTAAATGTGAACCCACGTGATGGTGGTTCCTCTGCCCAGTGTGTTCCCACGCGGGTCCTCAATGACAGAGAACTGATTCGAGTCCGACTCCCAGATGTGCTGAGTGTCATTATTGTGTTTGGATGTCACGATGACTTTGTCGGCAACGAGGAAAGCGGAGTAGAAACCCACACCGAACTGGCCAATCAGCTCTGAGGTTGACTGTCCCTCAGACTGCATCTCTGTCATCTTGTTGAGGAACTCGCTGGTGCCGGACTTGGCGATGGTGCCCAAGTTCTTCACCAGCTCCTCTTTGGTCATTCCAACACCAGTGTCAGTGATGTGGAGCATGTTCTTCTCCTTATCAGACTGGGGATACAATCAATGCAGTTCAGTTACCAACAGAGCAAGAAGTATTAAACATTACCAATAAAGAGTAGAGACTGTAACATTCAGTAAATGTGCCCCCCACCACACTCCTTATGCATACTTTTATTTTGATGGTCAGCTCTTCATTGGAGGCCATTGCATTCTCATTGGTCAGAGACAACAGGCGGATCTTGTCCAGAGCATCTGAGGCATTGGAAATCAGCTCCCTGAGGAAGATCTGAAACAGATAAACAGTCACATGATCATTAGTTCAACCTTTCCTGAAGAGGTCAGCCATATCATGATAGGTGGTGCCAGGTCTGGGCTCATAAGGCTAAAGCTCCATAAGTTTTCAGAAAAGGTCTGGATTTATCATTCGGTGGCATTTTTTGTACTAAAGCCCAATCACAGCTGCGTAGGAACCAATGTGTTTTAACCTGGACGGCCGGAGCGATTGTGCTGATAGAGCAGAACACAGAGTCCTCCGTTCAAGGGCAAACTTTCATGTTCTGATAGTCAGGCCACTAAAATAAAGCAAACATGACTTGGGACAGCTTGGTTTACTCAAAGCTAAGCTGTAAAAGCTTTAATAATTCACTCCAGGTGACAACTTATCCACAGTATTACAGCAGGTAGGGTAGTGCATTTAGTGTATGCACATTGTGTCTACATGAACAGACTGTGATCATAATACATAAAAACTATAAGAAAGCAAGCCCTGGACACACTGATAGGGAAGTGCTGAAGCTGCCACCCACTCCAAGTCCAATCAGCAGACCCACTGACCCGCCCCATGCCCTGGACCTCAGAGACCCACAGGTGTACCCTTGTACATAATATTACCCAGATTGTTCATTCACTGGCAGCTGACAGTAGCAATTCATGATCTCAAGTGTATATTGGGTGAACTAAGCTGTTTTTTGACAGTGAACACCATGTTTGAAGTAGTAATAATGACCCTAGAACCACCCTGCTCATCTAAATGAATCCATAGAAATCCACAAAACTGATTATATTGTACATCAAAATGCCATTTATTCCTGCTCACCTCCTTGTTCTTGTAGAGGGAGTTGATGATCAGCTTCATCATGCGGTTGACTTCAGCCTGAAAGGCGTGTTTTTCTGACTTTTCTCTGAGTTCCTTGATCTGAGCTGCATTCAATCCATCTATCTGGATAGCCTCCTCCTCTCTGGGGAGAGACAGATGCACACACATGTGAGATCAGGGACGTACACAACAGGAAAACACAGCAGGCAGCAAACAGTATGTGAATCTGTCCTCTCCTCTAGGGATCAGTGTCCAAGTTGAAGACACACAGGATCCCCTGTCTTAATGACATACAGGCTTGCAAAGCTTTGCCACCACTACAGTTCAGGGGTTGCCATGAGTGTTTGTGTGCATAAGCTTGGTCACATTGACTTTGACCTGTTAACTTAAGGTTTAGTCGACCTGTCCTGATACGGACGGCCACAAATCAGTCAACTAGCACGATATAAAAAGATTTTCAAAGTGACACCTACCTCTGCACCACCTCATCATCTGTTCTGGATCCATCTCTGCTTTTACCAAGGTCCTCCTCTACTGTCCCGTCGACGTCAAGTTCATCCTCTGCCTTTACAGAAGCTGCCAAGGGACAAAAAGTTGGATTAAAAAAAAAAAAAAAAAACCCTTACACGAATGCAGGCATATCTGGAGAAATATGCAGCATTCATGATTTTTCCTTAATTTAAAAAAGAATGAACCTGACAAAGATGTGATCAAAATAAATAAGGATGCATGATTATGAATGTTTTTTTCTTAACCACGATGGATTAAAATCTACGCAGCAGCAATGGCTTTTCATGGGGATGTTAGCATCAGACAGCTTTAACACAGTGTTTCCACTAGAAACTTCTGGAAAAGCATTGAAGAATTACGTCCGGCTTCGCTCCTTGAAATGTGCTGATAGTTAATCAACTGTGCTGTCTGTAATTAAGAAACAGGCTAAATGAGGCTTGAAAACTGCAAATATAAGAAGGTGCTAATCATGAATGAGCAAAGAAGCACACAGGCAAGTTGACGCTAGCTTACAGGCTAATGTTAGCTTAAATGTTTGGTGATAAAAAGTGAGACGAGGTATAAATGTTTCCGCTACTCACCAAAGGCTAACAGTGCGAAAAGAAGACCTATCACCCAAACTCGTTTCATTTTGAGGTTGACTGAGGATGTGTGTCTTTAGCTCCTGAACAAAAGCCGGGAGATCAGTGCATGCAGCACTGCCTTTACAAGCGAGACTGACAAGCTACTGCTCCACCGAAAGAGCCCACTCTGTTAAACCCGTGACAAGCGACCAATGGCTGCGCACCACGCACAACCTTCCACCAATCCTAGCAGAGTCTATGGTACATGTTGTCCAATCAGATTCTTCAACATAAGTCAATACCCTAAAATCGTGGCTCGACACTATTGGCCAAGGATGAATAATCAGCACATCACTTCCTAAAATTTACCACTCAACGTCAAAAAACTTTCTGTCAACACAGTTAAAGTTTGATTTTCTTACGCAACATTACGACCAAGATCTTGATGACACTGAAAATCCAACAGCGGTTTTGTTTAAGGCTCTTACCATTGACTGAATGTAACTTTATATCTATGTCTGTTTCAGTCTGTCTGTTAATCTAAATGGTATGTTTTTCACGTATGTGTACATGGTGCAGTATTTAGGCTATCTGCATCGTCTTTCCTGTAAAGGCGTGCATTCATTGTACTCAATATGCTCTCGTGGACACAGTATGTGCACCAATGATTTTTGTCCACGCGGGGACGCCGTTTAGTTAGTGAAGTGCAGATGATGGCAAAGTCTCTCTCTCTCTCTCTCTCTCTCTCTCTCTCTCTCTCTCTCTCTCTCTCTCTTTCTTTTGCCAACACAGTTCGATCAATATGTGGAAAAAACTTAGATTGTGTCCAAACTGGAATATGTAAGGGATGGATAAAGACTGAGTAACATTATCGGATGACTGTGCACAATATTGTTTAGCTTTGTGATGGGTGTGGCTGTAGGAGAGGTCCGCAGGTGTCAAATGGCACTTAGAGTTAGGGGTGAGAAGGGGCGTGTGTGTGTGTGTGTGTGTGTGTCTGTGTGTGTGTGTGTGTGTGTGTGTGTGTGTGTGTGTGTGTGTATGAGAGAGAGAGAGAAAGACTGGAAAACAGAGGAAGCGTCGGGAATAGCCAGCACTTGTGGTAAATAAGCATTTTGACAACATATTAAGTCAGTTAAAACTAAAAATCTCGTAAGTCTGTCCTAAAAGGCATCAATAAGGACTGAAAATGTATGAATACTTCTAAATCAGAAATTTGATTTACCTAATCACAATTATGAAATTATGAGACAGTAAGTTAAACTCAATTTAAAATGTAATCATTTTGTTTTAAAAAGCCAAACTTATGATGAATTTATCTCATGACTGTGGAGAAAACGTGTGATTTTTTTTTTTTTTTTTTTTTTTTTAATCTCAAACCTTTTAATTGTAGAGACAGAGGAACCCCTGCTGTCCTCTGAACACCAGCGGCTCCTCCAGTGGATTACACGTGTTAAGTACATGTAGCCTGTGTTGTAACTCGTCGCAGCTGTTCGGGGTGGAGCAGGGAGCGGCTGGACTACAGACGCACCAGCCTCTGATTCGCTGGTTGACTGGGACTTGTCCAACGCGGAAGTGACGTACAAGGCAGGGACACTTTCGGTATTATTTGCCGAGGAGCTTGTCAACTGCATGTAATCAACCGGGAGCCCACCGCGACCTACACACGGGCTGCCACCCACACTCCACAGCCATGGCGCCCTTGTCTTTGCCCCTGTCGTCTCTTCTCACGCACAGCCGCTGTCTGCAGAGGGCGATCGTCTTCTGTAACGCGTTACACGGTTTGCAGCACCGGCCGCTCACATCTCGCTTATGGAAACGGAATTTCGGTGCAGTTGCACATGGAGTCGGTCAACTACTGTCACAGCAAGCCAGAGCGCAGAACTACGCAGCATCTGTGTGTAGCAGCTCTGCAGACGGTCAGGACATGACAGAGAAGCTGTGGTCTGTTTACAAAGAGACCAAAAAGCAGACTGAAGGTATGGACGTAATGAAACAGCAGAGTGCCCATTAGCAGCACTGCGGAGAACACAGCACTGTTGTTGCCTTATTATAACCCTGTAATGACGTTTCCAGCAGACCAACGCTTCCTGCAGCACAGTTAACTCGTCCTGATCCAATGGTGGGAATATTGTATTGGAGTTATAGGCTGAGATACTGTGGTGTGGACAAGACAACATTAACACCAATCTACTGTACAATTAAGGCTGCCTCTGTGAAGTTTGCAACATGTAAACCAGTTCATATTTAGCTGAGAGTTCAAATCTGTGTGTATGTTTGTAGATTGTTATCTTCCTGCGCTGCATCGTATTGTATTCTAAGGCTTTTTTGTCCACCCCCTAAACACCCAAAACGCTCTTCAAGGAGCTTGATTGTACTAAATATTTCCAGAAATTTGCAGTTACGGTGAACACAATGTAAAGGCCTGTAAAATATAATGCAGTTCAATGAAACAACATGCAGTAATAATGAGTGAATGCTTTGTTGAGAATGTACAGGATTGAATGGACTTTGTGGTGGTTTTGTAGTGCACTAAATGATATGCTGAGGTGTTCCTATTATTTTGTCCACTCCTGAGAGTGCAGCAGAATAACCTCAGGTGTTTCTCTTCTCTTAGATTTGATTCCAGTCATATCCACCAACTCGGTCAACCCCGACAGCATTTTTGCCAACAATGAGATGAGCCTGCGAGACATAGAGATCTATGGCTTCGACTACGACTACACCCTGGCCTTCTACTCCAGACAACTCCATACCCTCATCTTCAACATAGCACGGGACACCCTCATCACAAACCACAGGGTGCGTCTCGACTCTTTTGAAACCCGCCACCTCAAACATGTTTGTGTTCCAGATACAGACAGAACCATTCACAGTTTTCATGTGTGTGGCATCAAAATCCCATCAGGATCCCAACGGGAAAACACGGGCACTGTGCTGTTGAGTGAGTTATTTAAGCCCCCAAATGTTTCCAGCAGAGATGGTGACAAATTGGTAGCAGGGCTGAACGTGTTGGAGAGCTATGTTTATAATAGGCAGTGTAATCGCCCCACTTTGGTGGCTAATCCACCCTTTTTCTTTTATGTTAGTATCCAGAGGGTCTGCGGAAGTATGAGTACATTCCTAACTTTGCTGTAAGAGGACTTCACTACGATGTACAGAAGGTGAGGGGTCTATGCTTGTCTGACTCAGACACTGACATTTGTTTTATGAGTTGCATCAATGGTACCTGGCGCTCAGTGCAGAGATCATTCTGAATGATTTTTAACAGGCGCTGCTGATGAAGATAGACGCTTTTCACTACATCCAGCTGGGAACTGTCTACAGGTATCTGTGCACCGTGTTACTTCTCACACCAGGGTAGTGGGTAGTAAATAGTACACTGATGACAAATGTGAAATTCACACAGCACTGTGTGAGTATACCATGCTTTTTCTAATCAGGCCACACATTTCGTTTTTGAACTGTTTCAGTCTAGACATGTTACAGTGTTTCTGTGGTTTATTGTCGTGTTTAGGAGGTTGCGCATGTTACAAATGACATGGTATGAATTGTGTCTCTTCCGCAGGGGTCTTCATCCGGTTCCTGATGAGGAAGTCATCGCCATGTACGAAGGTAGTCACGTACCTCTCGAGATCATGAGCGACTTCTACGGCAAGGTGACGATCATGTCCTCCTTTGTGTATGACAAGAGAGACGCTGCAGAAATAAAAACAACGGTGTGATAATGTTAATCGCTGCCCTGCAGAGTTCCCATGGCCACGCCATGAAACAGTTCATGGACATCTTCTCCCTGCCGGAGATGACGCTCCTGTCCTGTGTCAACGACTTCTTCATGAGCCACAACATCGACTACGAGCCCGTCCATCTCTACAAAGACGTAAAGGTGAAGCATGCTGGTATTATTCTGCCATCTTTGTTGAGTGTTTTTGGGAATGTTGTCACACAATATTTGCAGCAATCTAATGGAGCTTTCCCCAGTTATTGTGCAGCTCTGACTCCAAAAAGGTTGGGATACTGTGTAAAACAAAGAGAATGTGATGATTTACTAATCCTTTTTGACATAAACTCAATGAAGAACAGCGTCAAGACAATATATTTAATGTTTGGCCTCATCAGCTTCATTTAGTTTTGTAAATATCTGCTTATTCTGACTTTGATACAGTGACACGTTTCTAACAAGTCGGGACAGGAGCAGCTAAAGACTGGGAAAGATGTGGAATGCTCCAAAAACACCTGTTTGGACATTCCACAGGTGAACAGGTTGATTGGTAACAGGTGATAGTATCATGATTGGGTATGAAAGGGGCATCCTGGAAAGGCTCAGTCAGTCACAAGCGAGGATGGAGTGACGTTCACCACTTTGTGAACACGTGACTGTATAAAGGCTGTTACTACATGGACTCAGGAACATTTTGTAAAACCGCTTAAACGAAAACAGTTTGTTTGCAAATGATTGCGTTATTTTCTTATTTACACAGCATCCCACCTCTTTTGGAATCAGGGCTGTTTCTTCCAGGGCTCAAACTAAATCACTCCCCATGTACATAAATGTTAATGTATTTACATGTTTGCAGTGTGCCACGACACTCCAGCTGTTCAATACCGTCTTAATTTTAGCCCTGAAAACTGGTGTCTAATTTTAGTCGAGCAAAACCCGCCCCCAGCCATCTGCGTCTGTTCTCTGGTGGCTCTGCTACTTCAGGGCGAGAGGGACAGGAAATCAGGCCTGTGTTCTCCCTTTGAGGGTGGCTGTCATGCCGGTCCTGTCTATTCTGTGTGACACTGCAGCGTTTTTGACAGATCGCTGTCATTAGAAGCCCTCACACATGCTCTCTGTTCCACGAGTGCCTCTCATATCTTTTCAAGGACACCCGCCTCAATCTTTTTTTTTTCCCCTGATTTATTATTCAGCGTTTACCCTGTTGTTTTTTTGTTTTTTTTTTGTTAACCTTTCCTTTGACTTTTGTGCACATCAAATAGTCTTTGCATATGATAAACTTCCTTTAAACGTGCATCTTTGCAAGGGAGAGTCTGTTGACTCTTCCACGGATTCTAAAGCACAAGTTACACTGTTGAAAATGTGGAAACTGTCTCACTGTGTCACCAAAGTAACTAAACTCCAGGGGCCGCTTTCTTCATATTTAATTTGTATTCAGAGATGCACTTCTTTGTGCTTCCAAGTCAACCATTTATATACAGAGCAAAGTGCTGCTACTGGAGCTGAATGCTAACACTGTGTCGCTGAAGTCATGACTTTCTGGCTGAGGGCTGTTTGCTTTTTACTCTTCACAGGAAGCCATTAGAGATGTTCACGTCAAGGGCATTATGTACCGAGCTGTGGAAGCAGATATTGGTAATGTTCTTTGATTTATATTGTTTTGTTTGAGCTAATAAAAAATAAATTGCGCAGCCACATCTGAGTAGCTGCCAAGACATAAAGAAATAATTCAGTAATAATGAGACTGTGATGTACAAATAAAAAGCATTGCTTTGTTTGGCCAAATTATATCAGTATCACGCGCCCCATCCCTTCTCTCTTCCTCTGTTTTCTCATTTTCCAGATAAATACATTTGCTATGGCGAGCAAAGCCACGCTGTGCTGAAGAAGCTGTCAGAGCATGGAAAAAAGATGTTCCTCATTACAAATAGCCCGTTTGACTTTGTGTAAGTGTGAGCAAACAGAGTGCACGTGGTTCTTGGCACGGCTAATTAAAACCGCCACGTTATCAGTGAACTAATATTTAGTCGGTGCTGTTGTATAATGTTCCAACTTCTATAGTGCAGCAACCACACATCAAAGGGATTTCCCTCTGCAAGTGTTTGCGTTTCATTGTAAGTCTTTCTGAGCCTCTTTTGAAGTCGGGCTTGATTGCATGAAGTGACTAGATATGCATATCCAACCTCAAAAGGCTTCCCTGAGTCCAAAAAAGTTAAATCTACAGTAGTTTCTTACAGACAGTCAAAGGAGCAGCTGTCTGCACACTGAGACTGAGTTTTTACTAATGCACCTCTTGACTTTGACCTCCTCCCAGATCTATATTCTTCATACACAGTTACAGTCTATGTTTGATTTTGTTATCCTTATTTGGTCTAGTTTGTGTTTATTGTCTGAGATTTCTTGCATTTGTTAGTTTTTCCTTATCCAAATGGAGGGTCTAAGGATAGAGGGTGTCTATGCTCTACAGATCGTGCAGCCCCTTGAGGTAACGTTGTGATTTCTGATATTGGGCTATTTAAATAAAGTTGACTTGATTGACCTGCTAGTCCTTGCAGGTCAAAAATACCTTGTAAGTTCAAAAGTTACATAAGTGAAAGCTTGCAAATTTCAGTGTTCAGACAGCCTCTCCTTTTCCTTTTGTGCTGTTTTTTGTAATGCATCTGTTTTGGGGTTGGATGTGCACGTGATACACCTTTTTTGCAACAAACAGAGAACAGCCAGGTTTTATTTAAAGTACAAGATGGACATGTTGTTGCTGGCGTATCGCTGTGCCCTCAGCTCAAGTGCTTGTTACCCTCATGATGAGCTTTAAGATGTGGCTGACAGGGTAATGTCTTGAATCTTTGTCCTTCTCAGGGACCGAGGAATGAGCTACATTGTAGGGAAGGACTGGAGGGACCTGTTTGATGTTGTGATCGTTCAGGCTGACAAACCCAGTTTCTTCAATGACAGGAGAAAGTAAGTATGTCTGTGTCTGCTGTGCCACCCTTATCCTGCTAGGGGCCTCAGTGGGACTGCTAGCAGTTACCAGTTGAACCTGTACACTTTGTTCACAGAGTATCTCAGGGGTCTGGTGTGTTTGTCTGGGAGCTGCCAACATTATGAGAGGGTAAGATTTGTCTTTGTGTATTTTTTCCCAGACCTTTCAGGCGAGTGACAGACAAAGGTGCATTGCTGTGGGACCGGATTCACAAGCTGGAAAAGGGGGAGATCTACAAACAGGTGCTGACAGAGAATAACTATGACATGCTATTGGAAAATTTCTGAGAAAAGTCTCTTCGATAAAATATGGGTTTTTTTATTATATGTTTGTTTGATCACTGTAGGGAAACCTTTACGAGTTCCTGAGGCTCACCGGCTGGAGGGGATCCAAAGTGCTCTACTTTGGTGATCACATCTACAGTGACTTGGCAGTAAGCAGCATCCAGTATAACTACACAACACACTGCAGTATGAAAGATTAGATATCATGAACAAAGAGGGGAGCCCTGCTTTGACCATGCTCCTTTTAAGATAAGTGTGTGTCTGGGAGTTTAAATCTTCAACAGTGTCATTCTTACCATTTTGCAGGAAGATGCACATAGTTTGATACTGAGCGAACGAGCGAAAGAGATCAAAGATGCTA
This sequence comes from Chaetodon trifasciatus, assembly GCA_037975065.1. Taxonomy (NCBI): domain Eukaryota; kingdom Metazoa; phylum Chordata; class Actinopteri; order Chaetodontiformes; family Chaetodontidae; genus Chaetodon; species Chaetodon trifasciatus. Next base: position 13,555,311 of record JBBMOE010000002.1, read on the forward strand.
AAATGACTGGGTTGAGGATGTAATTCTTCATGCTTTGAACCACAGCTGTAACTCTGCACTGAGTTTGGTTGACAGGCATTTTAATGAGTGCCTGTATGTCCTGATGTATCACACCTACTACATCTACAGTAATGAGTATCACTGTGCATTATTTACCTTTTTATACCAGTAACCTAGCAACGCGCCAACAACCGCCCCTCGTCTTCACTAAATAAACAAGATGGCATCAATTTTTTTTTAATCTGCGTCATGAGTAGTTATAATGACTTTTGTATATGTGAGTGTGTCTGATCAGCTGTAAATGGTGGCAATGAAAGACAGAGTTTGGCATTATGCCTTGCTGGTGGCAGGCGGCCGGCTGTCAAACATGTCGTCTTGCTTATTTAGGGAGATGGAACATGGCGTGTGTGGTTTATACGGACCACAGCTTGCAGTCAGCCTGAAATGAGATCATTACTGCAAGTGGACACAGAGCAGAAGCGTCTCTGAATTGCTAAGGAGTTACAGAGGAGGGAAGGATGGAGCACAATTTTATTCCTGCTTTATGCAGTTTTATTAAAGCCTCCAGATACACTGATGAATCCACCAAAATGACTCATTCCCTGGATCAATTTCAGCAGGGTTTTTCAGACGCCCGTCTCATGTTCGTCTGATGGAACAGATGCACTTCCATTTTAATTGGCTTTCTTTGCACTTAATATGTCAGTCTGTGCTTGAGCTTTGGGTGTATGACTGCAACCAGAGGAGTACAACTACAATGTGTACTGGGCTGTGAGCATTGTCATATGCATCTGAGTATGCAGCACGAGGCCTGCAGATCTAAAGTGACATTGCAGTTGTGCAGCTTTTTGCTACATGGCGTGTATATAAGAAGTGTTTTTTTGTTATGGAGGACTGAAACTGCCAAAAGAGAAATAAATAAATAAATAAAAGGCCCAATAAATAACTTAAAATGCCATTAAACGCACTAAGAATATTAAAAATAAATGAATTCATTCATTCATTTATAAACTGTGACATAAATTGATATTTTGGTATGTTTCTGTTTTAATCTGCTTCTTGTATTCATTCACCTTTGCATTAAATATCCTATTTATTTAATTACATCCATTTATTAATTATTCATGTTTGAATTGAGGGATTTATTTATGTGATATTTTTCCTTTGCATGTCTCCCCATTTATTTCCCCAAATTTGTTTATTTCTCTATTTTTCCTTTTTGCATATCTGCTTCATTGTGCAAATTCAGGGTCTGTCAATCGAAGAGTGTCATGGGGTCAGCATGCCGTAGTTTAGTAGGATGGGATTCAAGCCTGTAACTCCACTGTGTATATTTTGTAGCACTCCCTTACTAGACAAATCATGCTGTATAGCTAATAGGTTCAGGACTGAGCTTCTGGTCTTTGTTTTGCAGGATCTGACGCTGAAACATGGCTGGAGGACGGGTGCCATCATCCCTGAGCTGAGGAAAGAGATCAAGATCATGAACACAGAGCAGTACGTGCACATGATGGCCTGGTTACAGGCACTGACTGGACTTATTGAGCAGATGCAGGTCAGCGGACTTTATAGAAATCTGTCTTATTGCTTTTTGCCTCCATCCTCAAATTTTTGTGCTCAGCTTCTGTTCTTTGCTCCCAAACAGGTCCACAGGGATGCGGCCTCTCAAGCTGTCGTGGAGGAGTGGATCAGGGAAAGAGAAGCCATGAGGTAATGAGAACTTTTGATCACTTATTGAGATCTTGCAGAAGTGATCTAACCTCATCTTGATGGTTTGAATGTGTTTTCATGGCAGGGCGCAGACAAAGGACATCTTCAACAGTCAGTTCGGGAGTCTCTTCCGGACGTACCACAACCCCACCTACTTCTCACGCCGACTGTCGCGCTTTGCTGACATCTACATGGCCTCCATCAGCTGCCTGCTCAACTACAACCTCAAGCACACCTTTTTCCCTCGCCGCACGCCGCTGCAACACGAGTCCCCCTTCTGGCCTGAACACAGTCCGGCTGGTATCGGCATCTCTTCATGGCCGCACAGGAGCAATTCTGATTAGCGAGACAGGAAGACGAAGAAGAAGAAGAGTTCAGAATAAAGATTGAATGATCTACAGCGCTTACATTTTAAGTTCTGAGACATGGCTTTTCAGAAGATGCATGCTGCATTTTTAGATGTGCATTATTAGTAACAAACTCTTGATGTTTATTAAGCTTTAAACTAGTCAGTTACTTCCTCTCAGATAAGAGGAACAGATTTAGTGCTTTTTGAGCCAAATAATACATGACAGAATAAGTATTTTGATGTCTTCATTTTAAATATGGACGCATTGTATTTTACATTTTCCTCACGCAGAGTTTGGAACATCAAATGCACTGATTGTTTTTGGTTTGTGCGTGTGTGTCTTCGTACGTGTGTGTGTCTTGGTGTGTGTGAGAGAGAGGAGGGGTGGTGGTATTATGCAAAACGGTGCAGTTACTCAGTGTAAACAATAGGGGGCAGCCACGCAAAGTCTATTGCAGATCTCATGTACATGCTGTGGATCTTTGCTTTTTTTTATCCTTTGCATCTGTAAAACTACAAAAGTGAAATGCAAATACTCAGAGGTAACATTTACATCACAAACGTTGCTGCCTTAATCTCTTTTTCACATCGCTGTAATGTATATATTTTTGTAATGGCCTAATATAATTTATGGTAATCATGCTTTTCAGATTTTGCCAGCCAGCATCTCAGTTCATTTCATTTTTGAGCTGCACATTGTGATACACATTGCACATTTCCAAGATCCTTGTGTTTGATTGGTTTAACCAGTTCCGCATAGCACAGCCTGTATATGTCTCATTTTAGCAGTTAGACATGTTAATATTTGTCAGGAAAAAATAGAGCATCATTGCTATATTTAGCCTGAGTGTTGCTGTTTGATCTGTGATGGCAGCAGTGGGATTCGTGGGTTTTGACACTTTTGCAGAAAATGTGTGAAATGTTTTCACACATGCTGGAATGAGGGCTGGAGAAGATTATATTTGATATGTAAGATGGAATCTTAAGATTTATTTGGAAAAAGGGAATTATTAAGTACCAGTGGCCAGAACCAAGAACTCATGGTTCATTAGTGGCTCTGTAGTTTAAATGTGTATTGATGATGTGTATTTTTATTCCAGTATTTATTAAAACGGAGCTGGCTTAATGACCTTGCTGAGTGTTTATGTCTTGAATTTAAAGCAACTTGTGGTTGGATAATTAATCAGATTTAATTAGCAAGAATGAGAATGAATTATTAAACCTGTGCTCCGTTTGTGTACTCTGCTCCTTTTCCCCTTCACTATTAGCTGTACAAACAGCAAGAGGAAGAAATATTTAATTTGAAATATAATTTGAAATTAATTTTGAGGGCTAATGCATTCCTCCTTAATATCCCTCAACTTTCCAATTACCATTATAGCAGTGGGTTTATTGGGATTAATCCCCCCAAATCGTGTTACGGACCAATTTCCCATATTGCATTTGGGACTTTCTCCATCAGGCAGGTGCACAATCTGACATCTTGGAAAATAAGAGAGGCTGAGTGGTTTAACAGGGATCAGAAATGATAAGATCGATGACGCTGCGTCCTGAGCTGAGCAGAGTGTTTGTGCGTTCAGCCTCACAGTTGTTTCACCAAAGCTGGACTTCATTTAGGCACCATGGACAGCAACAGCACATTGTGGAGCTCCGGCCCCCATCCTCCATCCATCCAGGCCGAGGTTGCGACCGTGGTGCCCACCATCTTCCCTCGGCTGGGCTACAGTATACTCTCCTTCCTCATGTTCATCAACACAGTGTTATCAGTTTTTAACAACGGTCTCGTCATAATGGTGATGGTGAGGAATCCGTCTCTCCTCCAGCCTATGAACGTTTTTATCCTTAGCCTCGCTGTGTCTGACCTCATGATTGGCCTCTGCGGCTCCCTGGTTGTCACCATCACCAACTACCAAGGCTCTTTCTTTATCGGCCACACAGCCTGCGTGTTTCAAGGATTTGCAGTCAACTATTTTGGTAGGTGGAGTTGTGAGAGCAGTTTTTGTTGTACAGACTTCTCAGATCAATTTTCTTTTTCTTTGTGCCTGGAGGTGTGTTGTTGTAAAACACAATAAGCAGAATTGTAAGGCTAAATATCCATCCTCCTCAGCAATATTGCTTCATTTCACCTAATCTCAGAAAGTGAAATGTTTATGTTGTCTGCCTTTGTTTCATGCTTTTTGAAATTGCCTTTCTACTCTTATTGGATCTCCCAAAATGTCGAGCTCCTTTCTTAAAAAATATGTTATTCTGAAGTTTGTTGTAGTTCTGTAATTCAAGGTACACTTTAGCCTTTCCCACTGTTTTAAATAACATCTCATAGTCCTGATGGTGTTTGGTCAGTTGTGATGGAGATGTTTGAGATTCTATGTGACAACTGAGAAAACAGACAGACCATGAGATGCAGTTAAAGACTTGCAGAAAAACTCTGTGGACCTTGAGCTAAGATTTTGTTTTTTGTAATTCATCTGTTCTAGGTCTGGTGTCTCTCTGCACTCTGACCCTGCTTGCCTATGAGCGGTACAATGTGGTGTGTAAGCCAAGAGCTAGTCTAAAGTTGAGCATGCGGAGAAGCATCATCGGGCTACTTTTCGTCTGGACCTTCTGCTTGTTTTGGGCTGTGACTCCACTATTTGGATGGAGCTCCTACGGACCTGAGGGAGTCCAGACCTCCTGCTCTCTGGCCTGGGAGGAGAGATCATGGAGCAACTACAGCTATCTCATCTTCTACACACTCCTCTGCTTCATTTTCCCTGTTACAGTCATCATCTACTGCTACTGCAAAGTGCTCACATCCATGAATAAGGTGGGCTCCTGATGGCTTCTGCATATTTATTACACTTTTACACCATTAGAGCCAGATGTAAATATACCTCTATTCTCATCCGGTTGCAATTTACCACCTACAGGCTACAGCTTTTAATGGGTGTCGAATTTGCTTTCTGCTCGTAGCTGAACAGGAGTGTGGAGCTCCAGGGTGGGCGTTCCAGCCAAAAGGAGAATGATCATGCCGTCAACATGGTCCTGGCCATGATCATAGCTTTTTTTGTTTGCTGGCTGCCCTACACGACATTGTCAGTGGTGATAGTCATGGATCCAGAGCTCTACATCCCTCCGCTTCTTGCCACCATGCCCATGTACTTTGCCAAGACCAGCCCTGTCTATAACCCCATCATCTACTTCCTTTCCAACAAGCAGGTGAGCAAAGGCGTAAGTGTGTATCTGCTGTAAAATTGAGATGCAAAGACTGAGTGTGCACAAAGGAAGCACAAGAAAACCATGTTTGAATTATGATGCTCATATGTTACTGCGTTTTTATGCCCATCAGTTCCGTGATGCCGCTCTGGAGTTGCTGTCCTGCGGCCACTACATTCCCCACGTGGCCACCAGCGTCAGCATCAACTTGCACCCCTTGAACAGGAGGAGCCGGCTGACTTCCTTTGGCAGTCACATCAACACGCACAGCAAAGTGTTGCCTCTGTGACTTCTCTTGCAAAGATGAGAAGCAGCCCTGGACACCAGAGTTTATCGGTGCCTCATGAAGAACACAGACCTGCACATCTACAGGTCCGTGTCGCTCAGAAAGGTCCCCACTGTAGCGAAATGAGGACAGATTCAGCTCAGAGACGGATAGCTGATATTCAGGAGGTGGACAAAATCAGTGAAAACTCACACACAGTAATGCAATACAATACAAAACCAAACAAAAAGTGTTTGTTTTGTTCACTTTTTGTTAAGGTTATGTAAGAAATGCATTGATTCATCTCCTGTTGAGACTGTTTTTTGTTTTTTTTTTTGGAATTTTATTGAATTGCATTATATTGCAAGGTGTTCCTGTAGTTATTGTCTGTCCCATTTTCTAGCATCAAGAGTATTCTGTAAGATTGTTATATTTATGTGATTTCTTTAGATCAATGAACTGTTACCTTTTTCGTATTGGTGTTTGCAGGTGTGTACTGTGTGCATGTGGGACACAAGCCAAAAACAAAGGAGAGCTTGGGGGGAGGGGGAACTGACTGAAATGAGTGTTTAGTGGAAAATGTAGTTTCCATTTGTACTTCTCCATTTATATGCATTTTGAACAAGACAAGGCAAGTCAAATACAGCCAGACTGCAGAGAGAGACCGTGAAGAAGTGACCGCTGAATTCCTGTTCATAAATAAAATGCACCGGACCTGTTTTTGTGTACTCTGAGAAGATGCTCCTCCTTTCTGAAAGTCACTTAGATGTTTAACATTTTCAGGGTCTTGGGTAATTCATTCTGTGGCATGAATTATTGATTTATTCATAGTAGACTCTATAACCCTTTTGTATACCAATTCCGGAAAAAATGCTCAGATTTTATGCAAGTCATACACATATGACACAGCGCCTGTTCCTGTGTAAAGTTATTCCACAAATAAATGAAATCAGTGTCAACAACAGCCCACCATCATATCGTCAACACTGACAGCTTGCCCAAATAATTGTATTTAAAATGAATTATGCAACGTATAAGTCCTACCTTTTGCCACATCTCACACTCCCCAGAAGTCTGCGGCACAAAGCACATAATATAAGAATGCTGCAGTGTATGAAAGCATAATTTTACTCATAAGCACCTGTGTGAATACAGCATTTACTCAGTTCAATTATTTATCAGTTGCAGGGAAATTGCAAAGGCAACACAATATGCTATCCCTCACATGGTGCAGCTGGTCTAATACATAATGTGTTTTTTAAAAAAAGTTCTGCAATACCTACAAAATCCAAAATATTGGAAATCTGAGTGCACTTGGTTAATACACCTGCTGCACACCTCACCCTGTGAGGTGTAACAATGGGAAGTCAGTCAGGCATTAAAAGACTTTCACATTTCTTGGCTGGCCTGCTCCGTCGTCAATTTCTTATTTGTATTATTTCACTTTTTTATTTTCATCCCAACAGACAGTTCAGAGGGGGATTAGACAGTTCAGAGAAGGATGACATAATGACAAAGTCTCTCTGAGCCTGATTCAAACCCAGAACATCACGTCTTATGTGACATGCGTGTGAGCCCACAGTGAGTCACCAGAAACAAGGATTAATATGCATCACTGAGAAAAGATGAAGTAAACAGACACAATTAAAGAGAACCGTTGAGTTGAGTTGAGTTGAGCCAGTGTGCAAGAGCAGCTATGAATTACTTTTTTGCTGAGGTTTGATTAAATTCCCTGTTTAGTGTTGGTGATTTGATCTAAGAGGGATATTTATTGATTCACTTTACTTCATTTCACTGCAATCTTTTTTTTAAATTGGTTTTCTATGTTTGTTTTTGAGAGCAATGATTTGATTGTATTTATTAAACCACAATTCAATCCAGTAAACTGCTGAAAGTCAAACGGCACTGCTTTTCCTGTTGTGTTTCGTGAGTGTCTCCCCACCAACAGATCCGTCCCTCATTGGTCAGACTGAACTTCAGTCGTCCAATCCCTGATATGAACACCTGGTACTATGACTGTAAGTGTCTAGAGAGTTCATTCTCCCTTTTACTTCGTTCGATTGCTGCACTTTCTGTAGTATTGTGTTGCTGATAAATCTCCACTGGAGACATGTGATTGGTCTGTCCTTTACACTGTGCACACATTTGGGATTTCTATTACTGCACATACACTATGTTAGTGGTTTATACACTATGTTAGGGCTTATTACCCCGTCTCAGTTTATGGTGTCCTAAAATATGTACAGTTAGTGAATTGTAATGTGTTTCAGCTTTTCTTTTCCAGAACATCCAGTTTGTTTGCTTTTCCCACATGGTTAAGAGGCATTTGATCAGTCTAATATGTTGGATGGTCAGGAGAAAAATGTATTGTGTTGATCTAATCCCAGATTTGGCATAGTCAATAATCTTGCACTTTTCAAGCAAAGAGCATTTCACACTTTATCTCCAAACAGGATTACACAGTGTCATGCTATAATCCAGGAACATGGTTGCCTTTATTTCCTGAGCCAATTCAAGAACTCTACAGTCATCCATCTGGCCTGCTTTATGCAAAGCTTTTAACCTTTGTGAGGTACTGCATTAAATGAAATGGACAGCTGTTCACTTCACACATAGTCGTTGCATCACAGTGACATAATAATCATCATTATTGTATTACAGCTTTGAGCTCCTGCTTGGCTTTTTAAAGTTGTATATCAGGACTGAGACAATGGTGACGTGACCACTTTTCAATTAACAGCCATCCTTTTCTCCACTTGTCTGTGCTGTGAATACACAGCACAGTTTTTAATGAATGTGAACAGCAAGGACTCCCAGGTGACCTGCTGCCGCTGTGGAGTGATAATGAAAAGGGCGGACACTTTGGCGTAATTTGTCCAAGCTGCAGGTTCGCCCATTAATATTATTCATTCAGTGGAGAATCAGACAAGTGGAGCAGGCTTTCTGCATGTTCGGTCAGCACAGAGAGAATGAAGATACAGACATAAAAAACATGCTGACTGTTTGAACCTGGAGATGAGAGGTGAGCCTGTACCAGCATGGGACTCTGGGAACAACACCATTTGGGAGGAATACACTGATATGGTCTTTGTGGTGGCAAACAGCTTGATTCTGCTGATCACTTCTGCTGTGGGGATTGCAGCAAATATTTTTGTCATAGTGGCAGTTTATCACCAGAAATCACTGCAAACGTGGAACAATGCACTGGTGGTGAATCTTGCAGTTATAGACATTCTGAGATGTGTCTTTGACTGCCCCATTCTCTTAACCATCGTCATGACTGTGTATCAAAGAGGACATGTGGACGAGTTGATCTGTGATGCTCAAGTGGCCTCTTTCTCTTTCAGCTGCTGCATCCAGCTGTTGACGCTGGCCTGCATAAGTGCAGAGAGATATCAGGCTATTGCACAACCCTTTAAAACCAGTCAAAGGCGAAGACGGATTATGATTCTGATTCCTGTCACATGGACTTTGGGTATTGTGGTGGCTGGTTTTTGTCTGATGTTTGTGAAGGACTCACCCGTACATGTGAAATGCAAAGGATTACAGAGAGAAACATCATCCTCCTATGACACCTTTGGACTTTACATGTTATTCCCACTTTGGGCAGCTTGCTTTGGTGTTATCATTGGATTCTATGCTCGTATATTTATCCTTGTGAGATCACACAATCGCAAAATATTTGACAAAGGTATTTTTCCTGTTTCACAAGCAGACAAAACAGATGATAAGCAGAAGAAAGAAGAAACCACAGCTGTGGAAAATGGACATGACAAATCAGAAGAAAACCAGACCCTGAGCAAAAGTGTTGCTCAGGTGGAACAAGTGACACAAGCTGAACTAAATTTTTCCAAGAATGACTCTCAGGCTGCTTTGCTGGCCTCAGCAAAAGGTCCACAAGGTGTCTCCATCGGTTCAGAGAATAAAACAGAGCTGAAAAATACATTTGCGAAAACGGACTTGGAAACAGAACAACCTCGCCTTCCTGCAATGCAGGTTGCAGTGGGGAGTGAGGAGAAACCTTTCAAAACAGAGCAGTCCAATGTCTGTGCCGGGAAAGCTGAAGCAAAACCAACAAATGGAGACGCTGTTGCTAGTGTTAAGAGCTCAACCATAAAGCCGCAGAAGGTGCCAAGCAATTTTGACACAGAAAAGCAGTCCAAAGAGAGAGTGAAAATTAACAAAGCACCGTCTGAAATGAATGAAACCAACCCACATGTTCCACCGTCTGCACAGTCACAAAATCCTGAATCCACTTCTGTTTTACTGACTGACCTAAAACATGCTAAGAACAATAATGGAGGAGAAACACTGGCTGCTGCTACTGGAGATCAAGCATCTTCGTTACCTCCAGTCTCAAATAATGTTGCTGAGACAGAAGCTAAAATACAAACCATGGTGGTGGAGGGTGCCATTTGCATGATGCCTTCGAAAGCAAGTAAAGAGAGAGCAAGTAAGAAGAAGGAAAGTAAACTGGCTGAGCGTGCTGGCTACATTATTTTATCTTTCGTCTTATTCTGGCTGCCATTGATCACAACTATCCTGGTGAATTTTGGTGTTCACAAAAACAGGAATACACAGGTGAGTAGTCCTAGAGGTGAGGATGCAACGTCTACTGGCAGTTTGCATTTCAAAAGGTATAAGATAATGTTTTTGTTTGCAGCAAATGAATAACTGTGCTCTCATACTGTGCTGTTCGGTGGAGACGCCAAACTGTTTTTGCCTTATAAACTCACTTTGAGGTCACAAAAATGATGCCAGCAATTATAGATTTTTTTGCTGTATGGAGAAAAGAAAGAGAGAGAGAAATTTTGAATTATCAAGGTTAAACAAATGTTTCTTGACCTCATCTGTGTATGTAGTGACTACATATGGGACCCTGAACCCAAGGTTGAGCACCTCTGTTCTCTAATGTTCTCTAATGGGTTTTCATTTTCTTTTTTCTTTCTTTTCAGATAGCAATCATTCGGGATGTGGAGATTCTGTCGGTCTCTGTCGCATGCATCACATCACTGAGTGATCCAATAATATATGCTGCAGTAAACCCACAGTTTCGGACAGAATTTTACAGGCTTAGAAACAGGGTTGAATCCATATTCAAGAAGAAATGATAATATTTCCACATCTGTCTACCTCAGAACTGCACTGGACCAAATGACCATATTCAATATTCACTATGTAAATGAATAATAAAATGGTTAACATTTGTCTAGTCATTGTCCAAATATGAACTAAATTAAACCACAGACGTCAAAGTGTGATTTTTTATTTGGGTATAGGAGGCCTATTATTTTATATGCCACTGTGTTATATTAGATTTTAATGCTGGCTGACGTTTCAGCAGTTGCTAAACACTGCAGAGCAGAGGCGCTGCACGCTGTGAGAAGCAGCCTGGACCGGTGCAATCAGCTCAGCAGGAGGACGCTGCTGAGTTTTCTGTCAAACAACCACTGAGGCCTGCTTGTCTGTCTCCAGAGACCCTGCCGTCAAGACCTACCACTGGGCCGGTCAGGTCTTCACATGTTCTCCAGCAGCACCTAATTATTATCTCATCCTGTTATTAGTGATGCTCTTTGCGCAATCAGGCAAAACCTTATGAAATCCATCCAATTGTGTTCTAATAAAAAAAAAGACATGGGTCATTTAATGGATGTTTCAGTAGAGCTACAGTATTTATTCTATCCACTGCACCAAATGCACAATGTGTGATTATTTGTCCCTTTTCCTTACCTCTTATATATGTACTCCATGACAAGATTAAAAGCAAAGTGTTGCAGAATTTACATCATAACATACCAGCCTCATTGTGTTTCCTTCCATCAATGGCATTTTTACTGACAAGCCCCCAACAAGAAGCAGAGACATACTTTTAATAAAACAGAATTCTGCAATGACAGCATGCAAATCCTTAATTCAACCAGTTAACAGACAGAAATAGTATGCCAACAACTGTCAACTAAATCTAGAAATAAGAGGAGCCAACTTCAAATGCAGTTGATAAAGTTCTAACTGAGATATTTACAATATGAAAAATGTACAAAATGGCCCTAAAACACAGTGAAATCTACCAAGTCTCCCTTATGAATATTATAATGTATGAGGAACTCAATGGAATCGATGTTCTACACTCTTTCATATGGTGTTCCAGGTCAATACTATGTGTCCACATTAGGGTTAGTATTAGTTAAGTGTTGCGCAGAACATTCACTTGTATTTCTACCTCGTGACCTAACTAATATGTACCCTGTATAGTTCTCAATATCGATGGTTAATTAATGACAGTGGCTTTCACATAGATCCATATCAGAATGTCAAAATATGTAAGCTAACACAAATTCTGTCATTTCGACTTTCACTTGCACATTTCACAAACATGTCAGGATGCGTAGTATATTTTACTCATCAAGCGATGACATCAACCAGATAATGAGTCAGTTAATGAATATTCACAACAGTTATCCATTCCAGTGGATGTATGTTTTTTGAATTTACAACAGTGAGGGGACCATTAGAGACCAGTTAATTGAGGGGTTTCAAAACAATCTATTTAACTGGGAGGTGAGTGAAGTAGAGGTTTCTAATGTGTAAGTGGACTGATTTATTCACAAAGATGGCCCTCAGATAATGAATATGTGTGCTTTGTCATCAGAGGCCATCACGGGTGACCTTTTAACATCTGCCTTTCCTCCATTGTATCAGAAGACAACAAATACAACTACATTACATATTCAAAAATAAAGTTTTTTTTCTCAGTATTTTTAGGCAACAACGATAACCACGCAATCCCAACACTTCCTTGCTCTGCTGTGCTTAATGGAGCAAGATCTGCTGGTTTGCTTTCATTTCCAAGGCAGCCGTCCATTCATCGTTCTAATACCATGCAGAGTTTGACATCAGATGAGATCACTACTTCAAAAAAACCCGACTTCTGCTAATCTTATAATCCCTCTAGATTATGGCAGGTTGATGCTTGGTGGTCCCTCTCCTCAGCATCTGGTGCTTCTTGAGACCAGTTAGCTGATCAGATAGGCATGACATCTACAAGGCAGATACTCGGACAATGTTGCTCTGAGAGTATGTGGTGGTGGTGGTGGAGCCGTGCCCGTCTGATGAGGTCACCACGGGGGCAGATAGGCTGACCATGGAGGGAGTGATGTAAGGTTCGTCACATTTCAAGGGCACGGTCTCATCGAGTTTGGCGTTCAGGCTGGAGCGGCTGTAAAAGAAAACACCGGATGAAAGAGGGTGAGAGGCCTGACCTTGTGAATGTATTACACAAAACCTGTATTACAAGGAGGTCTTTCAGACTTCCTTATACTAAAGAAAAGCCACTTAAGAAATATCCACATTCTTTGTACAGAGTGAATATATGAGCTTTGACTCATGTTGCTCACTGAGGTATATTTCAGCTTTCAGTGTAGACTTCTGATGCTTTTGTCAGAGTCTAGAGAGAACATGCTGTGTATAAATACTGCGTATAAAGTCTGCATCTGACTATAATATATATGTTAAGCAGAACTGTGTTTATATGTGGTTCATCTTGTACAAAGACATGAAATGAAAAACCCCACATATTAAATGTGATTTTTTTGGTTTTCTCGCTGAATGTGTACAGTTTGTTCTGTCTTGGTGCATGTGAAATCTCACACAAGAAATGAATATTACATGTAACAGCAGGCACGCTCATGAAATAGAGTGTGCAGTTTCTCACATATGCATTGCATTTTTCACACCAAGATTAATGGCTATCAGTTCATCTAATTTATGAAATAACATGTTTGCTCATTCACCCCATGTGGTACCAAGAAATACAGATAGTCTAGATATCGTCACAAAGAACTCTGCCCCATGATAGAGGTGAATGGGATTTTTTTTTGTGCTCCTTACATCGAAGGATTACCTTCAACAGCGACACCTCCTTCCAGTGTCCTAGTTGCTCTGGATAATCCACAGAACAGGAGAGGGAACAAGAGAAGAGACTATTTCTTTGATAGAAAGTAGTTACATTGAAAACTGCATTGCCTGTGGATTATCCAGAGTAGCAGGGATGCTGTTGTTCATTTTTTTCTTTGTGCGTCACCAGCAGAATTACATTAAGTTTAACTGTATTGGGTTGGAAGCAGAAATTGCACAGACAGGTCAAATAAAATCAAAACTATCTGTGGGTGGATACCAGCAGAGGTAGAGTGAAGTGGGAGAACTGGCACTTAAGACTATTACACGCAATGTAAAAATGATATACACTAAACCCACGTCACACATGCCTTGGACTTGCGAGTTGTCGATGTCCAGTGAAAACCACATATCTCCAAGATGTAGGTTTTTCATTAAATCTGAAAGACAGTCTTTGTTTCAAGCTTTGACGTAATGCATTTCAGATCATTCAGTGAATGAAGGTTTTTAAGCCTAAGACATAAGAGCACTATCTGAATTCACCTTCAGTTCATCTGAAAACCTGAAAACCAAATGTGGACATGCATGATTTCACAGAGACAGAGAAAATGTTTTTTTTATTAACATCTTTATAATGGATCAATGTCTCTCTCTCTCGCTCTCTCTCTCTCTCTATATATATATATATATATTTTGTTTTTTTGTTTTTTTTTGTTTTTGTTTTTTTCCAGCATAGTATTAATAAAGTTTATCTTATAACACAGGATCAGCTGTTTGCATGCCTGTAGACAGAGATGTAAAGACAGAAAAAAGACCCAGACTGGGAGACTACCTGTTGGCCACTGGCCTCTCTCTTATCTGTATGGTGCTGAGCTCCTGGTTGTTTGTGCTGGGCAGGCTGAAGCTGCTCTTCTTCCTGTGGCGCCGAGAGCAGCACGAGCTGAGTCCGTGTGGAGACGAGGACAGCGAGGACGCACGGGAGCCCGACTTGTTCATCACAGAGATCTCCATACAGTTGGACTGAAACGTCTGCTCGTCCACAAACTCGTGATTCTGCAGAGGAAGATGGCGAAAATGTTGCTCATGAATCACTCTATTACATCAATGACTGGCTCTGCTAAACAATGAGTGAAGATGTTTCACAATGAAGGCTAAACAGACTGAGCGGAATCTGCAGCAAAATTGTTTAATAATTGGAAAATGAATCATCAAGGGAATAGAAATATATTGGCCCAGATGCCCATATTAAGTGCCATCTGTGAAAACATTCACAACTGTTATCCCTGTGACAAATGAGCATGACTTGAAGGTCAGGCTCCAAGTGCGTTTCGGGCACTGCCAGCAGGTGGCAGAGTGACACCATGCAGGATCTGATGCCATGCCCTGAATCATGCATCCTTTCTTATATGTTCCCCCTGTCACTCCTGCACTACACTCTGCCATCTATAATGCACACCATGAAGAGGCCTGATGTAAACATGCAAGCTGCATGGCATGAAGCCTTTATAGAGCTTTTCCCAGACGACTGGCAAGCCTTTTACAGGGGGGAGGATCATCTATGAGGAGGAACACTGATTTACTGCCTGTCTACGTCTCTGCACGAGGTTTAGAGCTGCAAGTGTAAAACTCATGTCACAGCCAAGCATTAAGGAGGCTCTTACATCTCTGAATTATAGATAGATAAAATTAAGTATGCCGGTTTGTTTGGAAGGAATAATGTTACTGGCTGGCGGACTCATGTTATCTTTAGCATGTTGCTGGAGAGGGGACTCGACATTTCCCATCCCCATTTACTGCTATTTTTAACTTGAGCTGCATATGAAATGATTCTACAGTTTGTGCATGCCTAAAAAAACTCACTTTGTTTCTATTTGCAACACACTGTAACAGACTGGCACTACTGATACAGTGTAGAGTGACAAAGTGATGCAATTTTACCTAAAAGGAGTTTTTTTTACAGTGAGTTATTTTAAATCTGCTACCGAGATAGTAAGAATGAGCAATGCTGAAGGGATTGTGTGTTTTCCAGTGGACACAGCTTTCAAGTTTCAGAAAAAGAAAACAGGATTTTACCGTGGTCTTCTCCAGGCAGTGCAGCAGGTGATGATGCTGGCTCTCAAAAGGAGGGTTGGGGGCCTTCCCCACCAGGGCCTGTCCTGCCTCCTTGGCAGCCTTCGAACAGAAACATAAAGTTTTAAAAAAAACAAGAAAAGAAAAGAAACAGCGCAGTTGTGCAGATTGAGGCTCTGCATAAGAATGGAGTTTCAGGCAACAGCTAGCTCGGTGATGTAGTGGAGAGTATGCAAAGCACTGAGGGTTGAAATGCTGATCTGTAGCACGGCAGCCAATCTACTGAGAACCTAGTGAGATGGGGATGTTTTACAGATGCATAGAGACAGTGGCTGATTACAACGTGTTTCACTGATAGAATTGGTTTTGCCATTCTTTCGCTGATTTGGTGAGAAAGACCAGACAAGTCAAATTAGAACTGAGCTCATTTCAGTGCAACAGCAGTGGCACACCTAGACACAGATCGAACAGATTGCACCAACCACGGCACAGATTCTGGACCACAACAACACTACACACGTTGATGAAGCTCTGCGCGGCTCTGGGATGGAAGGTATGTTGTGTTAGTCTGCACTACAACCTGGATGCTCGAGAAATAACACACAGAACACACAGCAGATCAAAAACAGAGTTTAGAGGAGATGCAGGCTGAGCAGACAGCCTCCATAGGCGACCTACTGTCCAGTAAGCCTCTGGTTCCCTCCTTCCCCTCCAAACCCTGTTGGACAGACATGCAGAGCTTGGTCATGAGTCAGTGTGACTGTAATGGCTGTGCTCCACCAGAAGGCAAGTGTGCCTGCCTGGCCGTCCTGCTGTATGGACAGAGAGAGAGAGTGTTGACGAAGCATGTCAATGCTGCAGCTGAGAGGTGTGATGTAAGAGAGAGGACGATCACACTGAAGCACTGGAATGACAGCAGCCCCTGTGTTACAGCATGAGGAGCCCCCACCCCCTCCCCCGTGTGTGGTGGCATGGCCCCCGAGCAGAGCGGCATGCAAGCGTCAGCGAGGCCCCGGTCAGTCAGCCCCCAAGCCGCCGCTCGGTCCAGTTACCTCCTCCAGCGAGTCGATCAGGAGCCCATTTTGTTTGTAGCGCATATAGGCATTAGTGCCTCGAATCTTCGCAGCACGGATTCTAGCAAGCCGAGTTTTCTGTTTGAACAAACAGACCTCTGTTTTAGCCTCTGACGGTTTGACTGTCACACTAATTGGCTCTGTCTCCCTCTGGCAGCCACAGTATTTAGCAGGGAGAGGCCATGCTTAAATCTACCATTAGGAAATTCTGCCTTAGCAAACACTTTTAGGAAGAAGTGCACATATTGCTATTGAAAAGCTGCTGACACTATACTCTGAAGATCATTTGTTCAGTCATTGTCATTCCCTCTCTTGTTCCTTTCTCCCACTGAAATATACTCAAGCAAGTTTAGCCCACCAAATACACACATACACAGAAACACAATAAAGGATTAATATTCTGGAAGATAGTGTTTGCCCTGTCATCCTGTTAGGTGCGGATAAGACAGGGACAGAGGAAAGAGGCAGATAGAGGCAAAACAAAGAGAGAGAGAGGGAAAAAGGAAGAGAGAGGCAGAGGAAGGGGGGAGTCAGTACCCTCTGGGCTCGTCGTTTCTCTGCCCGCTGGCTCTGGTGGTAGATACGGCTGAAGTTTGACACTATGACAGGGACCGGCAAGGCGATGACCAGCACCCCACTCAGAGAGCATATGGACCCAAACACCTTCCCCACGATTGTTTTTGGAACCATGTCACCGTACCTGCAAGACAGAAAACAGACGACAGTGAGCACACAGGGCGGAAAAACAAGACTCCTTTAAAGAATCCGCTCTGTAGGGTTGTTTTATCATGTTAAGTTGTTGTGTGTTTCATGTTATTTTTACGAGTCTTGAAATAGTTACAGTGACCTTGGATTATTTCACAACTTCAAATAAGAAGTCACACATTTGAAGTGGGTGAGGAATAAATAGGACTTCTCTGAAGCCTCTTCTTGCTGGCCTACTTTCTACATGCCATCGTGATGTTCCTCTTCTAAAACCCTGTTTCATATATAATTACACACCTGCTGGCACGAGCTAATGCTTTCACGACGTGACCAAACGTGCTACATATCCCCTGTGACCTCTGTTAGCCAAACAGCTTGTGAAAGATACAGGGAGTAGTATCACATCGAGTAAAAGCAAAAGGGGAAGGGAACAGTGTGATGCCGAACCCTGGAGAAATTGTTTAAGTCTGCGGGCCACTTGTGTGCTTTGTTCCTCTTCCCACATCACACCGGACCTTGAATACTGAATGCAGATAAGTGGTGAAACCACACGAAAACAATTCCCGTTCGACATAAAGCGAAAAACAGCTCTTTGGAGATGGCGTGCAGCACTGATCTGATGGTGTACCGCAGCACAAGCGTGTCATTTTTCAACATAATACAAACGTTGAACAGGCTACATTCAGCATGAGCAGATTAATGGTTGTACATATGTCAGATGGGACTGAATCATCCCCATTACAGAGATTAATGCGCCTGTCTCCTATCAAGTCGGACCTGTCTGTGTTCAAGGTAAAGCTCGAATCAAACTGTCTTCATGGTCTCACTTTCTTTACATTAGCCCATGCCTCCAGTGCCATTTACTAGAGATGCAAATTATGAATCACTTTGCTGATTTGAATTGTTTCGCTCAGCTCAGTTCAAAGATTTCTTGTCACCAACTATAGTTTGCTCACTGTTTTTCTAAGATAAGCACTTGCATTCAAATTCAAATGCACTTCAGTATGCACAACAGTAAGTGAACAAATCTCTATCTCCAGATTAGAAACTTTATAACAAAGAGGCAAAACTCTGCAGGTCTGCCAAATCTTAACGCCTAAGCCATCTTGAGGTAGGCAGCCAAATCCCATGTTTTTACCTAATTATTAGTAATGTAGCTGCAACAAAGGAATCATCAGAAGATAAAAGGCTCTCTTGGTGTTCGGATCTTGATGAAGAAATGACAGAAGAAGAATGGCA
This sequence comes from Chaetodon trifasciatus, assembly GCA_037975065.1. NCBI lineage: Eukaryota > Metazoa > Chordata > Actinopteri > Chaetodontiformes > Chaetodontidae > Chaetodon > Chaetodon trifasciatus. The sequence continues at coordinate 13,573,807 of JBBMOE010000002.1, forward strand.
AGATATCAGTTTGCAGTCTCAAGCCCAAATTATAAATTCAAATTGCTTCAGTACAAAGGATAATGAGACGACACATTACTCAACCATAATACACCTGATCTATGTGTCAAATGTTGTACTGCGCACATGAGGGCAGCTTGTTTCACTGCCACTGGGAATGTGCCCAGCCATACCAGGGTATTAGAAGCAGATAATAACTTTATCCACTGCCATAAAACTAAAGTGTGTATTTTCAGATGCTTCCCACCAAACTGTTAAAATAATACAAATAAAAAAGATGGTTATAGTTTGTTTCCTTGGAGCTAAACACAAAATTGCTCTGTCATGGAAATCCGTTAATAGACCAAGCAGGCAAAGTCAGGTTGATGGATGGTTGCTGTGTCTCTCTGTGGAGAAACTTAGATTCAACACTTTTCAAAAGATTTTAGGGCTCCTTCATGAAACTTCTGCAGGGGGACGATTAAGCTAAGGCCTTGCAGTGAACTGCTGTTTATTCTTATTTTCATTTTGACTCTTGAAGTGTCTTTAAGTGTCGGCTCATTTCTTTTTATCCACCAGGATGTGATTTTAGTACAGCAGCAGAGTGCGCCTTACTTCCATTACACTCAAAGTGCCTTTATGTGTTTTGTTTGTCTTTTTTGTCTTTTATGTTTAATGTGAAGTGTATGATTTGTATGTTATGTGGAAAATACAATAAAAATATTTCTCAAAAATGGTGAATGAATCATAAGGACCGCTGCTGTTCAGTACAAAACCAGAACATACAGAGTTTATGAGATTAATGGCTCAGTAGCCAGCCATTTGAGGCAAAGTCATATCATGATCGTTTCTGTGGCTTTGTGGTCTCTGAATAGGCTTTTGATGAGGAAATGACGTGACAACGATGCTTTCAGGAGCTCTCCTGCTAAAAGTACTGGTTCTTCAGTAACAACTTCATTTTGAAGATTCTGTGTTCAAGATTTGTTCCTACATGTATTAAACACCTTTTCTACTCGCCAGGCGGGACTACCAAGACGAAGAAACTCCGACATTCAGCTGAAAACTCAGTGACATTCTGTTGCCACATAGAGAGGTGATTATCCTTCGACATCATAATTAGGGATTTCTCCCAGGCAATTAATAACACCAGACACAAACCTGCAAATTATACCCACAAATCATTTGAACATAACCTGCATGCTCATGAGCAGCGCTCTGCAGATACTTTAGGCCACAGGCAGCACCGGGATTTAAGCAAAAGAGTCTAAATGAATGATTCAGGTTGTGTGTTTTCCTTGTCTTTTTAAGCATCCCTCCATATGCAGCAGAGGGCCAGCAATCCACAGGATTGCAGGTGGGTGAGATGAATGATCGAAAACCTCATGCGCAAACGACCTGAGAAGACCATTACCTCCGGAGAGTAAGATGAATGCAGGTAGGAAAGGACATCAGCATTGCTCAGTGGCTGTGACAGCCGTGCGTCTCTCAAGTGAGGCACGGTAATGTGAATGTATCGCTACACGGGAGGTTGACTATTTCATAAATGAAGTTGTCTAATGCCCACGGCCGTCTGCTTGAGTCATTAGCCTCAGGTCTGCATCACGTTGTGCCCAGCAGCCTGGGCTTTTACAGAGCTTGGGCGGAAAGATGTAAAAGTGGACATTTTAATATCACGCTTGATGGGACATCATGTACAACAGTTTGCTTTCAAGTTGAGTAATCTCACACAGATGTCATTAGTTTTACAGTTCATTACAGGTCAAGTCATTTTCCTATGTAATCACTGACGAAGCCTGACAGCAGGTGTCAATTATAGATTCTGGATGTACTGTTGAAAGCCTATTAAGAGATCCACATAAAAAATGCAGGACAGCATTCCCTCATATAAATGTGGCTGCTCACGTGTGAATTATTCCAGTGGTGGTGGGGGGGGGGGGTGTCAAGATGCTGCTGGATGTGAAAATAAGTCTGAACAGTCAACTGTGGAATGCAATGCATTGCAGTCCTTTCAGCGAGCGTCGTCTTTTGAAAACAAAGCACAGTGGTGAGCAGGTAAAAAAAGAGAGGAGCAAGCGCACTCTGGAGAGAAGCACTAACAGTGATGGATTGTTCATAAGGGGGAAGCTGAGATACACAAAGCTCTGCCTCCAGGATGACGGCAGAGGTAGGAATTAACAGCAGCGAGAGATTAAAGTAATGTTCCTGCTTTGTTCTTGTTGTCTCTGACTACCAGGTACCCACATTTGCTACCCCGAGCTGACATGGGTGAGACACGAAGATGGATAGCCTGATCCTTATCCACCCTGCAGAGGAGGAAGAGGAGTGTCGGAATGACTGAGTATCAATTCCCCAGTTCCACCCACCTGAAACCATACTGCGCTCGCACCGGTCTTAAAAACAGCGCATTCTGTAGAATTGTCCTACAGCAAGATGACAGCATTGCAGATGAAGCCCGGAGTGGTGAGAGAGTGAAACTGGGGGTTCGCCTCAGACAGTGCAGGAGAAATGTCAGACTAAAAGGAATATTTGAATTCCAGAAGCGGGGGATGAATGTCCCCGCCCGGCTCGGATAATAGACCAATCAAACATTCATGAGTCCCTGTATCAACCTGCGTGGCAGAGTTTGTGTGGTTGACCTTAAAGGCGGTGCCGTATTCCATCAGGGGGTGCTCTGAGACAGATTTCTGTACATGACCTCACCACCTCACAGAGAGCGCTGACACCAAAAAACATGCATATGCCTGGACACACACGACGATACACACATACACAAGCAGTCACGAGAACACGTACTTGTTTGTATGCGTGTGTGAAAAGGCCTTTAATTTGACATCTAGTTAAACCAATCCCCCTTCCTAAAAAAGCAATCTTGTTCCTTGATTGTCTTCCAGAACCCTGTGTCTGAAATCTAACTGCCATCTGGTTAGTGGGAAGCGAGAAAAAAACAAACAAGATATCTGGATGACTTTACAGGCACGTCATTTGTTGATTCCTCCTCTCAAAGACAGGGCAGATCTTTTTTTTTTTTTTCCCTGAAATCAAACAAAATGAGATGAAATCTTTGCAGGTAAAATTATAACCACAGCGTACACCAACCTAGTAAAGAGTCTGGGGGTTGGTAGAAGAGAAGCAACACTTGGATAGAAAAAAAACCCTTTAGAGGGAGAGCAGGCTCAAGTTTCTGATGTAATCAAAGGGGTCTAAAGTCCTGCTGTCCCGTCAGCTGACATGCCAGTTGAGATCACCCCCAACAGCTCAGCAGTGCTGACAATTAGGATCCAAGGAGGATTGCGGCAGATCTTTCAGCTGAGAGGGCTTTGTCAACTGAGCTAAAATCCAATCATCCACTGGCACCTCTGTCATGGCACTTGTCGCTTCCACTTCCTGGGTTTTACGGTGAAACTAACTCGCCTCCTGCAGAAGTGAGTGTAGTAAAGCGCAATAATAAAAGCAAAGGGAATGAATGACGCTGAAAGGGCCTCGCAGTGTTTGATTCCGCTGATGTGAGCATTAAGGTCAAGGTGCTCAAATGAGGAAAAATCCTGTGATGACGATACGGGAGTTGCTGGACTGTGTGGTCCCATCCTATTAAATCCGTCATGGTAAAGACATTGAATCTCATCAAACTGCACTTTGATCTACTTCACTTTGATATTTCAATGAGAGGCAATGGAACGAAACTAATTTGATTAATACATTAAGCGTTTTGATTCGTCAGCTGATTAGAATTGAGATGAATTAAGCACACGGTCCTATCTCATGCACCATCTATCCCCGTTGTTTCATGCCAATAATTACTGAGGGGCCTGAAGTCTGCTAATCTGAATCTGAAATTCATTTCAATCTCACCTTCTTCCATGAGATTGGTTTAACTTCACATCCCTCTCAGCAGTTGTCTCTCATTATGTGTGAACAGGGGAAATCGTGAGATACATTCATTGGACTCACTGGCATCTGTTGAGTCAGGGTGAACTTATTAAGGAATTCAGCAGTACAAATTAACTAAGTGCATTTACTTAAGCACCGTACTTTAGTACAATTGTGAAGTATTTGCACTTTACTTGAGTTTCCCCATTTTCTGCTACTTACTTCCACTCTACTATAATTCAGGCAATTATTGTACATTTTCGTCCATTATCAACTTTAGTTTGTAGTTACTTTGCAGATTTTGTTTCAGAAGATAATCAATAAACAATTTATGATGTAATATTATAGATTAAGATCATCTATATAAAGTAGTTAAGAGCTTGTAATGAGCACATTAATGCATCAGTAAGTATAATCCAATTATATAACATACAGTATTATGAAATGTGCCCAATGAGTGCTTTCACTTTTTGTGTATTTTGAGACTAATACTTAGTTTTACTAGTAACTGAGTATTTCTACTCTATGTTATTGATATTTTACCTCTCTGCTTTGAGATGCTAAAACAAGACATCCACTTGAAAAAGCAATTAATTGAGGAAAAATGTCAAGGTCAACCACTTTCAGTCTGACACTAAATTAGCATTTTTTATCATTTCAAAAAGATGAGATTGGTTCATTCCAAACATGCTCTCTGCATTTCGTGGCCTCAGCATGTCTTTCATAATCCTGTGAATGCATGATTTTCTGTTTGACCTTCACCAACCATCCCATTGCACACCCAGCTCCCTATCAGTGCTTCCTGGGGTAATTCACTCGCTCAGTTTCACAGTTCAATGGTTCCTACAGCACAGACAAGCCCTCCAAACCTGTGAGACCAAATCCTGTCAATTATCCCGAAACTCTGATACTGTCACTGACTGTACCAATCAAAAGTTGATAATGACAGAGAGGGGCATTAAAAGTGCGCAGAGACAACGGGATGGTGGCAAGGTCGGGAAGTATGAGATATCCTTACAGCGGTGACATCTCCTGTGGGCGTGATGTGAAATGTAAAGCTACGGCAGAGGATCAAAGAGTGTCAGAGTGGACACAACATTAAAATCTTATCTGAGAACACGACACAGAAGTGATGAAGCCTTGCACTGACCAACCGAGAAAGGCTCCATTTTTTTTACAAGCCATGACAAGGAGCAAATGGAGCAATGCTCCACGACAATACGGTTCTCTGTACCTTCTCCACAAGGCTGAAAGAGCACAATATTCATCCTTGCTGACAGTTAAATAATAGATGTACCAAAAAAATGTAATTTTCCTCCTGAACTCCATCATGTTCATACAACTATGAATTCAGAATCTAAAGAAAATGGATTGTTCTGCCTGCATGTCATGGAGGCATACTAACATGAGTGACAAGAAGACATCAATTTTCTGGGGTGTATACTTGAAGACCGCAAGATTTATGGGGTACTGTTGGAGAGGTCTTGAGGGTGGTTGTGTCAGAGCCCTCATAAAATATGTAGTTCGTAAAAACAAGAAAGGAAAAGGCTATATGATCGTTCTCTTCTGTGCCAACAGGCATCATGAATCTGACCACAGAGGAAGAAAAGAGAAATGTGGTAAACAGACTGCTGCATTTACAGACAAACAAGTGCAAGTGAAGCTAGTTGAATAAAGGAAACCCTCCATGGTGTACCATACGTTTATATTATTGATGAACCCAATGTAAATCTCTTCTGTGTTTTGACCAGCATGTTAAAATATTAAGCGCATTCTGTACTAATCTATTTCCACCATGAACAGACTGTGAAATAAAATCTCAGAGAGACTGGCAGCATCACTGAAGGCCTGCAAGAATTTTTCAATGCAGTGGTACAGTTACAGCATGTACGGCTGCAATGCAATCCTTTGGGGGGGTATACCACAAGGTTTCAAGAATACAATAAATGAACACGATCTCCAACATGATCCCTAAACGCCACGTATCATTCCTGATGTTCTGCACTGCATCTCTGGCTATAGCCCGGGAGCACAACATCCAAGGCGCTGCCTCTCTTGGGTTTGGACACCAAAGACTGATGGGATTAAGAGTGTGTGGGCTGATAGGACTCTGCTCTGATGCTATCCCTCAGATATACATCATTATAGAGGGGGGAATCCCACAGGCGCTGGGATTAGCCCGTTAGATTTTCACTGCAGGTGATAAGGGAGAGAAGGGGAGGCTGGCAGAACTACACGACATAATGGGGAGATGGGAGAGCAGAGATAGGAGGGAGCCAGAGGACTGCACTGCCTGGTGTAATGCGTGTGGTAGGAAAAACAGAGCTCTCCAGTATGAGTAACTGTGAACAATAGCTACAGGGAAGGACAACTTTGAGATAGGTGAACATCATCGACTCGGTGGGCAAAAATGCACAGACTGCGTTGCTCTGACTGGATTTTGAAATGAAGTAAAATGAAGCGTGGAGCAGATGTGAGAGATTGTTTTGTATGCTTTCTACAATCCAGCTGAGATCCGGTCTCTGCAGATTTATGAAAGGCAATGGGTAGAGCTGAAGGTTAGCATGTGAAACAGACATGGCATGCATGGCTACATGCCAGTCAATGTTAATGCATTGTAAATGAAGACTTTGTGATGCGGCAGTGTCAATGCGGCTTTGATCTTCCAGCTGAACGTTCACTCTGGAGTCTCAGCAACTACACAGACCCAATAAAGGCCAGTGAAATTCCTCTCTTTTAGCCATGCAGACATAGATAAACCATATAGAATAATCCCCCACGTATAGCTCTGGCAAAGGCACCTCAGCTCTCTCTCGCTCACATATCAAACATGTATTCCCTCAGCCCTCCAAATCCCAGCTTAACCCTCACCCCGCGAAACCAGGCGGCTAGTTATCACCACGGCTTTGACATTAGCATGCACGCCCTCTCTCATTTGAGAGATCTTCTTAAGAGTCAGGGATGATAAAAAGCTTTCCTCTCTACCGCTCTTCCATTCCTGACTTTGACTCACCCTTCCTCTGCCTGGACCTGCCTGCCTCTAACTATGAGTTGGAGATGAAACGCTTCATTCTCTTTCCCTTTCTCCTCCTTTTCTATTATCATGCAGTGCTAGCACAGCCCTGCTTGACATTTTTCTTTTCTTCTGCTGTTCTCCAGTTTCTTTCACCTGCTGACACTTGAGAAACAACTGCTGTCCTATGCAAAAAAGCAGCCCTTTTTCACTGCTATTATATGCCAAGTCACCTCTACTTCGCCTCCTCATCATCATGATTATGACCAATTCCTTGTGGCAATTTCTTTTAATTACTAGATGAATGGCTGCGCTGTATTAATAGAAGTTTTATGAGGGTTAAGTATCCACATGGATCCATAAAATAGCATGCTGTCCTGCAAACAGGCAAATATGAGAATAATAATTTGTGTGTGTCAAGGGGAGGTCTGGATGATGTAATTCTCCGATCATCCGGGGCATGATGAAACCTAGGTAAAGTGACTCAAACATGGCTCTAATTCCAATTTGTTGTTCCATGTTTAGATTTCTGCCCATTTCTTCAGCAAGCCAGGGGCTAAAAATATATTCCCACAATGTCAGTATAATACTTTGATAATGCAATTACACTGCTTCGCGGCTGAATGAGGAGGGCAAAGGAACATGAAAGAGGGGCTGGAAGCACGAAGGGGTGCCAGAGCTATGGATTATAAGAGGACGTGATAATAAAATGAAATCATCAGACACTCAAGCGATTATGCTAATGAAGTCATTCCGTATTCATCATGGGTTAATCGGCATGCAAGCGATGGAGTGGTGGCATTTTCTTGAACACAGAAAGCTTTGATCAAGCAGGCGGCAAGTAACCTCACCTCTGGTGTGAGGGTCTGGGGTGGGGTTAAAGGTGAAAACACTGAAGTTTGGAGATGACCTATTGTCACAGTTCCTGCTTAGTCTGCTAGTGTGTGTGTGTGTGTGTATGCATACTACATTGGCTTTTTTCTTCACCTATATTGTCTTTAAAGGACCAGTGTGTAGGATTTACTGGCATCTAGTGGTGAGGTTGTAGATTGCAACCAAGTGCATACCCCTCCCCTCACCCTCCCTACAACCTAAATACAAAAAGAGCCCTCCAGAGCCAGTGTTTGGTTTGTCTGCTCTGGGCTATTGTAGAAACATGGTGGTGCAACATGGCAGACTTCTTGGAAGAGCACCCGCTCCCTCTGTAAACATAAAGAGCTCATTCTAAGGTAATGAAAACACAGTTCTTATTTTCAGGTGATTATACACTAATGAAAACATACTTATGAATATCATATTCCACTTCTGCCAGTAGATCCCTCTAAATGCTTCACACTGGACCTTTAAGCTGCCAGAGGAGCCTGACTGCAGCATCCAGCCAGATCTGGAGCACCAGGGCCCAGAGCACCATATGATATAAAAGTCTCACCTTCCAGCTTGGCTCGCTCTCTTCCCTGCCAGCGCATGCAACCTGCTTTCGCTTTGCGTAGTCTTTTGTTTCATTTTCAACTTCACACCTGACACGACGCTATACACACACACATCCACATGAACACGACTGATTTCACAGATGAACACACCTCACATTCGAATGTACCTCTCAGTTTATCCTCTTTACTATAATTAAAAACATATTTGTTGGCATTTTATGTTTGTATGACATAATTAAGACAAAAATGAAAGCAGTAATGATAGTATAGCATTAGTAGGAGCATGTGTTAACGACACTGTGGTGTGAAATTGTTATTATACAGGAGGAAGCATCAGGATGCTGCTCACAAGGACAAGCAGACCAAACTGGCTTCTTACCAGCACATACTGTACATAAGGACCTATGCAAATGGCCAGCTAGTATCGATCAGATGAGATTTCAAAGTGACCCATGTGACCTTTGTTGTGCGCTCAGGTGATGTGGAAGAGGGGAAACGAGAAAGGTCTTGTGGATTAGTGCCTCTGTGTTGGAAAGGGGAACTGGTCCAGGAGCCTCATCACACTGACAGCAGATTAGTGCTCCGCGGCACCAGAGCAGACGGTGCAAGATTAACTTTGATGTGCGATTCCACACAGAGCAGCCGCTGGATATCAGCTCCCTCCACCAAATGGCCCCTTAACTTTGAGTTTGCAGCGTGTGCATTCACGAGCTACAGTATTTAAAAATCAGCTATTTTCGAGGCAGAGAACAGTGTCACACACATTTTGAGCTCCTACCACTGAGGAACATTTTTGTAGTTCTTAATTTTAATGTGCCAGTTTTCGCCTTTAGCCATTTAGACCTGCATTTACAGCTTATTTTCACTATCGATTAATCCTGTGATTGCTTTTATGACTAAAGGGACACTCCAAAAACAAATGTGTAATGTCTTCTGTGTCTTTGAAGGAGATTTGTCAAATCCAAGAAATTAATCTGCACTGATGTCTTCATGGTGCTATCAGGGTTATCTGTGCTTAGGCTAGGAAAATTCAAATTTATAACATAAAGCCTGAGTTGCAAAGTAGAAGTGTGGACTTGAAAGAAGTGGGAATTTGCCAGTCAAGGAGGGTTTAATGAAAGATGCTTTTTGAGTTGCATTTTGGTAACGGTGAATCCAGGACACACATACTAGGGATTACAATCAGGATATCTCGGCTTTGCTGTTTCAATTTTGACATTCTATTTTTTTTTTTTTTTTATACGTCTCTTACAACTTTGTGGAAATGCATTAATAAATCACTGGAACATCACTTCCATCTATTGACAGTTTAAACATTAAAAAAACAATTAAAAATTCCAATTACTATTTACCAGACCTGAAGTCTGACGTCTCAGCTCAAACAGCTCAAAACCAAAAAGATTGTCTAATTTCCAATAATAGAAGACAAAGAAAAGCTTCCTCTCATTTGAGAAGCAGGAACCAGTGAAGGTTTTAATATCAAAACTACCAATCTCACATGTGAACAGATCCACTTCACTGACAACTGAGCAAACTCCATGAACTCTCTGATGGAAACTGTGTGATCAGACTGAAAGCTCTGGAAAAACAAGTAATTGGAGCTTATATTGAGATTGTTTTGTTAGACCAGTGCAACTCTGATTCGAAAGAAGTTGGGACACTGTGTAAAACATAAATAAAAACAGAGCGTGATCAGTTTTCCAAAGTGTTTCCTGAGCTCATGTACGTATTTTCTTGTGTCCAATCATGTGTTCACAAAGTGGTGATGTGGTGTGTTTGGAGCATGCCACAACTTTCCCAGACTTTTGTTGCTCCTATCCCATCTTGTTTGAAATGTTTTACTGCATCAAATTCAGAATAAGCAGATATTTACTAAAAGCAATGAAGTTCATGAGGTCAAACATTAAATACATTCTCCGTGCTGTTTCAGTTGAGTATATTGAGTATTTTATGTTTTACAGAATTCACCAACTTTTTGGAAATGGGGTTGTATTTCCAAGGTCAAGAATAAATTTTCATGAATCACTGACCAAATAATTGTTAAGGCATCATTCTGCAGTCTCTGGGCAGGTTGATTTCACAATGAAAGCTTTAAAAATGTCTTAAGGCAAGCATATAAAGCCATGTCCAGTAGGCTGAACATGTATAGAACAAACAGAATAAGTCTCATGATAATATATGTTGGTCGATTTTCTTCATGCTCAACACCACAAAACTTCTAGATTCTGTTTGAGTTGCAACTTTAAATTGTCTACATCAGCTTTTTACACCAAACAGCTGCAGCCCCTCATCTTCCAGTTTGCTTCCTGTTCAAACAAAACACTTGCATGCAGGGTAGTTAATGCCTCATATGGGCTACTGTAAGCAGATACAGAGCTCAATACAGAAATGGCCTCAGATTATTTATGACAGCAGTGAAAGAAGCATTTTTAAATTCCTCAAAGGACACCTTTGAAACAAACATCAAGGTACAAATTCCAGCCATTTAAAAAAACAGCTGCAAGTTCAGAGGAACACTTGAAAATCTCACAGTGAAACTGAGGGGAATAGCGGAGGTTGGGATGAGACAGAAAGAGTGGTGAAGCGTAAAAATGTACTGAGCACTCTCTCAGCGAGTGTGGACAGCAGCCAGACTGGCGACAGCAGTGAGCCCAGATAACAGTGAGTACCAGGAACCAGCGAGAACCTGTGGGGAAGTATTGGGAAGAGCTGCATCTCCTCTAACAGCTGCTGACTGGCCCCTGGGGCAGAGCAGAGCTGCTAGCTGCAGTCATATCCACCCTCTCCCCACCTGCACCATGCTACTTCATGCGCATTGGGGACGTCATTACTTTTTCTATTTCACTCCATGAGACTTCTCCTGTCAAATCAAAAAAATGACACGAAAAATAATAACTCAGGGCCATGGGCGGAACAACAACAACACGACCGAAAGGTCATTTTGCCGATGAAAATTGGTCTTGCGTCCGCACAATCTATCAGTCATCAACAGGTTTATTGCTATGTCTGCTTTCACAGCAGGGGTGGCTGCAGCCCGAATTAAACTGACCCTGGGCCAGTGGGAGAAAGCATGTGTACTTAAAGACACAACTCCCATTATTTAGAGCTTCAACATCTTTGTCACTGCAGAGGACAGGCCTCCTGATGAATAATGATGTTAACACTCTGAGGACAGGCGGAGTAAAGGCGCAGCTTTGGCTCCACCACACACAGCACATTTGAACGTACCGTTAGCAATCGTGACTGAATGAAGGTTATTCATTTTAATCACACTACAGCACGCCCTCCCTCCCACTATCCCAGGGGGTTGCTATATTTAAGCACTTTTTCATTTCTTCTCCTTTTTTTGGTCTTGGCTGATGGCAAGGCAATTGCTTTGTGGGACGTCTGCCCTTGAAGAATCAGACAACAGAAGGAGATATTTATACATACTGTAGATGTGGAGTGAGAGCAAGCTGTATCAAATTCAACGCTTTCCTCTCTGACTGTGTAGTGTTAAGAAATCAAATCACAGGTGCTTTTTCTTCACCTGCTTTCCAGATTTAATTCCTTGTTTTGTTTAGTTTTTTTATGTTTCACCTCCAAAACAGACGTGATGTTGGTTTTGTACCTGTTCTCTAAGATTAGCTGTCTGTCCTGGGGGAGAGAGAAAGAGTTGGAACATGCATCTCCCATTTCTCCCATTCATTTGCCCACTTTCTAATTGGACTTCTCCATCTGTTGAGGTCTACAAATTGTCTTCTGGGGATGCTACAGCTAAAACATCCTATCAAACATGCAAATACACCAGGGACAGTCTTCTTGGAGCGCTGCCATGGCAGGCACAGAAAGAGTAGTCTGTGTATATGTGTGTGTCTGTGTGATGTATAATCAGAAGTCCAGAAGCATACAGCCTGGAGATAACTAGATATCCAGCATGTGCTGAACTCTGGTTTGAGGCTGGCATTATAGTCTGCTTGGAAAATTAATCTATCTACAACACAGCAGATCTGTCAGTAGCAAGTGACATACTTTAATAAGAATTATTTCACAAGATGACAATGTTGATGGGTGGCTGAAACACAGTGTCAGTAGTATTGACTGTATGTCTCCTGCACTTCTGATAAATGTTCCTCTGCAGTCCCCCAAAGACGTGGAGCGGATGGATGAGATTTTTAAATTCTGAAAAATGGCAAAGTTTTCTGGATTCTCTTCCAATTCTCACTTAGAGCCGTTAATGATATAGGAAATTGTGTTCCTCACGCTTGTCACCCTTTACATCCCATTGACTGGGAGTTGAATACTCAGGAGCGAGCAGTGGGACGTGTGACAGTGTATTTGTGGTGATGATTACAGCCCATTAACTTTGATGGATGCCATTTCATAGAAAAGACGATGGGAGTTGGAACAACGGCGACGCAGCTTGTTTTCCGTCACCAACATGTGTACACAAAATATGCGGAGGAGAGTCCGGAGGAGTAAACTGCAGCAATGTCCATGCAAAATTGATTTTTGGATCCGTATGAGATCGCTTCACCTTTGGAGGTAATTGAATGTCACATTAGAGTGGCTGATGCTGGATCTGTCTCCCAGGATGTTCAGGCATGATTCCCCGTGACCTCCAGAGGACAGCAAGGACCAGAGGATCCAGCATCGCCACAACAGACACTGTACATCAGGAATGTAAACGAGTTGTGTTTGCATGTGTGTGTGTGTGTGTGTGTGTGTGTGTGTGTGTGTGTGTGTGTGTGCCGTGTGTGTGCCATGTGTGTTCCACGCATGTGAGAGCTCATCTGAATGTGAAAGTAAATGAGACTAAGATGGACGTGAAATAGATTGCATTGTCCGGCTTTATTAGTGCAAACTGTCTCGGCAGCTTTCTTCTCTGCTAACTGGCTTGCATGTCTTTGCCTTTTGGCCCAAAAGTATGGCTTAGTCAAAAAGAGACACACTCCATTTGTCTGTGGCCATTATGTAAAGATAAGGCCATGCATGCCAGAAATCTAACTCTTAAGCTCCTCCACAGGGATTACGGACAATTGGCTAAGGGGAAAAATACAAATAATAATCAACTGTTTACGGTTTTCCACTAATACCTTGAAAAAGAAGCGAAAATCCCCACATGGAAATGCAATCCTTAAGCAGTTGAGATACTCCCGTGTGGGACGCCTGCAGGGAGACACGCAAGCTAGAAAAACTCTGAGAGATGAACCCACACTTTAATAGTACCTAGACAAACATATCAATCTACAGTAGCTATCATATGTCCCATTTTAAATAAAGCTTTTAAATTGTTGCCATTTTTAAGTCAATGAAATCCAACCAGAAGCCATTGACAGAACAGGATTAGAATTTGTCATTTGGTTTTTTTACTTTCAACTTTAATATGCTTACCTGGTGTGACCTTGTCAGTCGTTAGCCTGACTTACCCGCTGCAGTGTGTGTGTGCACATCCTGCATGTAGGCTTTAAAAAATTACCTAAAGTGAATACACAAAGGAAGTGTTTGTGATTTTTTACATTTTTACTGTACAGGCTGTATACACACACACACACACACACATACATATGTGTGTGTGTGTGTGTGTGTGTGTGTGTGTGTGTGTGTGTGTGTGTGTGTAAGCTGAATGTTGAATGTCTGAACTTCACTGTGAACACATATATATCTATATCTGTCTCTCTAGATAGATAGATAAATATACACACACATATGTGTGTCTGTGTGTGTATGCACAGTGAAGCTCAAACATGCAACTGTAGGAGATATATATGTATATACATATATATATGTATGTGTGTGTGTGTATATATATATATATATAGAGAGAGAGAGAGGTATATATATTAGTGCTGTCAAAAATATTGCGTTATTAACGCCTTAATGCAAATCAATTTTACCTGCGTCATTTTTTTTATCGCAAGATTAACGCTCTTTGTGACCTGGTGAACTTGTAGTTTTTTATGAGCTGTGGCCACTGCTAGTAACGTGAGAAAAACTACAGGATCCGATTGTAAAGTCGCAATTAATCGCAAATTAATCGCACATTTTTATCTATTCTAAATGTCCCATTAATTATCATTAATACTCTTATCAACATGAAAAAGTGGATAGGCTTGCTTTGTGCAAATGTTTTTTTATTGAAAACACCAACATGTAGTGTTTTATTTCACACTAGCATTCTCACTTTGAGCAGTCGTTCACATTTGAAGCAAAATCTCACACAACTTAACACTGTCAATAAACAGATGACGAAAAATAAATTCTTGGTTACAAAAAAGCCCTTTCAACAACCCTTTCTAAGGGATCAAAACAAGGTGATACAAGATAAAGTTACAAAGTGCACATCATTGTAAACTAGGACTCAGCCTATAGTGCAGTTAAACCAGGCTTCAACTTTCCTTTCTTAAGTTTCCTTTGAACATACAAGCAGTCAGACTATACTGCTCTTCTGTTTATTCACCAGAGGCTGATCAACCCAGCCTCTTATTTCTCTCCAGAAAGAACGAACATTACTGGGCTATGGCTGCAGTGAGCTTGTTAGTTGCAGTATCCATATGCTCTGTCGAAAGCCATCCATTGTCGCCTGGTTTTGACAAGGAGGCGGCGGAGAATTCGCATTAGCCGTGTGTTTGGCCATCAAGTGGTATTTCAGACTGGATGTGCTACTCAGCTCACACCGACAATACACACAGATAACTTTGGTCTTGTCAGTCGACCCATCTGGTAACTTTTTGAAACTAAACTTTCCATTCAGAATCTTGTTCACATCCATTTCGGTGTTTCGCGCTTGACATCCACACAAACCGGCAGTCTACTCTTTCACAGCTAGCGAGCAGGCGAGACCAAACACGTGCGTGGGGCGTGCCTATTGTTTTGTTTCCGGTTGACATTCGGATCCTGTAGTTTTTCTAACGTTACTAGCAGTGGCCACAGCTTATAAAAAAACTACAAGTTCACCAGGTCACAAAGAGGATTAATCTCATGATAAAATAAAATGACGCCGTTAAAATTGATTTGCGTTAACGCGTTAATAACGCGATATTTTTGACAGCACTAACATATGTGTATGTCACGATGGTTTGTTTCACTGGGGAACGCGTCAACACACAAATACAATACAATATTCTTCTTCCAGTCAAAAATGCATTTTTCCTCTTCTCCTAAAGTGGCATGTGTGAGCTTCACTGTGCAGAATGGTGTGCATGTATGAGTTTCACACCAGAAGGCTGTTTTCACATTCATTGCTGAAAGTGCAAATTTTCTGTATGCTAACTGAGATGCTGATTTTAAGAGTCAGGCCAACGAGCATGATTTGTTACATTACAAGTAGTTGGGAAGCCAATCCTGGTCCACTATTCAGCATGCACAAGTGTGATGTGGCAACCTGAAGCCTCCAGTGCACAAACACTGAGAAATGGATTTTGCAGTGAAATAGGAGACATCTTGTGTCCAGCAGTTAAACTATTTGCAAATTCATATCATCAGGAATGTTTAATGTGAGTGAGATGGAGTAGGTGCCCTTTTAAGGATATTAATGTGGTAATTATACGTTTTTTCCTGCCAAAATCACATCAGACAGACATTAGACTATTTTAATATATGCCTTAATACATGTGTGGATGGGAGCTTAAAGTAAAAGTAAAGAAGTATTATCAGTAAATTGTTCTTTAAAGTCTCAAAGTAAGCATTTCTAATTCAGAATAGCACTTCCAGATTATTATCATTATTGTTATTATTACTGATGCATTCAAGTGTAGGCAGCAGTTCAACATTGCTGGTCAATGTGAGGCTAATTTGAACTGTTTTATGTACGGCTAAGTAGTTTAAAGTGCCTCTCCTGGCATTGATTAAACCCCTGAAAACACTTCTCTGTTTAGCACAACTACATGTTTCGATTTTTCCCCATGAAAACATCCCTTCATGCTCTACATTGTCTTAGATGTAACTCTGCACCTTTGCCTTCATGTCGCATGCTCTGATCTACATAGTGTCCACCTGTATCTCCACCCACCCCTCTGCCAACCGCCTGCAGCTTTATCCATCAAACACACAAACCTCATCAGCAGCTTGGCTATCTGACAACCTGTATTGAGAAACGTTTGCTGTAACTTTCTTTGTCAACACCCCAAAGCCATATAAAATGTCCTGTCAGCATTTGACATGAATCATCATGTAACTTGGCAGGCTAACGTTGGCTGCAATCGTTTGGAAAATAGTGAAACCTTGCTTGCAGAATACTGATACGTGGCTACACCTGGCTTCTCCTCTGATAGCCCTTGTCTCACTGCATCCCCACCCTGCAAGTTGACAGGATTTCTTCCTTCTGTATGTTACATTTGAAACCCTGGCTGAATCCATGTTTGAGAGACTGTCACTGGTCCACTGTAGCACCACGGTGGAAATGCTCAGGTATGGCATGACTGCCTATTTCCCACATGACATATCTTGTAGCATATAAAAAAAGACTGTATGGACATGTTAACAAGGTCAAAAATTTGAATTTCATTGGAGGCGGACTTTAATGTAGTCAAGTACATCATATTTGAATACCTAGTTACTTTCCATAAGAACATACTGCTCCAAATGTGACGCTACAGCACAGTTACAGCAAACTGTCCTGACCTCTAGTGTGAAAGTCATCTAATGTGGTGTTAGAGGAAGAATTAGTAGGTCTTAACATTTAAACTAGTCATACATTAACCTTAACATACTGTAGTTAAAACTACCTGCCCTGTGAGACTGTAGATTAAGGCACCATGGTGCTTAGTGCTAAATGCTAACATCAGCATGCTAACATACTCACAATGACTATGCTAATAAAACTGATTTGAGCATAATGTTAACCATATTCACCATCTTATTTTAGTGCGTTAGCTTTTGATGATTAGCACTAAACACAGAGTACAGGTGAGCTAATGGGAATGTCATTACAGGTCATACACAGAAGAACTGGACCAATTGAAATTTTGACCTGAAGATGGTGCTAATCAAACAGTTGCAGTGACATTTCACTTAAATGTCAATGTCAACCTCATGGTGGCGGTAGAAGAAAAGTCAGGAGATCCCCAAAGTCAATACCCTTCATCCACTGGGGACCATGAATACCTGCATAAAATTTAATGGAAATCTGTCAAATTGCTCTTGCTACATTTCAGTCTGGACCAAAGTGATGGGCCCACCAGCTGACACACAGGCATCCATAGAGCCATGCCAGTAGTACGGCTAAAAATAAACAAATAAATAATGTGTTTAAGCAGAAACCTGGAAAAACACTATGACTGATTGTGGGACAGTAAATCATGCTGCAATACAGACAAAAGACAGACACTGATATGTGCTGCCTTCAACCTGTCATGTGACAGCTCTGGATTTACAGTGGGTTGGCACAATGAAAGCATCATCACCATTTCCCTTTGTGAAGATTTAATGCTCAATCCCTGTTGTGACTGTGGCAGCGAAGTGTTGATTTAACACTGTGGTAATTCTTTAAGACCATAGTTTGGGGTAATTCAGTTGCATCATGTTGTTATGTGTGATTGAATTTTAGACTACCCTCATAAAAGAACCAACATCTTTCCAATGCACACAAAAAAAAAATTACACAATAACTGAAAAACAATGCAGCTGGTAGTTACTGCAGAGTTATTGTATTGGTATGCTTTTTTATTGTAGAGGCTTTATTGTGTCCTCCACCAATACAGCCAGAAGCCTACAGCCTAATAGTAGCTGTAATAATAGCGACTGGCAGTTATCATTACAGTGCTGATAGAGAGCAGACTAATAATATATTTAGAATATTTATCTCTAACAGATTTATCGCATCAGCAGAAACGATCATTTGAAGGTGTCTGAAGGTCTGAACTTGATATAAAATGATCCTACTTAATATGCCATCAATCCATCTGAGACCACATGTTGAAGAAGAGGAAAATATTAAGACAGTGGTGGTGACTCTGATACACCTGTGCATGAGAAATTTGTTTGAGGTGAAAGAGAAATATATAGCCCCAGAGCACATGCCCTGTTTAGTTTCTGTTTGACCAAATGGCCTACATTAGGTGATATATTTAGCTATTTATAGAAGCTGGGGCAGGCAGGAAACAGCTGCCATGCGTCAGGGTGACAGGCTGACATCCCTCATCTCAGCAGGACCTCCCTGCCAGGCAGACAGGAGGAAGTTCTTTATACCTAAACTGAAATGGGACATAGCCTCTTATCATTCATACTGCATACGGAAACTAATAATCTATGGCGCCTGTGGCAAAGACTCAACAATGAAACTGGGTTAACAGTGGCTAGTATGGGCAGCTCCATTCGAAGCGGCACTTGTGTGCTTTACAGGGATCTGTATTCTGCCTTTACAGCGAACCCTGTGGATTTCATTCAAGTGTGATCAGTATTGATCATGAGGAGCTTTTACAGTGGTATCCTGGCGCTGTGAACTGGCACAAGTTTCCTCAGCTCTGACAAAAATGAGACGGTTCATGAACAGTGAAGTAGAGCTTTAAGTCGACAAACCAACTGAATCAATATTCATGACTTTGCCATGAAGCTGCTCACGTTCAGGTGTTATGAATGGGCCGCGAAGGAAGTTTCAATTAATGTGTGAGCATCAAAGTTTCATTGCTCTCTCTGAAAATGATGGCAGGCTATGCCTTCTGCTTGTCTCTGCTACATGAAAGTATATTGACTTCAGCACTCTCACATGATACAAGAGAGGAACTGATGTTAACATTACAAACTATTATACAATGAAAGCGATTCACCATGAAACAAATGTATGCTACGCAGCATTTGAGTACTGTCAAAGTAATGGATGTGTCTCATTTCACAACAGTGCGTGTTTTGCTGAGAGGCTGTAAAAACAGCACAACTTTCTTTTTAAAGCCGTATCTACAGTGATATCCCATCACTCTTCGGATTAGGTATCAGACAGGCAGAGGTTACATCACTCTTTGAATTCTTTTCTGCTTCATTCACACAGCAGACTGATGAGTGCTGTTAGCTATAATCTCTGGATTTCTACTGATCACAGATGTTGGCTTGTTGGCTGAGGGGCATTTTGATAAAGAGACAAATGTCAGAGGGAGGGATACTCACACTCTGGCATTACAAAAGCTGGCACCGTTTCAAGATATTGTGTTTGCTGTGCTGTCCCATGAGTTCGGGAGAACAAAATGGGTGTAAAGAGCATTGCGCCCCTCCCAAACTTCTCTCAGAGACACGTGGGAGTATCATCACCTTCTTTGCAACTTTTTGTTCCTACATCAGTGCTGCAAAGCTGGGCTTGGAGGTCAGGAAGGGGGCAAAGGCTGGTTTGGGTGTGGGAAATGCAGCATAATGAAGGCTAGCTCAGTGTTTAGCATAGTGACAGTGGCATCTAAAAATAAAAGAACAACTGTTTCCCCCTCAGCCGGCACTCATTACATGCCAATGCAGGGAGTGGTGTGATGTTCAGACAGGCATAGCGGACATTGAAAACGGTACAGCTCCCCATGAAAAGCAAGTTTTTTGTATACAGATTCGCTCAATCGTTACAAGTAACAAGTGCAAGGCCAGCGACTTGCATGTGTTTCACTCTAAAATTTATCGCAGGGACTTTTTTCATAATGCTAATGTGACTGTGGGGGAATTACTCGCATCAATTCATTCCTCTGTTGTTTCAACACTGTGTTGAGTTGATAATTATTTTTCTGACCTTACAGTGAAACCCTGAACATGAAAATTTAAACACATGGTGGTGGTGAATATGCTTCTCCCATGAAACTTTTAGTGGCTGTTCTTGAACTTCCTGCACTATGTGAAAATGTATTGAAAGTACACCTGACTGGAATGAAAGGATATGAATTTACACAATTAAACACAGAAAAACATTCAGAGTAATCCTTCAGCATGAGAGAGCAGCACAGCGGCTTCGAGAACTCAATGCACTGCAGCTTAAAGGAACAGTTAAACATTTTGGAAAATACGTTTCTTCACTGTCTTGCCAAGAGTTAGAGACATGTCCGCTGAATTAAACACCAAAATGTTGTTACGTGGCTTGCCCTCTATAACGTCTAGCTTTTCTGATGGCAGGATAAAATGATTTGTTCCAAACGGCTACAAAAATGTTACAAAAGATACAGCCAACAGCCAGTTAGATTAGCTTAGCATAAGGGCGAAACGGCTAGCCTGGCTCTGTCTAGAATTAACAAAATCTGGCCACCAGAACGTCTAAATCTCACAAATTAACACCTTATATCTTTGTTAATCCTCATATCTTTGTTACAAAAACCGCAGTGTAAAAATAATCCATTGTGGTTTTACGGGGTCTCTTGACTGGATGCAGTAACAACAGGACTCCAGGGGGGAAAACACAAGCAAATGAAAAAAAAAAAAGACAACATTCTGACAACATGTAGGTGGCATTAAGTGAAAAACAAACAAATAGAGCAGCAAATTCAAGTAATTTGTTCGCCAAAGAAACACGCCTCGAAATATATAAAAACAGAAGCACAGAAATGCTGTACGTCATACGCAGAACAACAGATGTCAGCAGGAGGCACTGAAAACTGATGAGCCAAACAGCTGTGAATGAAAGGTGAACACTGTGTTACAGCAGTTTATGATTCAATACCTGAATCATGACATCAGAGTGTTTAAAATAAACAGTGTTAGCTCATTTTCCAGCATCACTGATGAGCAGTCCTATTCAGCAAATCGCACATTCTTGTGTGTTTGTGGGTTTTTATTTATTCCTGGAAACATCTGTGTTGTTGTATTGTGTTGTAGAGGTGGGTGGATCTGTGTCACTGCTCATTATTCCGCAAACAAACGCCTGTTGCCCTGAAGGCTGAAAATACACACTCTCATCTCTCACTGCGCTATTTTTTTTTTTCTTACCTATAGTCTGCAAAGACCCGCCCCTGCTCTGCCTCTGATTGGCTCTGACCCTGGTATTTTTTTCTAACCCTC
This sequence comes from Chaetodon trifasciatus, assembly GCA_037975065.1. Classification (NCBI taxonomy): domain Eukaryota; kingdom Metazoa; phylum Chordata; class Actinopteri; order Chaetodontiformes; family Chaetodontidae; genus Chaetodon; species Chaetodon trifasciatus. Next base: position 13,595,029 of record JBBMOE010000002.1, read on the forward strand.
ACCATCAAACCAACCATCTAACCCTAACACTCACGAAACAGCCATCAGGAGCCAATCAGATGCAGATTAGGGGGTGGGAAATAAAATCAGTGGAGAGGCTCTGGGCTTTCAGAGCAATGGCCATTTATTTTTGGGATAATGGGCTGTTGGACAAATGGGCTTTTGGTCCAATGGGACAATTTTTGGACAGTTGGGGTTTCGGAAAAATGGGCCATTGGAACAATGGGCAGCTACCGGTGGATCAATACCTGAAGGATTGATACCACCAACACTAAGTCTCATTTTGGGTATCGATACTCACACCAATAGGATCAATACAAAAAGGAAATGGAATGTATTGGACTCTCTGTACTGGACACTCTTCTCTGCTTTTCTGCATATTAACATTAACATTATGAACAAAGAATGGCAAAAACAAATGCTTATTGATGAGTGATTAACATAATTGATATTCACCTCATAAATCATGTCTGCATGACATTACTGTACATTACCACCTTTAATAAGGAAAGCTCTCAGATCGATACTGGTAATTCTGGCCATGGTATTACTTGGTCTTGGATGAAAACCAAATTTTGTGGCGTTGCTTGTCCCTCATGCAAACAATTAAAATGAAATGCACCTTTGTCAACAGAGGCACAGTCCTAATAGTCATAGCAATAACAGGCATCACTGTTTAGAATAAGGACCTCTGATCCAATCCTAAAATCTTGTATATTGTGATCTTGCATGATAGCTGCATGGATCTAAGACTAAGAGAATCCACTTTGAGCACTGTTGCACATTTCAACAAACTGATGAGGAAGCATTATGTGTGTCTGCAATCTCCATGATCAGACAGGGCATTTTCATCTGTATGTAAATTTTGAGTATGTACATAATCCATGCAGCACCAAAGGAGGGAATAGCTGTTGGGCTTGGGTTTATCATTTGCACATCATTTGATCCACTGATCTCATGGCGTTTACCACATCCGATATTTTTTTTTTTTTTTTACAACATGCCAACTTTCAAGACAGAACATAGCCACATAATAGGCAATATTTCCCCATTTCATTCATTCACTCAGGCTGGGTCAGGGTTTCTGGACGTTTAGATTGGATGGAAGAGGAGCAAGGCAAAGCAAATGCTTTCTAACAACAATGAAATTGAGGTGATGTGTTTTCTCACATATCTCCTTATTTCCTAATGCAGTGATGCTGCATTCATTCGGAGTAACTTTAATCTTGTTCAGGAAGATTCCATTAATCTTTGGCGTTGCTTGCAATACAAAGAAGATGAAAATGCTGAGCGGTGTAAAAAACACTGATGCCATATTTTATGTGCTCACACTACGTTACCCAGGCCCAAGTGCAGAACATGCTAGTCTATTTCCCTGCTTAATGCAGCGCATTCAAAGTGAATTAATGAAAACCTCCTGCATGGAATGAGTGTTATTGGCGCTGCCTCGAAGACGGGTTGTCAAAGAAATCGAATCAAATGGAGGGACAGCCATTTTGTCCTTGCCATATAGATTATTTATCAATCTGACCATCCGCAGTGACGCATGCCTGCTTTTAGAGTCAGTTCACACACACAGTATCCTCACATCAACCTACCAGCTGGCCACAATCTGTTTTTCAGTTCAGGGTTGACTGACCACAAATACATTTTCTTTCTGACATTGTATTATTCCATAAAAATATATAAACTATCATTAAAATGTAATTTAAGGTGCAAATGAAAGTCTTTGAAGTTTCTGCCGATTAAAGTACATAAATATGATGTAATAAATCTGTAATATAGGAATACCTATAAAATGCTAATCAGTCATTCATCTCACACCTCCACAACACCCTTTTAAATCTCTAGCTGCCAGTGTGAACCTGTTTCAATGTGATGAAAACAAAGAAAATAAAAAAAATGCAGGGGCTTGCGTATTTTCAATTTAGCAGGGAAAAAAAGCATCTCTCTTTTTTTTTTCTCACAGATTCTGTCTTTCACAATGATCTTAATCTCCAATGAAGAAGGCTGCCTGTTTCCCATCCCTCGCTCTCCCTCCTCCATTTCGCAGTCATTTACATGGGCAGAAAGGAGCTCGCACAGAACACATCTCAGTGCCAGGTTCCCCTCATTAAGTCACCTGTCACTTCAGGACTATTATGCCAGCCTCATATTAGCATCACCTCTCCTCCCCAATAAAGCACCTGGAGGGGCACTGTGAGCCTACTGGCTAATGGCAGCCTACACATCTCACATCAGCCACTTATGCCTTACACAGTAATACATCACATCGCTCATAATGGATTGCTGATTTTCCTAATGTGCATAACATACACAATGCCAAGCAGTGTAATGTATTCAACTGAACACAAAAATTACACCCATTGCAGTACATAATCAAACACACCAAATGTTCTCGCTGACTGTCGTGCTCTGAAAAAAAAAAAAGAGAGTGAAAATCCTCTGCATTGCCTGCCAGGGGCATGGTAACTTATCCAACCACATGAGTACTATCATCAAGAATACATTTGTTATCTCTTGGGTACAGATACAGTAGAAGGCCCTCCAGATTGTCCCTGAACATTTCAATTACATTTGACATGCAGTGAAGGGTTTGGACTTCAAAAAGCTCTGCTCTGCACCACGTTGAACCATGAAGTTAATGCTTTGCATTGTAGGCTTTGATTGCCGTGGGGTTGAGGTGTCAAAACTGGCAAGCATGATAATGGTTATACGTCTTGTGGTTTATGGGCCCTACAGTGACCCTCGTGTCTGTTAACCTTGCCTCCTCTGTCTTATAAATCCTATCCTGAGAGGTTTATAGGGCTCACTTGTCAAGCCTTTCCAGTCGTATTTGGTGGGTGGAGCTGTAGCACAGACAAACGACATGATGATAAATTCTGCATTTGTTGAGTAACTACAATATACAGCCGCCTTTGCTGCACCATAGGACAATGCACATAGTAAATGTTGCAAGAAATCAGTAATTAGAAAGATTATTCCTCTCAGCATTATGCAGAGGCAGTAGCTGAGAAAAGGATATTGATGCGAGGATTTGGAGATTAAAGTGTGTGTTTGTGTTGGAAGCTAAGGCCTGCTACGTCTATCAAAGGTAATGTCTGTTTGTGTCCAGAGGAACCTGTGTGCCTCTATGTCAGCCTAAACCCTGTCCTCACCAATCCTCTTCCCTTGTGGGTTGCGCTTGACTTCCACCGTTTTCACAGCTGCTCTCAGCAGTGCACTCCATTACACCTTAAATCACTTAAAAGATCTGAAGCACCAAAAACTCCCTCTGCAGCTAATTCACCCTGACCGTGTGGATCATCTAGAGAAAACAAGAGCAGAAAAACACTGCAACATCTGATTCCAGACTAATAAAGTGCAACGCTATCTTTATATTGGAGTCTATCGCTGCCTTAAACGGACAACATTAAATCAAGTCACAAAATTATACTCTCAGACTGTGGTGCGCTTTGCAGAGATACTGCAAAGCACAATGCCACAGATAAAAATCACGGATTTTACACCCAGTCACCCAATTCTTGAAGATCTCTGCAGGAGCATTCTGACAGAGGCACATTCCTCCTTGTCGGGTTTCCGAAAGCAGCCACAGAGATTAGGCTCAATAAATAAGGAGGGATAAGTGGGTCTTGTCCTGTGTTTGGTGGCACAGAGCACTAGACACACAGAGGTGTGACACGCAGCTGCACAGCGCTATTGATTCTCCACTGGTCTCCAGGCACCCTTCCCTTTCATTCAGGCTGCCTGCCAAGTGCCTCTGAACAGGAGCCCCTGCTCTACCAATGTCTGCACGTCTGCTTAAGCACAATCAATGGGCCATCAGCAGGGGAGAGAACGCATGCCACTGTCTTTACTTCCACAGGGTGTGAGTCAGGGAAATTGAAAATATATGTAGTGGAAAGGCATCATGATATCATGCAGGCATAAAGCATCATTGACTATCAGAATGAAATCAAATGCTTCAAATGGAGGTTCCAGCCAGTAGCGCCCCCGCTAGTCTTTAAAGAGCTTATTTGCAACCGAATGAAAAGACTAGCCCATTCATATCTGACTTAAATAACTATTTGTTAGGAGTGGATTGATTTTTGCGCATGCTGAGGTCTGAAACAAACCATCAAAATACCTCATTTCCCCAGATCAGATAAGCATTTGAAGGTTACTGGAGGAGAGTACAACAACAGATATTTTCCTCACTTCAGTGTATTCGGTAGACAATGACAGCCACATTTCAGCTCTACTGTAGGGTTGCATGAGATATGTCTTTTTAAAAGCACACCTCAAGACAATGATGGATCATGAGAAGGAGCCGACTTTGTCTTTCAGTGATGGGTATTCAGCCTCTCCACCGGTGGTCCACTATGCAGCATTCTGCACCACTGCAAGACTTCAGTTCAGGTTGCAAATCTGTCAGCCAGCCTGTCATAGTTCACAATGGAGTGACAGAAACGTCCCCATTATCAAGGACATTTCGGTTTTGTTCCCGCACGGCAGAACATCTTTTTCAAATCCATCTTAAGCAACACAAAGGGGATCCCGAGCTGAATGCAGCAATATCTTTGTTACTCCCCAAAGATAAATAATGTCCCCTCTTACACAACTCATCTCTCATCTGCGCTTTGAATCTGAATGGAGAGCGTGGCCAATGCAGCATTACATTTGAGGTGGCAGCTTCAATCACCAGATCATGCATATCACTAATTATGCACTCATTGGTCGTTTTGAGGGTGAGTGGTAGTTCGACTGGTATTGAGTGAGTGCAGGGGGAATGCTCTGTATGCCATTAAGAAGACAAGAAATCCACTAACTCAGTGTCAGCAGACAGAAAGAGGCTGGCATTGTTGGCATTAAAATACATAATAATAAGAATAATAATAATAACATATGATGCCTGCAGAGCTGAAGAATAACAGGTGCAGAGTGGCTGCATCAATGCAGATATGAGAGCAGACAAAAACAAGGAGGATCGATATCAAACACATGAAAAGCCAAGCACACAATTCAGTTGGTATGTACGAAAGATGAACGTTCCTGCATCAGTTAAACCAAAAACTAATGCCGGTAAGTGTGCATCCAAACTTTAAATTCACAGAATTATGCCTCATCCCAAACAGACACACATACCTGCAGACACACGGGCGGGCATGCACACACACAAGTACACACAGCCGGTGGCAATTTGTTCTGCAATGTTTGATCTGTGGTGTTATGACTTTGAAATTAAAAGACAACATTATTTCAACAGGACCTCATTTCTGTGTCAGCAGTGAAGAGGAGGGCGTGAGGACTAACTCCAGAGTGCCTGTTCAACCTCAGACGCGCAGAGTAAAGAAAGCAACCAGGGTATTTTTACACACAAATTAGAAACGGTCTAATTATTACTTCCTACTGTATAACTAGCAATCGCGCTTCAGGCAGCCAAAACGTCGCATTGGCTTTGCTCGTTTTGATCAGATAAAAACCAAATGGAAGCCAATCAGCTAATTGACACAACTTTTCAGCACCTTGGAAAGCGCACCGCAGCAGAACACTGAGCTGGAGCGAATCGTGGTAATAATAACAATAATAATATTAACCCACGCCGAGCAGCTCAGCGCTTGAGTGCGCTCATCAATACAAATTAATTTGATGTAATCGTCTTAAGCGCGTTTAATTGTTTTATGCCACATCAGCACATAGCACAGCTGACGTTGTTCATGAGCATGAAATTAGCATTGAAATATTTACTGTACCTCGTTAAAGCTGAGGGAGAATGAATGAGAGACAGAGGTGGTGTAAGGTGTGTGTGTGTGTGTGTGTGTGTGTGTGTGTGTGTGTGTGTGTGTGCGTGTGTGTGTGTGTGTGTGTGTGTGTGTGTAGGCTATCCGTTTTGTAAACTACTTTTCCTTTAAATGAATCACTTGCGTCTCATTTCTGCTTATAAATGCGGTATGCAGGATATTGGCCAGTTGGGTGCTTTGCTTTTTTTTTTTTTTTTTTTTTTTTTGGTCCTATCAGCTTCTCTTTAAGGTGAAGGAGGGGGAAAAAAAACACCCCTACGCCGTCTGTTGATTGGCCACACTGTTTGTGTCCATTGCGGTAACCTTTCCAAAGGAGCGCCTCCATCAAAGACCCTTAAAAACGCGCAGGAACGAGGCCTAACCTTCAGATAAGAGGTGCTTGTGGGGTTCAAGCTCGTTGATAGGCAGTGAATGGCGCACAGAGCCCTCTATAAAACAAATCGCTCCTGCCCTCATATTGGCCGAGCGGCGCTCGAGGTCGTTAATATGGCCAATAAATGCACACCTGTGGCACAATTAGCTGAAAGAGTGGCTGGACATTTGTGCCAATTACACCGCCAAAGCTCATGCAAACTGCCGTTCAGAAATTAGAAATAGAAAAAACAGCTGATAAATACATGATATTATTCAAACTAAGCTGTTGCGCATTTGTTTTGTGTAGTGTTTGGTTAAAAAATACGACCGTTTCATGAAGGTAATAACTCAGCTGAGGAGGTGATTTATGGTGAGCAGAAGTCTTTATGGCTTTTATGGACTTATTCAGCCACCTACCCGAGTGTTGTCATGGTGACAATGGTGTACCAAAACGCTGCGGGGATACTGGTGAACTTGCTGGCTGTGGAGCCTTTTTCTGCATAAAACATGACCGTTGCAAAGATAATGATGGCCATGGTGAGGGAGAATAGTAGGAAGCCCAGTTCAGAGGCGCAGCTCTTCAAGGTGTAGCCCAGGATGCGCAGACCCGCGGAGTGTCGGGAGAACTTGAAAATCCGAAAAACCCGGAAGACTCTCAGTGTGACGAAAGCGCCGCTCACCTGGTCGTTGTCGGTCATGACCAGGCCGATGTAGTAAGGCATGATGGCGACCACGTCAATGACGCTCATCACACTTTTCATGAACTTGTAGCGGCTGGGAGCTGCGATCAAACGGAGGAGATACTCAACGGTGAAGATCATGACGCACGCAGTGTCTAAACAAAAGAAAGCCAGCGCGTAACGGTCTCCACACGACATCTCCTTCGACCTGTTGGGCAGAGTCCCGCACGGAACCGTCTCCACCACGTTGGCCATCACTGATATGGCAATGAAGAAGCCTGTGACATAGTAGAAGACCAGAGCTAAGGTGCTGGTGTGAGGGTTTTCAAAAGCCCGCCACAGGAACTCCCGGTAAGTCAGGTTCACCGGCGTGACGTCATTGCTCATGTCCATTTCCTCGTCGTCTTGAAGCCTCTCCGCATTTTCGCGCCTCCGGTCCTTGTACTCCTCATAACAGCAGTCCCCGATTATCTCGGGGATTATACCAAAGAAAGCGAGCTCCTCGTCGTACGCGGATATGCATTCTTGGCGCGGATAGTGCAGTTTCCCCGTGCGGTAAAAATTGAGGATATGTCTAAAGATGTCAGGGTCACGGTCGAAAAAGTACTCATTCGTCTCCTCGTGGAAAAAGAAGTCTCTCTCCGTGCTCCCCAGCAAAGTGTCCGGGTACCTCTCCAAAGTGGTTCGCCACGTCTGGAACTTGGTCCCGCTTACGTTGAGGATGATGAGTCCGTCCTGGCCCTTCTTCTTGTCTTGGGGAGGGATGGGCATCGGGGTGCTCGCCACGGGCATCCATCCTATGGCCGCCGCTCGGGCGAATGGGAGCCATGCCGCTACACCTGCTGCCATGCTGACCTATAGTGTTTAATACAACCCTGCTCCGGTTATCACAGTGCTATGGCTCAGAGATGAATTGCATCTGCAGGAGGAACAGCAGATAGAGAGACACTGATGGTTAGGCTTCTGAAGCACCAAGGCTTAACAGAATGTGATAAGAACACACACAAACCCATTTACTTGCACTGATACTGCGCATAGCACTGTTGAGTATCACTCTCAAGCCTTTTCCTCGTTGTAATTGTTCAGTTATGGAAGCCTACTTTGCGGCAGAATATGAATTGGATTTTGAAACGTCACCCATCAATAAGCAGGAATAGATTTTTTTTTTTCAATGAAAATCCAAGTAACAGAAAACCACCCACCTTAGGTAAGGCTGTTCTTTAAACTGCATCCACGGTGAGTTTAATAAAATACCTAACCTCGGAAGAGAATACTTGCGATTCCGCCACCCATCTATCTTTCACTGCGGCCAGACGATAGAGGGAAAACAGTAGAATAACGTCGCATCAACAAGTTAAACAATTCAAGCGGCAGTTTTCTCAGCAGCCAGCGGTCATTCGTCCGAGCGCGGTCTTCTCCTCCTTTCTCTCCTCTCTTCTCACCATCCGTGAGGCAGCGGCGCTCAGTTGCATGCGTTTTTCCTCTCGTTGCAGCTACTCCTCAATAAACTCCTGTTCCTCGCGTCGACTGCAAGACCACCCTCCCCCCCTCCTCACCACCGAGCCCCGACTGTGGAGAGAGGAGAGAGAATCATATGCAGAGAGAGGAGTGGTCCTATCTGCACCCAGAGATTCCTCTGCTGCTTCACTCGGGGGGGACTAATCAATGCGTAATGGTGGTCTAAGTAGGCGGCATCTCCCAAATCTCAAGTTAACGCTCATGTTGGTGTGTTTCCTCCCGCTGCACACCATCAGCCCTCTCCGTTCAACTTACCCCAAGAGTATCGTGTGTGATACTGTATCATGAAATATCTTGAGTAAGGTGGCTTAATTTCTGTGTAGGTCGTAATTGATTCAGGCTTTCTATAGCCACATTAATACGCAAAGTCCTCTGAAGTTTTCGTCCTTTTTTCTTTGGAAAAATTCCGAATACACATAAAAATAATAATTCTGATACCACTCCGTTTGTAGAGTTTAGAGCGACATCCTTGTTTTACGTAGGCTATTAAAACTCTTGCGGTGTATCGTGCATTTTTTAGAATAATAATACATGTACGGATTTCAGATCAGCAACAAATCGTGATCAATAAGGTTTCTTGGATTGCATCGTTCTGTGATGCTGTCCGACGGAGTTACAGAGCTTTAAAAGGTCAACATCATCGGCTGCACTGCTCTACTGACATTTTCCAAAATAAGCATAATCAATGAAATGTCTCTTGTGTTCCAAAACACAACACTGGCATCTCCGCGGGGATTCGAGGCAGCTGCGTCCACTGTGTTCGCAGCGTGGACCGTATTTGGCTTCAGATCTACATATTAGGACATGGAGAGCACGCTCCCTCTCAGCCTTGAACGGATTTCGGTCCCGTATTGTCACCGTTTTGGTTTCTTTTTTTCGGTTTTTATTTTCAGCACCATGGACAGCACCTGAGCTTTCAGCGTCTCTGCAGACGTGCCTGTGTGAGCGTTTCCTGGCTTGTTTTGTTGTAGTCAGTTGGCTGTAGATCTTCTCCAGCTTCAGCGAAGAGCACAGGGGCTCAGAGTCATGCGTTAGCACACACAGCTGCTGAGCTTCTAGAAAATGGACAGTCTCTTTGACCATTAACCCAGACTCCCAGCCCTAAGCGGAATGGGATGTGGATTCATTTGCTTTAGGAAATCTACTGCAGCTGCTCTCATACAAACTGTACTGTAGTTTGCAACAAGTGGAAAGAAGAGGCCCAGTGTGTTGCTCAAGGACAGTTTGACAGGCAGCTGATGGGCACATTTGATGTTGCACCACTCAGACCTGTGGCTTTTGTTTTCCAGATTTTGCAGCCGGTGCACTAAATTCACACTCAGCCTCTCGTCCCCTCTGGCACAATGCTGAGTTTTTGTAGGATGAATGCACAGGACTGTCAGAAGTGCCATTAGTGTATGCTGAGCATGTCAGAGCACAGTCAGTGTTCAGTTTGAGCAGTCAGGCCCAGGGGCTATGTATTCATCAGGGCATTTAAATATTCCAGCGGTTGCCAAATGGCACCAAACACAGGCGTCCCAGCTGAGCTGGATGCCAGACTAGCTGCAAGCTTGTCAGAGCACAGATAGCCACTGTGTTTTAATTTAAAGGGTAGTCAGAGTGGTTATTTAGCATTTAACATATCCTGTAATTTAAGCAAACCAATTTGTCAAAAATGCACTGAATTTCTCATATTTCTAACAGGACACTAATATTTGCTGAGTAAAATGAGTGTGTGACAAAGTGAAGTAGATGATGGTTTTTATCTTTTATGCCTCACATCTCCGTTTGCCTTTGGTTTAATTCTTGATCACAATCATCACAAGGTCTTTCAACAAGTGAAACCACAGTTCTGTCCTGTGTTCTTTTCAAAAAGCCTTCACAGTATCGTGACAGACACACTTTACAGGGCGAGTCTTTTTGTATGGTGGTGGTCTGTGGTGTGGTGGGCCGGTCAGTGTCAGAGTGCTGACACACTTTATGAACGCGCTACATTCCAAGAAGTTCCAAGGTCATTTCAGACGATTGGTGTTGACACAGAGTGGAGCAGATGATTTAATTACATCGTCTGTGTGTTTATGGATTTACTCTTTGGATCATGTAATTAGCATGTGTCCTCAACAAGGTTGAACAACTCATGCGGCATTTTTGCGATATTTTGCCGTGGACCTGAGTTCAAAGATGTAAGCCACTGATCTGGTTGTAAAATAAATGTGTAAACCTCAAAACATGCAGATATTACAGTTAGCCGTGGCTTCCAGTAATAGTAATACATAATCAGGCTCATGTCCTGTGGAGCCAGATAGAGCCTGCTGGCGTTTTCAACTTGTACCACTGAAGTGACGCTGAAGCCTTTGGGATTAGGTTGTGTAACAGGATACATTTTGTAAACAGGTCCTTAAGTGTGGTCAGTGTTGTAACGCAAAGGCATGCAACCAAAACAAACACACGCACTGACTGTCCTGTAGATTCTCACATAGGCTCAGCCACACAAAGCCATCTTTTTTGCATTTGATCCACTGACAGCAACAGTCTGTCCACTGTAGTACACTAGTGCAGCCCACACTGCAGCCTGTTTTCTGTATTCTATATTTAGTCGGGTCCAGCTCAGTGATTGAGATGATTAAACAGATGAGTCCCCTTCACTGGAGACGTGCCAGGGCTTGTTAAGGAAGAAGTGAAGGGGTAGCCGCCATTTGATTCGGGTCATCAATTAGAGAAACTCAAAATATTTGAAACTATTGAAGCGATTCCTTAAGTTTAGGCCAGAAATAACATGTGAGCAGCATGTACCATCTGCAGTGCAAATGTTTGCTTCAATGCCTGCAATGCCTTTAAAGACAATCATATAGGCGCAATGCTCAGCACTGTGTTGGTAGTGGGATAGAACTCTAGTTTAACCTCACAATAAACTTTGTTTTTATGGAGCATTTCAACGAGATGCAAAGTTCATGACAAGCAATAAAGGGGTAATAAATAAAAGGCCAATGGGATGAGCAGTAAAAATCCCAGAAAGGCAGAAAAGGGTTAGAGACGAATAAAACAGGCAAATTGCATACAGCACCCTATTTCAGGCCCGGAAACACCCTGGCATGTTTTATGACATGCTGCTAATGAAGTCATGAATCGTCCTCGTGACCTCTGGGCACAATGACATGCTGATATCCTCAGGTGAACAGCTCACAGCCACACAGCCCATCTCCAACCACGTCATCTCCCTCAGCTGCCTCTGCCTTTCCTCGGCTCTAATGAGTTATTGACCCCCTGCGGATGTGTAAAATAGAGTAGGTCTTCTTGTTTCTTTATTGCATATGGCAGCTGGTGTGTGTGTGTGTGTGTGTGTGTGTGTGTGTGTGTGTGTGTGTGTGTGTGTGTCTCCGTGTCCATGTGCGTGCATGTACACATGCGTGCGCTCATGTGTGAAGCTATTTATATGTGTGTTTGTGTGTGTGTGTACTGCAAGGAAGGGGAGGCTGATGTTTGCACTTCAGGACGGTATGAGTAGTTTTATCCCCATCAGGACTGCTGAAATAATCTGTAATTTAACAACTGCTGGTTGTCAGAAAGCTACAAATAGGCCATATGGGTACGTGTGTTTCACAGCATTTGTAATGCTATCTGTTTTTTTTAATCATTTAAGTTTTGCAACTTCATTCTCTGTTGCCACCAGAGACAACCAAATATGTTAAAACCTACGTAACTAGCACCATAACAAGCTGGCAAAAAACACAAAATTACTGTTTAAATATGGTCTTACTCATTAAACTATTATATATATAGTACATTCTGGATGGGAAACAGTGAGATGGGGATAAGTGTTCCACCCACTGGCACAATTTTAATTGTTTTTCACCTTGCTCCTTCTCACTGTGTCTATAGGGAAAGTAGCTCTTGTCATCTGGTGAAGAGGTGTAGAAGGGATTAGAAGCGAAAAGGGAGGTGTCTGTCACCGTGAGTGCTTGTGGCTATAGCTGAAGCACATACACTGCAGCATGCGTCTGGGGCTTTGAGAACTCCTCGAGTACAGTATATCACTGCAAGATCAGCCGCGAGTCCCTTAACCACCACTGCACGCTGGCACACGAGCTGGAAAATATAAAGGCCATGAAACGAAACAGAAGCACGCTCTCCGTCACCTTGCCTTGTCAGTTCAACCTTGTAGTATTTCTTTGGCCTTGTAGCAGTGCAGATAAATACAGATGTGTGTTTATCTCGTGTATGTGATTAAAAACCAAAGACAGCATGGTACCCAACTGGCAAACCATCATTGAAATAGTAATTCTTTTCCAAGGACATTGGATTGTTTACCCGCCTCATCTGTTGAACACAGTCCCCGTTGCAGAGGTGCTGAGCAGATGCTATGTGAGCACCCGAACAAAAGGCTTTTAACAGGTTCACACTGTCTATGCAGCTGCAGCCCCGAATTGAAATGAAGCTGTGGCAAGTGTTGAAACCTTTATGTTCCTGCTGCTTCTGTGCACTGAAGTGACGGCAAAGAAAAGACCGAAAGTTCGGCTCAGGATCAGATCAGACTTTAATCAGCACATTCAGCGTTCATCGGCCATCGTTGGTAGATTTAAATGACGGGTATGCTGGAGCGCATGGGATTGCATCCAAAATAGAGAAAAATATCATTAATCCATCTACATTGGAATCGTATTTGTTTGGCAGATGTGAAGTACTGTTTCATTGGATTGTGTTCATCACTATTTCTGATTGATACTTGAATGTCACTGGCTTTAATACTGTTGGCACAGACTTAGATACTGAATCAATTTTTTGGATCTGTTTCCTGTTGTCTTTTAAGATGATCTGACTGGGATCAAAGTCCATAAATACTCACAAGATGAAGCCATCAGTTTTCTCCGTGCTCTCTAAACTTCTCTTTAATCCCTAAAGATATATTATACTCGGTTTCAAGCATTCAGCGCTTTTCCAGAAGGACTCTCGCTGAGTGCCACGTTAGGATAAGCTTTAATTCCTAGATCGCCATCGCCATCATTACAAGCAACCGACAGTGAGGCAAAGGGTCAGGAGGGGATCGGGCTCGGGGGCAGGGTTGTTTGTTTGGGCAGTGACAGTGTGGGCTTCTCCTGACGTCATTTGTCGGGACTTGGCATTGGCTGGCCTGACCAGTGACATTTGCTTTCCCACCATGTGGCCCCTGTACTTTGAGGCCAGATGGCAGATGATGCCTCCAAAGCAGACGACACACAAACAGTCATGCGAGCGTATCCACACACACACACACACACACACACACACACTCATGCACAGACTCATTTACATAAGCGCACACACTGCTCACAAGTTTCCCTTCACTCAGCAGACAGAGGGGCAAAGCAACAGATCGATTTGTCACCCAAAATAATTTATAAAGTCCTGATAGAATGCCAGAAAGTAAACTTGGGGAAAAGTGGATGTATTATGATTGGAGCCGGGTAGATCGATGCTTTCCTCTCTCTGTGAGGCTCAGCTTGTTTGTTCAGGGTGAAATATCATCATGAAGGCACAGCACACAGCTCTTCCACCTCTCCTTTATCTGGACTGTCTGTTTCTCTTCGTCTCGTGTCCCTGTCCTTATTTATTCATTTATTTATTTATTTTGCTCATATGTGTGCTTTAGTCCCATATGAAGGAGTCGTCAGTCATCTGTGAATAGTATTCAGTGAACAGCCAGTGAACTGAGGTTTGTCATTGAACCACCTATCTTGTGATGTTGTCCAGGCATCCAGGGAGACACGGCTTGAAAAGCAAACTGAACACTGTGTTGGGTTTATATAAGTGTGGCCTATTAACCCTGCTAGGGGGAGGCAAATCAATTTACTCCCTTTGAAAGTTTTATCAATCATAAGCATCGCAGCTTGGAGGAAGAGTAAATGAAGGAGGGCTTTCTCTAAATACATCATATCAGTAAACTGCGATAAGCATCAGCACTTTAAAGCTTCTTTGAGCTGCTTTTGTAAAATCATTTTTGCGCTACTAGAGAGCACACAGACCAGGGAGTCACAGGAAATTATATGGACAGAGAGGCGATGACAGGGAATGGTGATCAATCCATAAAAAAGCCCAGTGCGAGCTGCTTCTCCGAGCATATTTCATTATTTCCACATTCACTTCCCACTGCGTTTGTTGTGTAACTCATCAAACTATAAATTAACAATTATTTTCTGTGGGGAATTGAACCTAAGCAATGCAGAATTTGACCAAATGAATGCACACGGCATCACATAAATACTGCAGGGGGCTGATGTTTCCACCAGCGACAGTCGAAGAAATAGTTCAACATATTGGGAAATATGCTTATTCCCTTTGTGGCAGAGAGTTAGATGAGAGGATCGATACCAGCCTCATATTTATCTGTTTATGGCTACAACAAAATCCACCTCCCACCAACTCTAAAGCTCACTAAATAACACGCTGTAACTGTTTGCTTAATTTGTACAAAAACTGAAGCGTAAAACAAAGTTTACTGACTGGACTATTTCTTGGCTGGGAGCAATAACTTCCTGTAGTTTCTACTGGTTGCCTGGCAACTGCTCAGAGGCAGGACATAGTTTGTCAGGTAACCCCCCCGAAACGAAGAAATATTGCTTTAACAATTTCATTTCTGTATGGATTAAGCAAATAAGGTATAATATGTTATTTGGTGAACTTTAAAAGTGCTGCCAGGCAGATTTTGTTACCATTGCAGGACTATGATCGCTGCTTTCCTCAGTTTCCAGTCTCTGTGCTAAGCTAAGCTAACGGGCTGCTGCCTGCAGCTACATATCTAATGTGCAGGGGAGAGAGTGTTATCAGTCTTCTTGGGAACATATCTATGTTCTCAGGGTTGTACTATTCTGTGAGCACACATTAATCCTCCTGTTGTGCTGGGTCAAAACCCTAACACTGGGAACATTGGGCCTTAGGAACACAGGACCCTTGGTGAGCACATATGCAGAGCTGTGGAACATAAGGCCCTTTGTCATGTTCCCATTATGTGCCGTATAAATCTGGTGCACACAGGACCACCTTTTCATCCAACTCTCTTGTGTGCTTACCAAAATACACTGTTGCCCATAAAGTTGGAATAATTTTGTTTTCAGATACAATCCTCTGTTTATTCCTAATTTAATTCATCAGTCATCACTTTTGACCAGGTGCAATGATTACATTATGTAATGTAACCATTATGTACATTATGAAGATTGACACTATCTGTCAAGAATAAATCACATTGTCACAATCATTTCATGGAAAGAGGTAAAAAACATTTTATTCCAACTTTATGAGCAACAGTGTATCAAAGAATTATTTTTAAAATGTGTAGGTTTCAGTAATATATTAATGAGGAAACCTTACATTCAGCATCCTTAGCAATGTGAGTGAAGTGAAGTGAAAAGATCACTGTAAATAGGCTATGTGTCATGTGTCAATTGAAATTCCATTGAGCGCAAAATTGTCTTACCCTTTAAAGAAAATCTTTACATGGAACAGCTTGATACAAAGATAATGATGTATTTCAGTCTTGTAGAAAGAGCAATATAGCGAATGAACGGGTGAGCTGCAATGAATAACGAGATAACCTGCCTATTAAAGATAAAGGGGAGGTGTTGAGGTCATCAGCTCCAGAGCAGCTGCTATTGGATGGCAGTTCAATTTGAGAGGGGCGGACCATCCTTTGAGAGTTTTGTAATTAATCAAAGTCCCCCTTTAAACTCAACTATTTCACATTCAATTTTATCTGCTCGTCTCCCACGTGCAAAGCCCTTGTGTGATGTGAGCCCATATCTTAATTACTCTCAGATCACTGATACCCCCCCACACACACACTCGTGGTATCTCTTGAAGAGACAGAAAATCATTTTACAGCTGAGCAGATAAGTCCCTGTGCTCCCTTTAACAGCCCCCCTAGCCAAAGCACATCTGACAGTATTGTAATGACAGACAGGCAGCGAAGGGCCTTGTTCCGATAATTCCTCAGCTACATGCTAGTAATGAGCCCCCCACAACCGTGATGGATTTCAAATTGAGCCCCTGCAAAAATATTATAATTTCAAAGCAGACATACATCGTTAATATGTTATTAATGGCAATGGCTGCTGGAACTGGCCTGCTGCTGTATAAGTTTTTCAAGTTGAGTGAAGGATCATTATCGAACGTGTGTTTGGGCATGAGTTTGTGTATTTGTGAGCATTTACTGAAGATGTGTCCTGCTTTATTACTGGGCCATACTAAGGCCACTAATCACTGAATCTAATTTGGTGTCATGTTCTACTTAATGCAACGTTTGCGCTTTTTTTTCGGGTGCCTGCAACAAAACAGTGGAGTCACACTCGGCGGCTCACTCCGTGTCGAGTGCAGATCAGTCACCCGAAGCGTTCAAGATGTTTTTCTCTACCTCTTTTTTCTTTTGTTCTGCTGCTGTGATGCACTGAGCCCCCTTGAAAAATGATCTGAGGAACGCTGTTAAAACTTGATCCATAAAAGTTTTAATGTATGTTTCATGGGTAATTAAAGATTTGTGCACCCGCAGGAGCGACTGCGGTGGCTGTGGAAGTGATTGCAAAGGTATGTGTTTAAACTCATGAATACCTGAATGGGAAAAAGTTTGGACAGGGAGCATTATTGAAATCCCACAACAACACTGTCAGAATTGGACTCTTGCCGCCCGGAGCTGCTTGTCAGATATCATGATGGCGAGTAGCACATACAAGCTTTAGAATGGCACAATCCAGCATGTCTTCTGATGCTAAAATAATTATAAATCCCTCGTTCTATAAATAAACCTGCCACATTAAAGTGCAATATTTTGATATGCTAAGCCAGGGGTTTCTTTATCCGCAAAGGGAAAAAAAAGGCCAGAGGGCAATGCTGCGGCTTTGAGCGTAGCTCAGGGGCTACACTGACAACACAAGCGAGTGGTTAAATTAAACAAGAGACTGAAATAAACACAAGGTGAGCAACCCAAACTGAACTGCTGATATTAAATAGATTTCGACTTTCTGATCTGCCTGAGCAGACACAGCAACATAAAAGCACTTCCATTTCACTGTGCCTTAGTGTGCCTTCTGTCCAAATTAGAGTAGTAAAACCACATTTTATTACAATTTAAGGTTCTCATAATGGTTGGGCTTACCACCACGAGTATAAACATCGTTAGAGCAACTATTACCGCATAAAGCAACACAAATATTCACCTGCAGCAGTTTGGTTTTTCCCACTGGCGGATGAATCAGCATGCCGTTGTCTAATCACCTCCTTTCACTCTTTCAGCTTGTTACTGGCTAATCATGCTCATTTAAACGGCTCACATGTGTAATTACCGCTGTCAAGCAGTCCCAGGCCTAGCAGGTCAGCTTGCTTAGAGGGCCAAGCCTATTATGGAGACGCTAAGTTATGATCACAGCTGTAGGCCAGCTGTAGTAATACCACCCCAGGGAACAAATGCCAGTCCTTCTCATTGGGAAAATAAAGTGTTTGTTTAACATAGAATGAGGTATGTGTAGGGTGTAGCTTTGATTAGCATGAATGACCATAACTCATTAATGGCTCATCAGTGGCTGCTGTTTTCCAACCATTTCGGACCATTTCAGTGAAACTCAGCAGGCCCTAATGATGAAAACAGTGACTTTTTGCTTCTGTTTTTCTCCTCACAGCATAAAAAGCCTAATTGTGTTGGTGAAAGCTAATGACGGTCATGATGAAGCAAAGCTCATGCAGTTTATTGATGGTGTTTTTTGTTTTTCCAAGGCTGCGGGAGCAACAGAAAGACGGGGGGGAGGGACAGAGATAGTCGCATCTTGGGAAGTGTCTGTGCTTACCGTACGAAAACGGTTCTTATTTAGGATGCGGAGAGAGTGCAGTGACACTCAGAGGATTAGCCACAGCGTTTTCCATAAAGTAAGCGCTCTCAGGACACCTTCAAGTCTTTCTCGCTTTGCCTTCAATTCCCTGTTTCTTCCTCTCACTTTTCTTTTACTCCATCGCCACGCTCCCAGGAGGTGAAAGAAATAAGCCCTGAACTGTTGGAAGAGAGGAGGAAGAGGAAGTGAGAACAGGGTGAACATAAATTCACTAGGTGCTTCACCAAGATGTGTGTGTGTGTGTGTGTGTGCGTGTGTGTGTCTGCTTGCTGCATGGGTGTGGGAATACACAAACAGACATCTGGGGGATGTCATGGTTCCTGCAGGCTATAAACCAGTGTTTAAAAAAAAAGCAGTGCATATCCGCAGCTGGATTAAACCAGTGTTATGGCTGGTTTATGGACTGTGCCCATCCAATCAGCTCTCTAATTAAGCAAGAGCAGTGTGGGAATGGTGGGAGCGTAGCACCTTATAGCCCTCAAGATTATTTTTGCTGTTTACTGGAGCCAAAAGACTTTGCACTGTGTGACTGCTGCAGCGCCATGTTGACACGGCTGTTTTATTATGAGCAAATACAGTTTTTTCCGGCGCCTTCCCTGCTTAAAAGAGTCTTGGCGAGGCAGACCCAGGAGGCTGTACATTCTATTTCATTTCCATTTGAAAAACAGTGCAGTGGAAATGACAAATGTGTGAGGCCTATTGAGGAGCCTTCAGGGCAGTAATGTAAATAACAGAAATTAATCATCTTCTCCAAAGAGGGAGAAACACGCCTCACAGTCACAACAAAGGTCACAAATCCGGCCTACGCCTTCACATCTTCCAAACAAGAAATGACAGACTTCTGACACGCCACTAATGTTTGACTGTGTGGTCTGTGTGTTTTATTGTGCGTGCGTGTTTACCGAGTGTGTGCTTTCACGTTTGTGTGTGAGTGTGTGCAAGGATCTCTCTGCAAGTGCATTTTTTGTGCATTTCTGAATCTGCCTTTGAATTTCCTTGGTTTATTTGTTTACAAGTGCGAGGATGTGCATGTGCATGTGCATCCACATACATATGTGCATGCACGCCTCTATTGTCTGTTTGAGTGAGTGCTTGGTCGCAGATTCACAGGATACCTTTTTCTCTGAGGCTGAACCATCTACTTTTAGCTGACAGCAAATAGTTGAGCAGAACCAATTTAATCTTGTTTTTCAGCCCAGGATGACATACGGGAGAATAAAGCAGTGAAGCTTGTCCTAACTCTCCTGGTGGAGGCAGCCACCACGGGCAGCTGTACACTGAGGAATAGATGGTAATTGCAATGTGTTGATTTGAACTTTATAGGCATCATGGGAAGCTATGGCAACACATTGTGGTATTACCATGTGCTGGGCAGAGACAAACTGCAACCCTCTCATAGGTAGTCTAACAGCTTCCAGGGAAACTAATTTGCAGCTCAGGAAAATACTACCTGACAGATCGATTCACCAGTTGTACCCACAATTAATGGACGATTCACTCTCATGGAAAAAAGAATCCTCTGGGTGGCTTTGGCACAGGAAAAGGAGAGCACAAATGTTGCTCTCCCACATCTCATAAATGTCACAATTAAAACCAACCACAAGCTCTGTGTACATTACAATGCCTCTCGGGGGACAGCTTGACATTTGGACAATCATGTTGAGTTTCTCATCACGAAAGAAGTTGGATTTTATGTACCCTGAAGAGCTTGCGCATTGCAGCATTATTGGTCTCATTTGGAGAGAAAGAGGTAATTGCACTGGAAATAAAACACGGCACAATGTTGCACATATATTCATAGCAGCAAGAACCACCGAAATAGGCTTTCTCAATGACGGCGATCTATACATAGAGCTGGTCTGAGCTGAAGTGTTGCTGGTGAAGAGCACACACCAGCTGTCAGTGTGGGGAAAGAGAAGAAAATAGCTTTCATCACTGAGGGGAGAGGACTGTCGGCCACGGGGAGGCAGAGTCTGAATCAGTCATACATTTTCAAGTAAATTCACATGGGTAAACTAGAATTTGACTGCAGGAATCCAGAGTGGTAACGTAACCGAACTGCTCATCCTCCCCAGAGAATCTGCAGATGAACAGAGTAAAGCTACAAACAGCAAATCCTTTCAGCCCCCAGAATTCTGCAGAGTCCAAACCAGATTAACTTAGCTTTGCACCAAGTAGTCGATGAAAATTTAAAGGAAAGGCCTTCTGATTGTTTTACGTAACGCCAGGGTGAATGTGAATGAACTCGTGCTCACTCTATCTAGACTTTCTCCATTTTGAATGGCTGGAACTGGGTAGTTTAATCATTGCCCTGTTGCTTATGTTTTTGTTGATGGACAAAATTATGGGATTTGACTAAGAGGATTAAAATGACAGCAGCTAATGAGACACAGCTGGGACTGGATCACAACAGACAAAATTGTAACCCACCCCCTCGCCCCAGTTGGAGTTACAAATCCATAAACACATAAACAGACAACACATGCACACATGGGCATACACATCAGCACACAGGCACATATGTTCCCTCTCGCTGTCTCTCTTTCTTTTACTCTCTAACACACACCTAGAGGCCAAGAGACAAGCTGCCAGTCACTTCCATATAATGCTTATTACACAGGGTTTATTATCCCATTCAAACGGACCAGATTAATTTGTATCCTTTCTACTGGATTTGAAGTATTCAGCCCGACAGGACATACTGGGAATAATAGCATAATTGTAAACTCTCCCTCACCCCTCCTCCTTTAAATGTTGGTCACAGGGAGAGGGTCAGTACATGACAATGAGGCTTCTGAAGCTATAAATGAAATTCAAGGTTGATCCACATCACGTTACCACCTTGATCCCTTGATCCATATTATTACCTCCCTATACCGTGACAGGATAAACGGGAGTGGCTGGCATCTTTAGGAAAAAAACAACACCTTATCTCTCTACTCTGACATGGAATTAAAAAGGAATTGATCACTTTTGTTTATTTATTTATTTATTTATTTATTTATTTTTGCCACTCGGGAACAGCGGAAGAAGCTGTAATCACAACGCTGACATATCATCACCAGGGAGCAACCTCCAGGGCTGCAGTTACTCAAATGGCCAATTGAGGCTGGCTCCAAAAGTGAGTCAATCCCCATAGACCCCCATATTAAAATGCTCCATTTTACAGCAGAAACAAACATGTTTACAGCCAGGAACAAAAAACAGTTTGGGTCTTTTTCTCATACGAGGGGTGATTCTTTATATAACTCAATCCTTTAAAATATATGTAAGCTTAAAGTTGTGTATAATTATGAGCATGGTCTATGAACGGATTAGCCGGGACTTTGGTGGAATCAGACACAGCCAAGATGGTGACAGCTGGAGTTGCTGTCACTGAGCTTCACAGTGGTTCTTCAGAAAGAGAGTTGCCTATTAACACATTCTGCAAAGCAACATTAACATGCATTTGAAATTGTGTGTCTGGTCACCCGACTGCCCAGTATTCACCCTGCTTTTAGCTCTGTCACTTCGAGCAACTCCTTTCACATTATATGTAATCATCTGGACTATTGTTAAATTTTTCAGCTTTGAAAGCTCAACCCATGATCCAGAAGTGTCCAACAAAATGAATGCTTTTCATAATTCAGTTAACATCATGAACTCTATCAGTAGAAATGCTTGTAATTTATATGGTTAAGAACAAATGACAGACTGGGGCTTTAATGACTTTTAGAGGCACAGCATCATCTCACATCTTCTATGTAAATGTCACCATGTGATATTTAATGCAGTAAGTATCCTGTGTGTGGAACAGAGCTCACGTTCATTTAATGATCATGTGATTGATTTCCTGTGATGATCACTGCCATGATCAGCTCTGTCACCAGATTTGTCTTCTAATCCTTGCAGTAAGTCAAACTTTCCATCCTTCCACCTTTGTCTTTCCACTCATGTGTCTGCTGTATGTATCTGATGGAGATGGGAGATCTCATAATGTTAATGACAGCCCTGGACAATATGTTCTCATGAGCAGCCTGCAGCAAACCCTTACACACAGGACAACATGCTTAATTAGATTCATGGGGAACAAGATGGGCCTACATGACACTAATGTGGCCTGAACCTACATGATAATGTAATATGCATGTTAATAAAGAGGCATCTAGTTTAAAGATTCTAAATAATGTAAGCAACACATTATTAATCATGGCCAGGAGCACGTCTAGAAGACAGAGTGCCTGCAACGCATGCATTTTGAAGCTATCCTGATTATGTGTGTGTGTGTGCCTGTGCGAGTATGTGTGTGTGTCCATCAGTGTGGGCGTTTTAATCTATGTACACCTTGTGACTTTCGCACACAGCGATGATGCATTATATTACATTTTCTCATACAGCAGTCAAAAATGACATTCCCAGCATCAATTTGCCGAGGCACATTTATTGTGATTCCTCTCATCTCTCAATCTTACAGACAGCCCAGTGTTCAGTTGGTACGTTCAAAAGGGGGTGACTGTATAATAATCAAACTTTGATAAAACTAGCTGTGGCTCTCCCTGAGATGCATGCATTAAAGCGAGCCCTGCTAGTCAGATACAAAGGACAAAATGCAGACACGGATTGGAAATCAGAGGGAGATCACAGCAGCAAGGCTGTGGTTGTGAATTCCACCATTACATGGTGTGATATGGGCTGAGGAGAGAGCCAGCAAGATCAGAGGGATAACCCGTCCATCCGCAGCATCCTATGGTCAGCCCTGCATGACGTACACAGCATCTCCACATGCAAGGCTGCCCGATTGTGTTAAGATTCAACAATTAAGTCCAGCACTTGTTTAGGCTGTAAACAGTCAATCGGCTCTAATATTTGGAAACACATCGCCCTTTCCAAAGCTCAAGGGCCACACTATTATTTAGCTTGGCCTGATGCTGTGATGAATTAGTGAATTTCTGTGAGTGTGCTCTGAATTTCATTATGCTAATATTAAACGACGGCCCATCTGTAAGGAGCATCAAATAGGGTGTATTTCTGTACAACCAAGATATTTCTATCTGGTTTAACATAGATTTAACCACCTGTGCACATATTCTAATACAACATGATTTTCATAGAAGCACTGTGGCCATGACTGAAGGAATATTCTCTAACAGGAACTGGCAAAATCACTGAAATGTAAAAAGCAGTGCAGGTGGTGCCCAATGACCCACAGGCCTCTATCATCTCTGGGTTAAAAGCTGATTGAGACCAATGACTTTGACTCTTACAGTAAGAGGGAACAAAAAGTTATGCTTCCATTTCAAATCAGCCTGAGTTGCAGCCCATACACAAGACATGCTTCAATGATCTGAGAAATTACAGGATACCACCCCTTCCAATTTCGCCATCACTGGACCAGACTGTTGCAGGCTTTTGAAACAATTACCCCAAGGGGACCGGAGTAACCTTGTTTATAGCTCATTGAGCATCCACAGTTCCAATTTAGCACAGGTAATTACAACGTCGTTATCTTCTCCTAAATCTTCACCAGAGGTGTTATCACAAAAGCTACCTTTGGCTCAGCTGTTTGCCTTTTGGACATTGATCGAAACAAACACAGCATCAGTATGCCTATGCATTTCTTGGACAGGCTTATGTTCGTTCTCCAGGTGTCGGTGACCCAGCGCAGCCTGCTCACCCAGAACACATCAGTCACACTAACACACATCTGTCGCACTGGTCCTACCCACTCCATCACAGCCATGGCTGGTTTCTCTCCTTGAATGTCCCGCCCCGCTAGGAGAGGACAAACAAATCTTCTGATTTGCCTCTAATCTGCAGTCTACCCTCAGCGTGGCCCACCGTCAACCCAGCACATCAAGGACAAGCACTCCACAGGGGGGCTATCCATTAGCACAGCATCCTGCCTCTACCATAGTGTGATAGGGACAGGGCAGAGGGATACGCTCCAATTAGTGATGGAGACATGGGGACTTTGCCCCTGACATGTCCCTGCTGCTCCACAAAAGAAGTGTGAGCACACCTTTTTCTTACAAAAGGAAGGCTTTCCTTCCTGCCATTCCTCCTGCCTCAGGCTGTTGCTGTTCATTCACCTCATGGAGCCAAACCATTTCGTATCATGCTGTTTCTTCTTGTGTGTGGTGCTGACAGTGTGAGTGCGCCTGTAAGAATGATTTGCTGGTCAAACTTATGTGTGTGTCTACGTCTATGGAAGAAAATTGTGTGTGATCTTGTGTATGTGTGCTCGGGGTCGTCTTTGGCATGCATCTCTCGTCCAAAGCTTCCATCAAGAGAAATCCATCCCTCTATATAGTGCAGCATGTTCAGCTTGCCTGTACTGGGTTAAGATAGGTTGGACCAGCTTCATGCTTCATGCATTTGCATGCTGCATGAACACAATCTGCTGACGCCCAGTGGGAACTCTGTCCATTTGCATTGTTTCTACGATCCTATGTGAAGGGAATCAATTTGCGGCCATAGTCTGATTTGTAATGAGAATTTGTGTACATGAGAGGTAAGAGACACAGAAGAAAGCATGGCAACAACACTGTGGTATGAATATTTCATCTTTGTTCTATATGAATAAAACACAACATGGTCCTGATTCAACTACAGGACAGCATACCTTTCACTGGTCCCATGTGGATGTGTCCATTCTAAAAGGGAGAGATGAGCACTCAGATATGAATGAGGTTTTCCATCATAAGAACACCTCCCATTGAATCGAAACTTCAACAACAGCCTGCAAACGCAAGTGCAGCCCTCGACATAAACACAGAAAAAATCTAGCGTATTGGTTGATTATGCAGTGTATCAACTATGCATGAAGCAATTACATACCAGGGCCTTGGGGCTCGGATGGAAACCGAATGGATGAATTCCTACAACGATCCTTCCTTCTACTCTCTCTACATGTCCATTCATTAATCCAGCCGGGAGGCCATTTGTTTGTGCAAACATTCGTTTAGCTGTTTGTTTGTCTGTCTGCTCAGCCATGGAGCTTTTCCTTTTTTTTTCTACTTCAAGAGACGCCAGTGTCTTGTGACCAAATCTATAGGGATTTCCATCTGAGTTGAAGAGAGTGGCTGCATTGATAAATAAAGGTCAAAGGTGGACGAAGAAGGCAAGGGAACAAGGCTTGCGGTGACAGAAGAAGCGAGAGGAGAAATAAACCACTGGATCTGCAGAGGCTTAGATTGATTGGAATTTAGAGAGAGGGAGGAAAAATTAAATTGGGGGGTGGGAGGGA
The DNA here is from genome assembly GCA_037975065.1 of Chaetodon trifasciatus. Classification (NCBI taxonomy): domain Eukaryota; kingdom Metazoa; phylum Chordata; class Actinopteri; order Chaetodontiformes; family Chaetodontidae; genus Chaetodon; species Chaetodon trifasciatus. The sequence continues at coordinate 13,620,413 of JBBMOE010000002.1, forward strand.
GGAGGGAGAGGCTGGATCAGAGTAGATGGAGAGAGAGAGGAGAGCAGGAGTCAGCATGATAGGGGTAAAGCAGAGAATGAGATTTTTGCCCTGAGAGCACCGACTTCAAAAGCTTTTGGGGGCATGCCTTTACACAATTTTACTCTTAACATAATCCAGATTTCGGAGAGCGGGAGTGTGTGTGTGAGAGAGACAGACAGTGAGGATGGGGATGAGAGAGATGTAAAAGAGACAGCCCCCTCCCCTCCCCCACATTGATCCCCCCTTAGAACAGAATTAATAAGTCATCACCCATTTCACTAAGTCCAACATTTATGATTGCTTTGAAGGTTAAGCTGTACACTGCATTAGCATGTTCTAAATGAATTTGTAGCAGTCATTGACTCATATGCAGCGTGTGTTTTTTAGGTTGTCTCATAAGGACTTTTGCTTGTTTGTTTTTGTGTTTTTGTATGTGTCTGTGAGCCTGTCTGTCTCCCATTCTTCCATCTGGATTCTTTTAATCCCATTCTCTTCCTCTAATCCATCTTTCTCCCTCTCTTCCTCCCACACTCGCTTTGCCCTCTCCACCCTCCTCTCCCTCCTCTTCTCTATCCCCCCTCTCTCTCCCTGCTTGCTTGATCGCTGCTGTCTGCATAGCGAGGAGCTGTATCTTCCACGCGGTTGTGATTCACTTGGCAGCCACTCCAGATAAACATGTTGTGGTGGACAGACGCCTGGGTCCCGGTCCGGAGGAGCAGGACGGGGACGACAGACTGACGTGGGTGGGCCCTGCCCTGGTCCCAGCGTCAGCACGGGCAGCAGCGGGCAGCGCCAGCCACTTGTCCAGATGGTCCGGAGTCGAGCTCTCGCCACTGTTCATCAAATACACCCGGTCGCTCTGTCTTGCCTCGCCATGGCCCCCAGCATCATGTCACAGTGGAACCAGAGAAAATTAGCACCTAATTATAGGCTCCTCTCTGTGAAGAATGGTGCCGGTGCTGGTGGTGTGTGTCAGCGTGTGGAGGCTGGGTGGTTGACTCACTGTGGGGCCGAGGCCTGCAGTCCACGCAGAGGACATACAGAACACACACAGGCCATGGAAGAGACACAAGTGATTACACACACATATGCATGAGAACACACACAAGCAAAAGGCAGAATCTCCCTTCTTTCTGGGTGATTTGTGCCTCAGCAGCCTCCCCCCCTCCCCCCCCCCCCCCCCATAAGGGTGCCACAACAGAAACCACTTGTGTTCCATCTCTGATCCAACAGGATTAATTACACTCACAATAGAAGCTGATGCCTCTGGTTTCTACGCTCTGCAGGCTCCCTCGCGTAAAGGATGGTGTAGTTAATCTTCACTGGGAACAATGGAGTTTTGCTCTGGTGTATTTGGATGAGACATAGCTATAGAGGAGAGCTTGACTATGCTGCCATCTTGTGATTGCATCTGCACAAGTACAGGATGCAAATGAGTGGTCTGAGAGAATATCCAGGACTACTTCTTCAGTGCAATACTAATCAGTGATGATGAATTCATGTCGAAGGCAAACAAATGGCTATAGGAGATTCACGGGTGCAAGATCCACAGATGTAAAACAAAATATTAGAAGCCATGAAATCTAACTATCTTTTAGATACTTGTCTTAGATACTACTAGATTGGATACTACCAGCTGAGCACCTCTTTGATCAAGAGAAAATATCCTGACAGCTGCTCTGACAGAAGAACCAGCAGTGGTCTGAAAATAGCTGCATGATGAAAGTATCAAAATCTTGAAAGTAAGAAATGCCTCCTGCTGGATTAGCAAAGGGTCCGGCAAGAAATCAAATAAATTCACTCAAATTCATAAATAAATTCATAAAATCACTTTTGTCTGGAAAGTTAGCCATTAAATCTTTATTAGATCGGTAAAGACTTACCAAAAATAGGTTAATATAACAAAAAAAGTCAATTTCTCATTCTTAAACCATACAAAACCATATTGCATCACACTTCAATACTGCAGATTACTCTAACATCTCTTAACATTCAGTTATTATGCCATTTGTTTACGACACAACAGAACGGAGAGAAGAAATTTTATGGACCGAGCAAAACATTTAACTAACATCACTCAAGGACTCGTAAACCACGCTGTTGCCTTTACATCACTCTGAATCTGGATGCATACTTGTAAATGTAATTTCTGGAGTTAATACAAAACTTTGGCACAACAGATGCTCTGTCAACAAGAAAACTGGAAGCAAATGTCCTTGCAGGTTTTAGTGCATTTTGAGTGTATTGTAATCCGCTGAAGGCCAGAGAGCAGCGCTGGGAAGGAAGTGCTGGGGAGTCTGACTGATGTGTGCACATGATGACAAAAGGGCGGTGGGTCAGTGGAAGAGAGGGTACGGGGCGTTGGTGCAGTTCATTTTAGGGTGCAACCACTTTGTAAGGGCTCCCGGGGATGTTGTCGTCACCCCATTTGACGATGATGGAGTAGCTGCCCTTGTCCTTGACGGTGTAGGTGACGTTGTAGAGCTTGTTGCCCATGTGCTTGACATACACCTCCTCGCAGGGAGCATGGGGTCCATGCACGCCCACCATCAGCATGTTGGTACCTGGACAGAGGAGGAAGAAGGGTTCAATGATCTGGTGTGCGTGTGATTGTGTTAGCTTAAAACTACACTGATCAAAAATTTTATATAACCAATGCATGAAATGATCATCTCTAACATCAGAAGGTTCACCATTGTGACAAACCCACAGAGAACTGTCACCCAGTTCTGCAGCCCACCTCAGCTCTACCCCAGCGTTTTAGTGTCTTTCAGCTCTTTGTTCAGGTTTTACAGCCTGCAGCTTTAATGTTTTTGAGTTTTCTCACTGATTGACTTTTTTCAGCATCAGCAGGGACCTGTTTTCAGTAAAAATTAATATGTATGCTACCTGCCCAGCCCAAACTCCAAACAGACCAAGTTAGCAACTAGCTCTTGAATGTAGTGGAGCATTTAGCTGCTAAAGAGCCAGATATTTCCCTCAGGAGTTGGTGTAGCACAAAGAGAACTAAAAGGAGAGTGAATACAAGACTTGCTTGCCAGAAACACAACCCAGAAAGAATGCTAATTTTGTTTGCTGGATGTGTAAACTTGCCATTGTTTGCTAACACGTTCCTCATAACAACTTTATGGGGTGATAACATATGAGTGTTGTGTTTACAGCTTGTTCCTCTGCCCACAAGTGACAAAAATCAATATTGCTTTAGTCTGCGGTGTCTGGAGAAGCTGTGTGTTTGATAAATTTGTCTTTACTCTATGAATATGAGGTGTGTGTCTTAATGCCGCTGATCATCTCACCTGCTTTGCTGCAGTCAACTGTAAAATTGTTTTTCTGTCCGACCAAAGCCTTGGACAGCCCTGTTCCACGACAAACCACCTTACTGGCATCAGATGTCAGTTTCGTTGAGGTGGTGGAAGAGGAGGAGCTGTAGGCACCTCCGACTTTGGAGGTCTTGGTAACTGTTTCGACCAAGACAGAGGAGGTCTCATGGAGGCTGTGTCCCCCTGACAGCCGGGCGCCTGTAGGGGAGGGAGAGACATTAGAGAGAGCGAGGTTATCTAATGTCATCATGGCTCAGTCCAGACATTATATAATACACTCAGTATTGACAAAGATATGAGGGAAGCAAACACACTGCTGCTCATGTGGAGTGTCCGGATGGAGGTGGACTAGTACCTGAGCTCAAATAGGAAAATATTTCATACTATTTTCAAATAAAGGGAATGTCCAGGACTCCAAAGTATTTTAATAAAAAAAGGAGTTTGTGTACACCAAGCAGTGACAGGAATATATCGGTGTAGTGCCAAAGGAAAGCTGCTTTTATGTAAGATGTACACTGAGTAGAATGGACCAAGATGACATAACACTTTTCTGACTTCCACACATTTTTCAGAGGAACATTCGTTTCATAACTGAGACACTTATCATCTGAGATCAACAGATCAGAATTGGAGAATGACTGTCAAGCAGACCTGTGATTTTAGCTTTGAAAGGGCTGCCCACGATGTGCTGTGGCCCTCCGTATTTAATGGTGATGAGATAGTTGCCTGGCGCCATGGGCGTGTAGGTGATCTTGTAGCCTTCAGGACACTCCCGACAGTCCATCTTGACCTTGGATGGCCCGTCGATGTTGACTGATAGAGTGGCAGAGCCTGCGTTACAGGTTTTGACCACAAACTCTGAGGGTACACCTGGAGGAAAGAGGGAAAGGCAGAAAAAGATGCTCATAAAATAAAAACAGAAGGCGCTAATTTATCAGCAAATGTGCACATTTGTAACAGTGGTGGTAATAACTACCTGTGGTTCCTCCCTGCAGTCCTGGGCCATGTGCTGTCACCATGCCTGGGTCTCCAATCAGCCCCGGGTCTCCCACTCGCACTTTAAAGGGGCTTCCAGGAATGTGGCATCCATTGAACTTGACATCTATGGAGTGAACTCCGTTCTCCCGTGGAATGAAGCGGATTGCATTCTTGTCTGAACACAAGTGAAGATGTTACTGTTACTAATAAATGGCGCTTAAAGACAAAAAAGCTGATTTCTCTGTGTTGTCAAGTTTATTTTCGATTACAAAGTAAGGTTGGTGCGTACCGCTGTCGAGCTCAGTGACATAGCATTCCTCGGAGGAGCCAGAGGGGGTGTGGACCTTGGCGTCAACCACACCACGAGCCCCATTGCGCTGCACCATGAACGACGCCTCCTGGTTTACCTTCAAGTCCTTCTCCTACAAAATATAATATAATTAGAATACACGTGTGTACGTGCATGCGTGTGTGTGTGTGTGTGTGTGTGTGTGTGTGTGTTTGTGTGCGTGCACCTCGAGGGACACAAAGTGTGTGACTCATGCCTGAACGAGAATAGATGGAGCGTTTGGGTGTGAGAGGCAGAAAAGGTCAGAGTTTACAGCGAGGCGTTTAGTGTTTTTGCCCCACAGGCAGACGAGCAGTCCTCCCAGACATAAGAGGTACCGTGACATTTTAAACGTTGCCCTGATATTGCACTTCACCTGGCTTCTTGTGGTAGAAAAGCACTCTGAAGTGGCATTTGAGTTGACTAAAAATATATGTTTTTAGCATTGTTGGCAGTTGCAATGGAAACAAGCATCTGTGGAGTGAGGAGACCAATATTGTGAGCTATCACAGGTATCTCCAATAGGGACTTTATCTCCTGCTCACTCTATTCTTGTTTTCTTCCTTTCAGGCAGAAACACAGTCACATAGACGAGCTGACTGCCCACACATAGCACAGCTTGTGTTGCCCCACATTAGCAAGGGACAGTTAATCCAGCCCTTCATCACTGGCCAGCATCACAGTATTATAGTTGTGGATAATGCTCCAACACTGGCATTCAATTACACTCCAAGGGCAAAGTGCTATTAGACAGAAATATCTCCAAACTCATACATTATGTTACATGCAATCTGTCATCCAGTCCTGTTTTTTTGTGCTGTGCTCATGTCTGTGATTGTTTTGTTCAGCAAATTAATGTGAATTTTGTCAACTGCGTGCACGAGTGTGATCTTACCTGAAGGCTTGTGACAGTGAGCCTGCGGGCCTCGTCTGACAGTGTAGCAATTGGAACGATGAATGGGCTGTCAGGGATGTGCTCGTTGTTGAACTTGATTGACACCTCGTAGTCACCTGGGGAAGCAGACAGGTTATTTACTTTCAGCATCAAATGAACTGGAGGAAGTCTGGAAGAATTACTGAAAAGTTCAGCAGTTCATGGACAAAAAAAAAACATTCAAATGAGGAAAATTCTGCACGTGTGAGTCACAAAATTTCTACCTGGTTCTTTCACTATGTAGGAGACGCCGCAGGAACCATCCTTCCTGTCCTCAAAGGAGATTTCAGCCTTGCTAGGGCCCTCTACAGCAATGGAGAGACCGCCAGCACCTGCCTCTCTGGTCCAGATACTGAATTCAGCTTGAGGGGTGAAACAAAGCTAAATTAGAAGGTTCATCTTAAGTTAAACTGCACTAACAAAGGACACTTCTTTGCACTGATACCACAGAGTGAACTTACAAGGCGCTCCAGCCACGCCTCTTTCCAGACCAGGTCCTCCTGCACGGACCTTGTGCGCTCCTCCCTCCCCCATGGGCCCCACAGTAAACTGGAAGGGGCTACCAGGGACATGTTGGCCTCTGTACTTGACATTGACAGTGTGGGGTCCAATTTCCTGTGGGATGAAGCGTACGCTGTATGTGCTGCTCCCTCCATCCACTATGTCAGCATCCACTGTTTTCCCACTGGGGCTGGTCACCTGAGCGGTCATGGCCTGAGAGCCACTCTCGACTGGAAGAGGCAGAGCAGCACAGAGGACGTGTTTACACACAACCGAGACATTTGCACAGATAACAGATATTCTTGGTTAAGAAATACTACAATATATATCCTTTAGTGGACAGTTTATGGAAAATCATACAAGTCAAAAACTGGGTTAAAAATGACGCTCACCCTCAGGTCTGGCAGTAATGCCAGCGAAGCTGCTCAGGCTCTCTCTGCCCAGAAAGTCTCCAAAAACATCTCTGAAGGGGCTTCCTCCTCCGCCCACCTGCGTGCTCTCCTCCACTCGCACCTCCCTCTTAGTCTCTCCACCACGGGTTTTGCTTATCTCTGTGCGCTCAGTGCGAGTGTAGGTGTGGCTGCTGCGAGTGAACGTCCTGGTCAGCCTCTCCTGAGCTGAAACCATCTGGAACCAGTTTCCTACAGCGAGGAGAAAGCAGCGAGAATACAAATGTGAGGACACCGCAGGCTCATTTATTTAAGATAGTTGACCGCTGCTCTCTAACCGCTTCTAGCTGACTTCTGTACACACCTGGGATCTTGAGGTTAAGGCCACATGTGCTGCCCACTGAGGCAATAGAAGACGCCTGTCTCTTTCTAGTAATACTCTCCTTGATCCTTCCTTCTCCAGTCACCTTCACTGTGAAAGGACTTCCTGGAGGGCACAAACACATATACAGCGAACAAAATATATGCTGTTTCTTTTATTTTAAGATGTTTTAGTATATGTCGATTTTCCAAGTAAAATATTCTAACCTGGGATGTGCTTTTCAGCAAACTTAATGTTAACGATGTAGCTTCCTGGCTCTGTTGGACAGTAGGTCACTCTGCACGTCCCGTCCTCCACATCTTCACAGTTGATATCCACTTTACTCGGACCCTCGATTGATAATGCTAGACCTCCATAACCTAAAGGAGGAAGAGAAGCAGAGAGAAGATGAAAAAGAGGTTGTTGCCTTTGTATTTAGTCCGACTGTGCTTGCCATAAAGGTGAAACATACCGTCTCTAAAAGCTTACCTGCGTTCCTTGTGTCTACAAAGAACTCAGCCATTTCGAAAGTGTGGGCTTCCACCAGGCCTTTACCAAAAGCCTTCACTCTGCTGGCCTCGCCAATCTCTGACTGGCCAACCATGATTTTAAAAGGGCTGTTGGCCACGTGCATGCCATCCTTTCTCACGCTCACTTCATGCTCGCCAACCTCCTTGGGTGTGAAAGAAATACCTGTGAACATGAAAGAGGTGGAGAGGAAGAAGAAAATCAAGAGTAAGCAAAATGAAATATAAATGCATTACATGAATCCAGCCTCAGTGTCTTATCTGTGTTCTACTTTTCCTCTTATCTGGCAAGTCCATATCTCACCAAGGTGTCTGTTGGGCAGTCTCTTGAGCAGGCAGGGCTCCTCATTGCCTGATGGTGCTCTGATACTGGCAGTCAGAGAGCTCAGATCAGTCTCTGCGATCTTCAGGGACACGTCAGCCGCTGTGCCAACATTCAGCTGGGATGTCCGGGTTATTGAGTCATCCCCTTGATATAAAAAGGTGGTTTAGATGTTTGTCAGCCCCTAAAACCTGATCTATTACATACACGCTCACTATAAATATGTAAAAATCAGCTATATAAAAAAGTCAGCCTGTGGGAGAAATGATTTATTTCCTCACCAGTGATCTTCGCAGTAAAGGGACTGCCTGAAATGTGCTTGTTGTCAAACTTGACAATGATGTTGTAGTCTCCGGGAGCTGTGGGCAGGTAGGACACGGTGCAGGTGCCATCTTTGTTGTCCTTACAGGTGATCTCGGCCTTAGAGGGACCTTCCACTGCCAGTGACAGACCACCTGAGAGGGAGAAAAAACGCCCAGATTCTTACTTTTCTGCAATGGAGTGCTGACACCAGCTTGTAAGGATTAACTGTATCAGCACGCTGGAATATCACTGGTAAAGTCAGATATGATACCTTCTCCTGCATTCTTGGTGACGACAGTAAAAGTGGCAGCCTTGTTGACCATGCCATAACTCAGACCTGGACCATAGGCAGTCACCACTCCACTGTTCACAGCATCCACAAAGAACTGCAAAGGGCTTCCTGTAGTGGATATAATCACTGGTAGTAACTGTGTGTAGTATTGTTTCAGGATGAGATGACTTTCATGTTTTGCATAGAAAAAAAATAAACTGAGTGAGGTCAGTGTTTCTGACCTGGAATGTGGTTTCCCTCGTATTTGATGTCCATCTCATGCAGGCCTCTCTCTGTGGGCTGGTATTTGATCGTGATGGTGCCATCCTTGTTGTCAGTGATATGCGGACGGGCAGTCTTGCCTGAAGGCATCCGCACCTCACCTGGAAATGACAGCGGCTTGGTTAAATGTCAGTGACCTAAAAAAGATGTTTTGTGGGTGTGTGTGTTGTTTCTGTTTGAGCGGTGTTTGTCACACCTGTGATTTCTCCTTGCTGTGGCGTGAAGGGGACGAGGAAGTTAACAGGACGGAAGAGAGGATCCACAGTATCGCGAGGAACAACTGGCTCATTTGTTGCCTGTCAGTACAGAGAGAGAAGAGAAATAGTTGGTTTCATACAACTGTCAGGACAAGAGTGGATAAAAACACACCTTTAACAGCTGTTTAAATACTCTTGTACTCACCACCACTTGGAAGGGGCTCTTAGGAATGTTTTGTCCTCCAAAGCGGATGGTAATAACATATTTGCCAGGTTCAGGGGCTGTGTAGTAAATGTCAAAGGTCCCATCATGATTCTCCACCACATCCATGTCCAGCTCCATCCCCTGTGGCGTCTGCACCTTGCAGGTCACCTTGCCTTTCCCAGCAGCCTTGGCATCCACTGTGATAACTGTATCCTCGGAGGTCTGCAGCTTCTGAAGGTTTGCTGTTCAGGACAGAGAGGGAATGAGGATGAGGTGTTGCATAAATTCATGGATTGTAAGATTTTCTAGCAATGGAGCACAGAAATAAAAACAACGCCTCAGTTACTCACACACGCCGTGTCCTCCGATAGAAACTGGAAAGGAAAAATGCAGGTTTTTAATATGAATAAGTAAACACTGCAACTGTAAAATATTATTTTTATTTATCAGCAGAATTATGGATGCACAATGGTTTTCTGACCTGTAAGACGACATTTGCTGGCGTCTCCGGTGGGCAGGGACTGGATGCGGTATGGGGAGTAGGGAATCTCATCTCCTCCATATTTAATGGTGATAGTGTAGGGGCCTGTAGAGTCAGGCACGTAGGAGACAGTGTAGGTGCCGTCCCTGTTGTCCTGGATGGTTGCATTCTTTGGCTTGCCCTCTGGGTCCTGTCAATAAACAATAAGGAGTTATTTTAGGTGGTGGCCTATGGTTCAGAAATAACTGTAAACGGTAGCTGAACCTACCAGAATCTGCACAGTGAGCAGCCCCTCTCCAGCATCACGAGCATCAATGGTGAACTCAACAGGGAGGCTCGCAGACACACCTTTTGTGTCTAGACCAGGGCCACTTGCGCGTACCTTACTGGCATCATGCCCAGGCTGAGACATTACCTTGAATGGGCTGTGGAAGAAGGAGAGAATGTCAAGTGTAATTACTAAGCCCAGTCCTACAAAAGACAGAAATGGGAATAGAAAATTTGCTGAACTACACTTTTCTTTTTTTTAAATCCAGCCAGACAGAGCAGAACTTTAATTAAGACATATCTGCACATACTGCCAGGTTTTTTTAATTCACACTGTACCTGTGTGGGACTTCCTGGTCAGCATATTTGACAGCTACAGTATAAGGGCCATCCTGGGCTGGGGTGTAGTGAACTGTGTGGGTGCCATCACCATTGTTCTTCACACCAGCTGGCTCCACAGTACCTGGAAATCAGACAATATGGAAATGATGACATACCGCCAGCTTGCTGATCTTTGTCAGCTTAGAGCAGGAAAGCTTAATGGGTTTTCACAGTTAAACAGGATGTACTTTTACCTGATGGGCCATAGAGTTTGACATCCAGTGGGGCCTGTCCAGCCTGGGTACAGTCTACTGTAAAAGTCTGAGGAACATGGGCTCTCACTCCGGTGCCCAAACCTGGACCCGAGCACTTCACCTTGCTGGGGTCCACAGGGTCTCTTACTGGGACACGGAATGGACTGCCAGGAATAGGATGACCACCATAGTTAATGTTGACATCATAGTCCCCAGGAGTGAAGGGGATGTACTCCACACTGCAGCTGCCATCTTTATTGTCCTTGCAGGATATTTTTGCCTCCGAGGCTCCCTCAATGGTAAGGCCCAGGCCTCCTGTACCAGCACCCCTGAAAGAGAAGCCAGCACTTTTAATTTATTGCACATGTCTAAAGTTCTCCCAAGTTTCACCATTAAATGTGACCCAACAGTACCTGGTCTCCACCGTGAAGCAGTTGGGCTTGTTGGTAACTCCTCCCTCCAGACCTGGCCCAAAGGCACGGACCCGGGTCGGATCACATCCCTCCACCACAGACACTCTGAAGGGACTCTTAGGCACAGGTGCATCGTCATACAGCACCTCAATCAGATGCATTCCTGCACACAAACAGATACATCAGTTCAGTGTCTGACATCATTCCTCAATGCCTGAGTGTTCTCATAGCGAGCAAATATTTTCTGTTATTGCCACTTGCTTTTAATTATGGGCCAGACAAATTCCCTTTTAGGGAGATAAACATCTGTTTATTTATAAAAGACGCCATCTAGAGTGCAGACGCTCTGGTGAATGTACAAGGCATTACATCTGTTCCCTATTCATTATTCTGTTACAACATTTTTCTGACAGAGCCCTCTCAGTAGGCCTATATGCCAGATTCCCAGCCGCTCTGCTATGATATTAGAGCATGTCTGCTGGTGGAGAAGTGCTCTGTGATCTCTTTGCTTTGTGTTATAGGTCTCTATTAATATCCCCTGTCATTCCCCTGCTGTATAGTTGTGTGCAGGCAGCCTTCAGCACACATACCTGCCTGGTTAAGAGCTTCTGTTCCAGAGCACACTATTTATAAAACAGAGTCTGTCTGCCTCTCTGCCTCCCTGCTCTCTGCCCCTCACATCATTGCTCCACTGCATCATTCTGTATTTATACCGCTCTCTCTCTCGTTCTTTCTTTTCCCACTCTCCTGCTTTATTCCCAAATGGCGCCCAAAGCAAGCACCTGTTAGTGATTTCTCCTTCTGTCTCTATGCACTCTCTCAGACAGCCTTTCTATGTAAAACCCTGTATCTATCTGCAGCAGGTTAGATAGCTTTTGACACAGATCTGTACTTCCATCACTGTTGTTCAATGCCTCTCCAGCTTATGATCGTATAACTGTGAGAATTAAAGCTCTTATATGAAATAATGTAATATTTTTCTCTTACCATCCTCGAATGCTGTGTACTCCACTCTGTAGGTGCCATCTCCCTTGTCAGTGATGTAGGTGTCTGTGTTGGTGCCGGAGGGGTTGATAATGCGCACCTTCACATGATTTCCTCCAACCTTGTTGAGGGCACGGGCATCAACAATGAAGTGGGTCGTGACTTCTCTGAGGACCCCTAGAAACAGAAGAGCCCCTTCAGGTGATTTGTTGGCAAAGACAAACAAGACTGAGTAGGCTTAGTCATATTTAGACTTGAATCTTAAATAAATAAATCTTTAGAGCAGACTAATGAAAAGTTTATGAACTAGTTAAAATAGTACATAATATGGCATATAATTCAATACTTTCATTACAGATTCATCTGTCATTTATTTTTTTCTTTCATCAATTGATCGTCTAGTCTATAAGACATCAGAAAATTCTGCAAAATGGGCATTAAAATCTACCAGAGCCCAAGGTGACTTCTCCTAATAGCTTTTGTTTTCTGGGCACCAGTCCAAAACTCAAATATATTGAAATTTCAGTGATACAAAACAGAGAAAAGAAAGAAATTTACATCTGATAAGGTTAAGCTAGTTGGGTGATTTGCTTGATAAATGATTTCAACTATCTCTCTGACAATGAACTAATCAGTTTACTGACTAATTCTTTTAGCACAAGTACATATATACATATGTTTATTTAAAACCTACATAGAGTTCTAATTCATTATAAGCTCATGTCTTTGGTCTTATTACCTCTGGGCTCCACTCCTGGACCGTAGACATGCACCCCGCTAGTGTCCACAGATGGCTCGACCTGCAGGACCTTGGGAAACTGGGGAATCATATGGCCACCATACTTGATCGTGATGGTGTGTGCACCATGGAAAGGTGGGATGTATGTAACAGAGAAGGTCCCCTCTGCAGTTTTCTGTATGTGCACCTCAGCCTTAGCCCCAGTCTCTGACACAATCTCAATGGTGAGCTCAGCATCACCTGCCCTGGTGCAGTCCACAGTGAAGGTCGCCGGCTCACCCGCCTTGGCTCTCTCCAGACCTGGTCCGCTAGCTGTCACCTTGCTGGGGTCCAACGCTGAGCGCACTGCAGCCTTGAAGGGAGAGCCGGGGATATGCTGCTCAGCAAACAAGATGTTAATGGCATATTCCCCAGGCTCAGTGGGCAGGTAGTACACTGAGCACGTGCCATCACCGTTGTCCTGGCATTCAATTTTGGCTTCGCAGGGACCTTCCACCGTCAGGCCCAGGCCACCTGCACCAGCTCCCTTTGTGTCAATAGTGAATGGAGCTGGTTTACCCACAATGCCTCCCTGCAGGCCTGGGCCAAAGGCTCGCACCTGCAATGCAACAGTCAGGTCAGTTTTTGAGATGTTGTTACAAACTTTTACTCAAAAACATCAAACTGTATGTCATGTTTCATGAGCCTCAAGTATTGACAATGTGAAGAACCACATGCAGCTTTTATGAACGTCTACCTTTGAAGGATCAGCAGGCATCACTGCTTCAACCCCAAAGGGGCTTCCCATCACCGGGTTGCCATCGTAGCTGACATCAACCTTGTACTGCCCCTCCTCTGGGGGAATATACTTCACACTGTGAGTGCCAACGGCTTTGTCTGATTCCAGCTTGCATGGGATTGGTCGGCCAGAGGGTGAGGTCATCTTCACACCTACGTTTCCCTGCCCACCAGCACCCTTTGTGTTAACGGTGAACTCCTGATCTTTTCCAACCTCCACTTCTGCAAGAAAGATCATCATGAAACACTTAAACTGTAGCAATTAAATTATTTTTAAATCTGTCAATGTCAGAGTATTCAGTGTTTGTAACTTACTGTTGTCTAATCCCTCCACTTTCACCTTTCCAATATCCAGAGGTGGTGCCACTGTGATGTGGAAAGGGCTCTTGGGAATGGGATCTCCTCCGTGAGTGACTGAAATTACCATGTTACCCTGTAAAGACACATTTGAGGCATTGTTGTGAATAATCTCTGCATCTGTTCTAAAGGTAATGGGCTTCAAACAGAGGTCTACTGTGTACCTGTTGAAGAGCCGTGTACTTGACAGTGTAGGAGTAATCGTGGTTATCGATGATCTCAAAGTCACGAACTGCCTCTCCTGGGCTTGATGCTGCAAAATGCACCTCAGGCTTGGCCTTGCCAGCTCCCTTCGTGTAGATGGTGAAGTGGGTTGGAGTGCCCACCTCCACTCCTGAAACACACATGTGTTTTGTCAGTGCTGCCAATCCTTGTCTAATCAAATATTGTATTGTAGTGGGTCTTCGTTGCAAATGCAAATGCAAATACATATAAATTTAGCATGCTTGGTATTTACACTAATTCTGTTCTTGGTGTCAGTTGATCTCACCTGTCTTGTTGAGTCCGGGGCCCTCTGCTCTCACCTTGCCAGCATCGTGGGAAGGATCCACTTTGACTTTGAAAGGACTAATCGGAATTTCCTGACAAAGCCAATCAGAAGAAATTACTGAAGTCTAAATAAAACTCCAAAAATCATTCTCCAAAACTCTTGCAGTGAAAACTGTATTCTTACCTGGTCCGCAAACAGCACCATGATGGTATATCGGCCTGCACCCGGGGGAGTGTACTTGACAGTGAAGGTGTCATTGTCATTCTTGATGATGTCAAAGTCGATGTCTGCTTCGGCAGGGCCAACCACCCCCGGGGCACACTTGATTCCAATGCTGATGTCCCCTAATGGTGCATAGCAATGAGCACAGTTCACTAAGGTCATTTAAAAGTAGACGAATAAAGAGAAGAGAAGCACTCTCTCCACTGCCCAGAGCTTTATTTTAAGTGCATTTCATACATTTCAAACAACTTGCCTCAGCTTTGTCAGCTAAACTGCATGGATTTATTTTCTCTGTTTATAGTTTTCATTAATTTCATTAAAAGTCAGCTAAACTCACAAGTGTTTTTGTAACAAACCACCCACACCATCTCCTCGTACATGCTCACCTTGACCAGCCTCACTGCAGTCCACGGTGAAGTATGTTGGCTCGTTTGCCTTGAGCCCTGTCTTCTCCACTCCAGGCCCATAGACCTTGACCCTGTCTGGATGAGAACCCTCTCCAACCAGCACCTAATGAATTCACAGTGTACTTGAGGCAGCAGCAATTGGTTCAAGTACAACTGCTGCAGTCCTTTAACTTTGCCTATATTCAGTGGAGTATCATTATACTAAATTGACTGAATGTTAAGAGCAGCAGTTGTGGGTGTGTGTGTGTGTGTGTGTGTGTGTGTGTGTGCATTGTCATGTTTCTTACCCTGAAGGGGCTGTTGGGCACATTGACCTCCCCCCACGTGATGATGATGGTGTGTTTAATGGGCTTGACAGGAGTGTACACACACAGAAATGTGCTGTCTCCCTTGTCAGTGATCTTGATGTCGATGGTGCAGCCTTCAGCATCCTTAGTGGATGCAAAAGCATGTCAGTACTGGACTGCCACATGCAATATAAATGACATGTTCTTATAAATAAACAATGAAGGTTTCACAAACTGGTGCTCTCCGTACCTGTGCATAGATCTTGAGGTGACCCTTCCCTGCCATGCGGGCATCAATGGTGAATTCAGTCGGTTTGTCCACAATGACGCCAGTTGGCTTCAGGCCTGGGCCATAGGCTTTCACCTGCAACATTTTTAGAATATAATCAAAACAGGTCACCATAACCTGCTTTATATGAATTGTATGCAAATCAGTAAGTGTGAATTACCTTCTCAGGGAAGATGTCATTGGCTGCAGGAAGGATGTGGGCCATGAAGGGGCTGTCTTTGATGTCCTCGTCGTCACAAATGACATGGACAGCATAGTCACCTGGCTCAGTGGGCCAATAGCGTACATCACAGGAACCATCACCCTTATCATCACACTCAATTTTAGCCTGTGAAGGGCCTTCGATGGAGAAGCCTGAACATAAAAATAATTCAAACATTCAGATTTCACATTTAGAATACATAAAACTCCACTTTACTTCTGTAAGAGCTCATATTACTTGCACATGGCTCACCGAGAGTTCCAACATCAGTGCCAATGGCCTCTACCACAAAGTCAGCAGACTTTCCCACCATGCCAGTCTTCAGGCCAGGACCCCAGGCCCTCACCTTCTGAAAACCTGCCTCCTCACTCACCTCTACTTCGAAGGGGCTACAGCACACAAGAATTCACAATATTACCTCACGTAAATGTGAATGTGCATTGTTAATGAATAGCTAAAGGCAGCAATAGGACCCTACCTGCGTGGGATGGACTGGCCTCCCCAGGTGATGCTGACTGTGTATTTACCAGGCTTAAGGGGATAATATTCACATTCATACACACCGTTTCCTGCATCTCGCACTTTCACTTGTTCCTCTGCACCAGCTGAGGATGAATAATACAGTTAATATGGATTTTTATGAAGTTGTTAAGACAGTTTGTGCATCTTTTTCAGTGTTTTATCACATACTATGTGAATGCTAGCCTTCAAACAAAAACCCAAACAAAGGAAATAATTCTAAAAATGTTCGAGGAGGAGTGGGGAGTGATGCAGAGAAGACAGAGTTGTCTGACTCACTTGGTCCTTTGACTGAGACGTTCAGCTCTCCGCTGCCAGCTCCCTTGGTGAAAACTTTGAAGTCTGCAACCTCCTTTACTCTCACGCCTTTAGGCTGAAGGCCTCTGCCTGTGGCTCTGCAGGCATTTGGGTTCATGGCTGAAAGGAATGACAACAAGTGTGAAAGAGAAATAGTTAGCAAAGCAAAAGGCAACTGAGAGTAGCCAGCAGTTGACAGCAATGTTAGTAGCAAAGACAGTAAAACATCCAATTCGTGTGGGATTTCTTACAGGTTGAGTGACAGAACCTGTAAATGAGAATGATGCTTTTTGCAGCACATTTAACACAAAGTGCAGAATGCTGAATGGGATATTGACACATTTGAGAGCATCGAGGGAGCGTCTGACAACATTTCAGTCACTCTGAAATGTTGACTGCAGGCTTAAACTGAATGCTGGCTGGTGCAAATTTAGATGTGATAAAAACAAACATGTCGACAGCACAGGCAAAGATATTTAACAGAGAAGAACAAGTGGACAGAAATGCAAAGTGGGGCAATCTGTAAACTATTTGTAAAACATCTCATCACTCTCTAAATGTAACCAAACCATCAAGCTGCAGGATGCAAGAAGATGGAGCAGGCGACCAAGTACGGCATTGAGCCATGGCACCCTAATCTTAGAGAAAGCACAGAAGGGCATTTTGCAGGGCATAGGGAAAGGTTTTGGGGGATCTGGCTGAGCAATGGGCACAGGCTCCTCCCAGCAGACCATACTAACTTGGGCGGCCAGGTTTTGGGGGGGGCAACCCCCTCCCACCCTTCGCTCCAGGAGGGGTGCGCACTGACTGAGGGACTATCTGCAGGGGAGCTCCCACAGGAGGAGCAATGGATGGAGCTAGAAATGACAGATAGGAAGGGTTATGGTCTATGCCGGGTGGTTGTTCCCAGGGTAAATAAAGATGACTGCAGATTGTGATGGATAGATCACCCTGACACTAACAGCACGCTAAGAAATCAGATTTGTCCGACAGTAATTTACAGCACAGACAGATGGCTCACCCTCTGCGATGTTGACAATGAAAGGGCTCTTGGGGATCTCCTGGCCTGCAAACAGTACATGGATGGTGTGAGGCCCTTCCAGCACAGGACGATAGGTGCAACGGAAAACGCTGTCGCCCTTATTCTCCAGGATGAGCTCTACTGTGTCCTTTTTGCCCTGAGGATCGACGATGACCACACTGACGTCGCCATTACCGGCACCTGGGTGTGACAGGAAGATGATCAGTTATCACAGGTCAAAGTTGCTGTAGCTTTTGTCTCTCTGAGAAAATTCTAGTGATTCTTTTGACTGTTTTAAACACTTTAAGTGTTTTATCAGATCACATCCCTGCATGTCTGCATGTCAGTATGTAAAGTGGCTGAATTTTCCATACTAACCGGCTGTGTAGATGTCAAAGTAGGTGGGCTTGTTAGCCACATTGCCTGTGGGCTCCAGACCTGGTCCCCTGGCATGCACTTTGCTGGGATCACCCATAGCCTTCGCTACATTCACTGTGTAGGGGCTCTTGTCAATATCCTGACCAGCAAACAGTACTTTAACCTAAGAAGCAAAAAGCAAGACAAATTTAAAACACCTTTTAAATAGTGGTGTGTCCATGTTGTGTTGAATGATGTGTGGATTTAATGTACAGCAGACAAAAACTTCAGTTTGGCATTACCTTGTGAACACCCTCGACTTTAGGAACATAGGTGACAGTGTAGGTTCTATTTTTGTCATTGTTGGGTTTAACCTTAGCCTGGAAAATAAGAAGACAGAGTAGGAGAGGGTCAGATTACAGATTAGACTTTGCAAAACTTTGAAATTCAGCAGAATTATGTGAGAAAGATAGGAGCCTGTACACTAACATCCCTTGTGTATCAGGTATGACTTACCTCCTCTTTGTGACCCTCAGGATCCTCCACGTAGACCAGAACCTCACCACTGCCAGCTTCCAAAGTTTCGACCGTGAACACAGCTGGTTGCAGCACCTTGTTGCCATGAGGCTCAATACCTGTAATGACACAGGACGTGGTGATATATTCTGCAAGGTCTGGACCAATGCAACATTCTTAGCAACAAGCAACAAAGTGAAATATATATATATCTTAAGGTTTCCTGAGATTAAGATACTTGTACTATTGCTGAGGTGCCTTTCTGAGACTGTTGCCTTGCATCTCTGCTTTTGTATGAACAATAATTATTATGCATTCATAATGTTTATATGAACTATGCAGGTGTTCATGGCCACTGTTGGGTTACCCACCAGGCCCATAGGCTTTGGCCTTGTTGGGGAAAAGCTGTTTGGGTTTGAGAGGAGCTCCAGGCTTCAGCTTTGCCTTGGGGAACTGAGACAGGTAGGTCATCACCGAGTGCTCATCCACATTTGGGTCCACAATCTCCTCAGGGGCAATCACCTGCAGCACAAAAGGACAACCAACATAGCATGGGTTAAGCATGTACAATATGTGTGTGAATAACTTGTTGTTTTTTTTTTTACAGTTATATATCAACATAAAGGATACAGTTCAGCTGTTATGCAACATCTTGCAACAACCATGACCATAAAAACACATCATAGCCTTATTTAAGTTTGAATTGGCTCTATTATCATTTTAAGAAGGCTATGATTGACTCTTTACAGAACGTTCCTTTATTATGTATGCTGCAATGGGATTTAACACGGATTAAACTTATTTATTACCCCCACCTTTGACTCCTCTCTCCCTTTCAGCACTTGTTTGCCTGTCTATCACACAGTGGCACAAAGCCATGCTCCACGCTGGTTATATTTAACCCCAGGACAGCAGGGTTAAGGATTGTTGCCCTCAATAAGCCAGCCAGGGGGATTAATCCTGAGCCAGACCTCTCCCACATCTCCTTAACACCACCACACAGGAATCCAACCCCCAAGCCTGCAGAGCCCTGACATACACCCCACGGCTATCTCACCAATGCTAAGCCTCATGGAGAATAGCTAACCCCGTGTCTTAGACAAACAAGTAAACAACCTGCATAGTGCACATTACAATACGGAGACTCAGAGTCTTACAAATGGGACTGTAAATATTGCACTCTTGCACTGTTCACATTGTTATTCTGATGAACGCAGGCATATTTACACCTCTGTTTCAGTGGCTGGCTCGGAAGGCGTTAAGATATCTCACACCTCCACAAATTCAAGAATCTACTAAATAAAACTCCAACAAACTCACTTACTGAGAGCTACAATACAGTAAATGGAAATATTAGAAGTGAGCTGGGTAATAAATATTTCATGACACCCTCCAGCATGATCTCCTTGGAAAAACACAAGGCCCCATATCATGCACAGCACTGCCTTTTTTCAGCTCAGGGTTGCCTCACAGGTGTATGAGGATGTGGTGAGCATGTTTGCATTTGCAAATGCGTCTCAGTACTTGTTTTAAAGTGCTTGGAAATAATTGGCGCTTCCTGAATGTTTGTCCACTGAGTATAATCTATGTTGCCAATCAGAAAACAGAAAAGACCCCTGCTTTTCTCATTGCAGTGCACTATGCGATCAACCCCACCCATCTGACACCTGGCTCAGCAAAGGCAAACTAAAAAGAACTTTTTTGACTGACATCTATCATGCATCTTACCTGAGGCACACCCAACCAGTCGTCAGCCTGCTGCATGGCTTCTCTGGCATTCTGCACAGGCTGGTTTGGGTCCCACTCTGCCCAATCAGGACACAAACCTGACAGAACGTAAACAGGGTGATTAGACAATAACTAACACCGACTTACACTGCAGTTGCTATAGTAAGGTCACTTGGGCAGTCATTACTATCTGTCTAATGCCCCCTACTACAACATCACATGACCTTACCCACACTGCTCTGCTCCTGTGAATTAAATGAAGGTGTCTTTTGACTGCTCAAAACAAACAACCTCGAGACACGCTGGCACTTTCACTGTGGCTAAAGCTAGCCTCCACAGCGCTGCTAATGCCTAAATTGGATTAGTGTTGGTGATAGAGTGGCCACTCGCTCTAAAGGCACATACAGGCATACCATAGAGTACTATCATCCAAGTAATAAAGACATGGGACCACAGTAACAACAGGGCTGAGTCTAAATGCATATGGAAGGAAGGAGTGTGAAGTGACAGTGCGGAAAAAATTTTCTGAAGCTGTCATTTGGGAGGCAGCAGGGTGCGCCCTCCCCCATGTTTCTATGGTAAAAGTGATGTCAGTTCTGGAGTAAAGCCATGAATAGCCATGTGGATCATAATGCAACATCAAGGCAATACCAAGAGAAGGAGATGTATGCTATAGTTGGAAGTTGTCTGTGAAATGTTGGTTTCTTTCAGGTCGGAGCAATTAACTTGTTTTGCACATCTGTATCTGAATTAAAAGAGCTTCAGTGTTTCAGAACAGGGCTAGTTTCATCAGTTACCCTGCTGTTTGGTATTAGCTGATGAAACAGCAGAACCTTGTATGGTCAGCAATGCAGCAGTGTTTGAAAGATGCGTCTCCTCAGATCAATGGCTCATGTAAACACAGTTAAACACGGTTCTGTACTCCTCTTGCTACTCCTCCACCTTTCGCTCTGCGAAGCACAGCTAGGAGGGGTTCTCTAAAGTTCAGTGTTGGAAGCAGAAGCTTAAACTGGCGCTGACTCAAATTATGGCCTTGTGGACCTTGGATCTGTGGCTTAGGCACCTCCCTGTGACAGATCACTCTGTATTTTGTTGTGGAGCCAAGCATCCCCCTTGACAGAAGGGGAGGAATGGTGCCCAAATTTGGGGGTGTTGTGTAGCTGCAAGGCTATAAACACTAAAGCCAGAGCTTGGGCCTCAGGGCCCTAAACAGTGAGAGTGAAAGCTTCAGTCATTGTAGGACAGCTGGCAGGGATGTCCTCCGGCCATCAGCAACCCCTTTCCAACCCACCGACACTACCTGGTCCCCAGAGACAGATTACATTGTCTGATATCTGACCCTCAGTCTGAATGTGTGTTTGTGTGTGTGCCCCAGAATGTGTGGGGGATATATAGCCCTCATTTCTAATGAGGACCAAAGGAGATAAATTCTTGTGAGAACGTGATACTTCAGATACACTGGCTGACAAATGCCTGACCCCAGCCTCCATAGCAACCAAGGAAAACCTGTACATACAACAAGCCTTTAAAGAGGCACCTCACGTAATCTGACTCAGCACTTGCTCCACCCGGCCTGTGCACTCAGCTCAGGCCGCTACACACTTCTTACCAGGAGCACAGTTGTCGACCAGAGCTCCCAGGGCTTTTCCATCCCGCCAGTCACGGTTGAAGTTATTGATGGGCAGCTGGGGCACCTTGTTCTGTATCCATCCCAACAAGCGCTGTTTGGGGGTCAGCTTCTTAGTCTCCTCGTCATCCTCGTCATCCCACATGGGCATGGAGATAGAGTAGTGGAGGATGAGAGTCCAGATAAGACCAAGGATCAGCTTTAGATTCCCATCCACAATGGCTTTGCTATCTGTAGTTGGGCAGTAGAGACAACAATGTTCATGAGGATTTATAACTTTCAAAAGCTCACATAATGCACCATGTCCTACAATATTTGGTGGTACGCTAGATAACTGCATCTTCCAGCTGTATTTTCATTGTTAATTGTTTATGGGTCCTTCCAGGGAGATTTGTGCAACCTAACAGTAAATCGGGTTATATTTTGTATTTCGTTATCACTGATCCAGGCAGCCCACAGCTAAACCATCAAAATTTAAGATCTGTACATGAGTGCACTACATCAAAACAGTCTTTCCTTGCCGTTCTGCAGTTGACCAGGCTATTCTGAGTAGAAATATAAACAATGATGATTGACTGCTGAGGAGACAAGAATCTAATGCTCGTCGCTGCTTCCCCCGAGCCCCTTTCTCTCAGACAGCTGTCTGGCTGAGGACCCCTGACAATCTGTCATCCAGTCACAATGGTACGCTGAAGACAGTGACAGCTGAGGATATGTGGAAGTGGATCCCACTCTGCATAAATGCCACTTGGATTTCAATTACATCCAAAACTTGTAGCGCCAGTGTGTGATAAATCAAATAGGTAGAGATTAGACTCATTGACAGCGAGAATGCGGCTCATTTCCTGAAGTTCTCAGAGGAAAAGTTTGTGAAATAAGCCATTTTAAATCCACTTTAATTTAGAAATTCAGCCATTTAAGCCGAGGAATCTCTGAGGAGCGCTTGACTTTAATGTTTCATCGACTAATCTTGTGTGATACACTCTGGTTAATTCAGTAAGAATTTCATAAGGGAGGGACTTTGATGCCAGTTGTTTATCACGGGACTGTTTTATTGAGACTGTTTATCTTTTCATAGATCGCTGCCTCCTATCAGAGGGTAATGTCTGATGTGCCACCGTGTGACTGGCACAAGCAGGTGGAACGATGTTGCACAGCGTGGTTTTGATCCTGCCGTGTCCGACTTTAAGGGCAAATGCGTGGTCAAAGAGACACCCATCAAATTGTATCTGGTTACAAACTGTGACACATGTGCAACTAAGCCTGTGGGGATTTTTTTAGTGTCTCTGGGTCACTGGAATGAGACATTATCTTGAGAGGGCTGCACTGACCCACTAGAGCTGCATGGAGGGAGAGGGTGCGAGCAAGGAAAATGCCAGGACTTCTATTATCATGCCCTATTTCTGTCAAAACAGTCTGACCTAGCGTGATGCAGCTGGGACACTAACATATTAAGTCCTAGACACATTATCCTGCACACAAATCCTGCAGAAGTGATAGCTGTGATTGTGACCTTTGCCTTCCTGTGATCAACAGGACCCCCGAGATTTCAGCTTGCCATTGAGAGTTTGCCCGAGTATCATCACACACACTCCAGGTGGACACACTGTGGCCTTCACAGTCCACCGGCCAAAGCCTCAGCCATGCCAGGAATTTCACTCATGTGTGTGGCAGGCCCATTAGTCACCAAAACAGAAAAATACTCTGTCAAAATTTTAATAACTTCCCTCCTGTATGAATGGTGGGGTTGTCTACAGGTGTATAATTAAGTCATAACTCTACATCTTACAATATCTGCGCTTTTCAGACTCTGCTAGTAGTTTTTCCTCAGTTATTAAATATTTCTAAGAGGCTGCATTCTATTTGGTCTGACAGAGTGAAGTCTTCCTCTGGCCACTCTGCAGACACACATCCACAACAATTTATTGTAAGTTCAGCTATCTGTACCACAGTCTGATCCCCAAATCCCACCAGAGTTAATCCTCCCCTCGCAGGAGTTGCTGATGGCTCTGGCTGTCAACGAAGAGCCCCAGTGAGTCGTTCTGACCCCTGACCTGGCAGAGATGAGTGAGTGTGCTAGCTTGTGTTTGTGTATAGAGAGGTGTGTATGTGTCTGTGTGTGTGGCTGCTGTCCACATGTATAAACTGCGTCTCATTCTCATTAGCACAGTCCTAGTGAATTTCCAGCCCACAGTTTGCTGCATTACTGCAGCAGGAGTTAGTTTAAGCATACGGTGGAGCCACTAGGCCTTGGCCCTGACACAAGTTAATGACCTCAGTGGCACCTCTGCAGTAACTTTCCAATAAGCTGTTGACCCCAGCTCAATGCAGCTTTCCAGAGGCCTGTAAAAGCCATGTATCGCTGCTGGCTGACGCCTGGGCTGATAACATACCAGCAGAGCAGCCACAGAATGTTGATGTGTTTGTGAAGATATGACACTCAGCTGACATTACTGCATCTTATTAGATCGCTGTCAACTATTAAAGTGATATATTACAGCTTTTTCCTATCTAATAATAGTCTGGTAACTTTTTATGTTTGCATTTTACAGCTGAATTGTATCAATCTAAGAAGCCATATCTAACTTACCTATTGAGACCAGTTTGATGTGCTCTCTGTCCAGGAACTCCAACGCCACAGACACATTTTCCAGTTTCATCTGACGGAAGTTGGGTCTGGTGTGGTGCTTTCTGTACATTTTCTTCTGGCTCAAAACTTCCAGGAGTGAAATTAGTTTCAGGCCGTCAGTGAAATCCCTCTGCAGGTCGGTGATGGTCTTGTTGACGCACTTGAGGTGCTCGTTGCACCACCTGGTGAAGGTGTTCTGCTGGATCTTTTTCCATGGCGCGTCCTCGGCCAGGTCCTTCTCCGTGGCTGGCATCTCGTCGTCCTCCTCTTCCCCAAAGTCGGTGGCCTGGTAGTACTGAGGAGGCAGCTGGTCGTCGCTGTAGTTATTGCTCATCATGATGGCTTTTTCCGTGTCCACTTTTATACCTCGGTGACACTTGCAGAAAACTTTTGCAGGTCGATGGCAAGCGCGCTCCCGCGGAGGAAAGTTCAAACTTGGAGGAGTTTAAAAAGCAGCCTAGAGACTTTTCGGACGTACTTGCGAAGAAACCACTTGTGTCAGGACAGTGATGGATTAAATGATCCGATTTACAACGTGCGAGGCAGCTGGTCGTCCGCTTTTTTTAATTGGCACCCTCTCGACAAGTCGTTCTTATGGCCCCGAGAAGAATGACGCTTTTTGACAGATGGAGTTTGGTGGCAGGTGAGCTGGAGCAACACTGTTGGAGTTGTTTAACTTGACTGTGGAGAGAGGAAAGAGATGGGTATATAAAGGACGCGGGGCCACGTCACTCAGCCTCTGTGATCATAGTCTATTTGTTAATCCATAAGGATAACGGGAGACGGGGTCGGTTTACGCGGAGGATGGGGCAGCGATTGGTCAGACCCCGGGCAGCGAAACAGTTGCAGCTGTATTTTTAGGCGCTCCTATTTGGGCGGCTGTGGGCTGGGACTTCACGATTGTTGCGTATGTGTGTCATGTTCAGGATCCAAGTGGGTGAACAATTGAACTAAGAAAAGAAAGTGAGAAGTGTAGTGAGCCCCTCTGTCTCAAGAAACTGTCTTTTTTTTTTTTTACAGAGGATAGTGGTGAAAAAGTGGGTTTTTGCACTTGATCGCTGAGAGAGATTTTAAAGGATGAGGTCACCCTGGTGAAGGTGAAGCAACTGCATTACGTGTGTTTCCCAGATATCTGCCACCCCTGGGTGAAATGCATGTCTATGTGGACAAGCAAAGGTCAATGCAAGCTCAGGAAAGGGTATGGGAGGATGCTTTGTGTTAAATAAGACCTGTTTATTTGGATTTTGATTTACAATAATTAATGTTTGTGTAACATCAAGCACAGCCAGACTGGTTAAACATATTGTGGGGAATGAGAGCTGAGAGTTGTTGGCTTCCAACTCATTAAATTCAACATTTCCACCTTTAAAGTTGTCTTTCTTTTAATGTATGTCTTTTAAAAGCAAAAATAAAAGAACACCAAAAGACAAACTAACTTCTTGACTTGACTGAAAGCTAATTAGTGTCATTGCTGACTAGTCAGTGACTGCATGACAGCATTCATTGATTGAAGATGAGGCTGCGCATAGAAATACACTGGGGCAGTCGTCAGCCTGTCCGCATAGTGAAATTAATAATCTATGCACAAAATGAGTCAGTTCCAATAAATATTGTGTTTGCTGCAGATTCCTGGACTGTCATGGTGCTGTGACTCAGCAGTCAGTGACATGGCGGTGACACCAGATGCCAGCACCATCTTTGATGAAGTGGTGGGAGGTAATAATAACTGTGACACATGCAGAAGGCATTCTTAGGATACTCAGCCTGGACACAGCCAGGGGTCCCCATGTTGATCTCCCACCGAGTCATAAGATGCTCTTCTGACTTTTTGTTTGTTCTTCAACCATTTTAGCCATTTCTTTTTAGAATAATTTGACCCGTGAATCACATAGAACAATTTGTAAGATCCGGATCATTTTATGCTGACTTGAATTTGATCTCCACAAAACTATTGTTACAAGTTGTTCATATATTGCGATATCATTGTTCTCATGTTTAAACAGTAGTGGAAGACATATTCAGCTCATTTGCTAAAGTTTTATTATCTCTCTCTTTATCTATTTTTATGGCAGCAGCACTGTTGTGTTAAGGCAGGATTTTGACCCAATAGCAGACAGGGAGCAAGGGAAAAATAGGAATTTATTGAGTGGATAATGAAGGAAAAGGGGAGAAGGGAGATATGGATTGAAGTCCAGAAAGCCTGGGGGGTCAAGGTTCGTGGATAGATGATCAATGGCTGTGGACGGAGGTAGGCTGAAGACTCCAGGTATGCAGGAAACTGTGGGAATAACAGGCGAGGCATGAGGCACTGAGGTGGAGAACAGCTGAGAGAAAAGCTGAAGCGCACTGAGCTCAGATGATGTGAGTGCAGCGTTGAAGGCGCGTGGTGGTAGAGGTACAGATGAGACTAGGTGGTGATGGCTGAGGACTAGAGGCTCGAGGCATGTGGGGGCAAGAGGCTGGGCAGCGTGGTGGCAGAGTTGCTGGAGCTGGAGATCGGTTTAGGAGAGAAAGAGAAACAAAGAAACTTGTACTTGCAGGTAGCGGTAGTAAGCGGCCAACTCTACCAGTAGGCAGCAGAAACAATCGGGCAACGAGTTCTCTGCAGTCCAGTCTTTATGCTGTGCTTCGATTGTGATGAGTCCCAGCTGTGTTGGAGCCAGCTCCCAAGTCACACTGTGGAAATACATGAAACAAAGCCCCCACCTCTCCACAGTACACTGGCAGAAACTGCCAAAACTTCCCAAACCACCACAAGTACATTTCGAACAAGTTGGGACAGGAGCACCTAACGACTGGGAAAATTGTGGAAGGCTGCAAAAACACCTGTTTGGTAAACAGGTTCATCACTAACGGGTGATAGTATCATGATTGGGTATGAAAGGGGCATCCTGGAAAGGCTCAGTCATTCACAAGCAAGGATGGAGCGAGGTTCACCACCTTGTGAACACATGATTGGATAAAGGAGATTACTGCATGGGCTCAAGAACATGTAAATTATTTAATTCTGTTTTTATTTATGTTTTACACAGCATCCCAACTTTTTGTGCTTGGGGTTGTCAGTGTAGTGAAGAAAATTTTGAATTATTACAGAACTGCAGAAACTTTATTTAATACTGTGCTTGAGTAACTTGTAAATGAATGCTTAGAAAATGTAAATTGCACCACAGTCTTCACAGTTTGAGGCCTACATGAGATACAAATAACAACCTGTGTATTAAACAAAAGTTTTTACAATGTGATTTTGAACAGGCCTACTTTGGTATGTACTGTCACATAATCATACCATTTAATCCCTCTCTTGATATGAAGTATAAAGACTGTGACAAAAACCAAATCACAGGGATCTGTTGACCCAGACACCGTTCACTTGACATTACATCACCAGAGACTGCCCATGGCTGCTCTCACAGTCAGTGTTCCACCTTTTTTAATTAGCTTTTCCCTGTTAGTCTGTCAGTCGAATATATTAAATATTTATGAAGGGATTTGGGGTGAATCTGCTGGACAGATAGGCCTGAGGCCAGGGCCCATTTGATGAGGTTTCACTGGTGATCTGGATCTGACATTTTGAGCGTTAGGACTCTTTTTACTTCTGTAGCCGTAACTCTGACACAGAATGAGACAGAACCCTGATTCAGAATCTCTTGGGAATATCTGCAGAAATTAATCAAACTTAAACCTCAAGTGGCAGAAGGTTGTTCAGCCAGGTTTAACTGCAGCCCATGACTAGGTCTGCACATCCAGGCTGCTTTTAGATCATTAGACACACTTGAACTCAGTAAACCATGAGTCGTGGCTATGGAGTAATGAATGTAGCTGAGAGACCCTCATCAACAACACTGACACACCAGTTCCTGCCATCTGTAAAGAATACGTGTCTGGGAGCTGATGTCACATCTCTGGAGTGAACGTTATTAATATCCATACAACCCGTGTAACGTGACGCCAGCAGAGCAATGGGTCCCACGCAGGTTGACTGCTGGTGATTTCATGAATGGGATTCTGCGACATTTTAAACCCTGAGACTGTGATTGCCAGTGAGGCCACCTCCCAAGAAAAGAAAGCTCTCAGATGTCATGTGGGGTGCTTATATTTATTTTCTCAAGTCATTTACAGTACAAAATAGACCTCCAGGTAACAAAATAGCCACGACTATATTGAAAACAACAATGCAATCAATATGTAAAGCAACAAGCTGATAAACACTGTGTAATATAGAAGTTTGTGAAACTATGATAAAGTTAATGAAATAAGTTCAGAAATAATGAGTCATGTTCTGAATCAGACAACATTCATTATGTACCATTGCAATCAATGGGAATTTAACTGCAAACTGATATTTTTTTTAAATAGACAGTAACAACACTTGCAGTCCAGTGGCACATTGTTATATTAGTGTATGTTAAAATGCAGAAATAACATTGGTCAGGCATTGCTTATCAAGGTTCTGTTTAATAACAGATGTTCAAGAAAAGATTTCAATACAGTTCTGAAATTTAGCAGACTGGAAAAACCAGGAGTCATATTGCTCTTTCCGGCAACCTAGATCAAATGCAATCTAAATGCATGCAATGGCTACACCACCTTTGAACCAAGAGGTACTGAATATGATCAGCAATGCGAGCATTTGTTCGTATAACGTCACCATAAATAAACATTTACACGGCATATAATCTGGCTATCAAATATACGATGCTCTTCCAAAATAGAATAAACTTTCTACAAAGCTAGTACAAATGGATTTAAGAAATATCTCTCCCATAGTACTGTATGTCACATCTATTTACACAAAATACAAAGTAACTGATTGAACATAAATTATATATTGTGCTTCTATATGTTTTCTAGCATGCTTTTCATTTCTAAAACATTTTCACAGAAAAAAAAACATTTCACAGATGTAAACAATAATCGGAGTCCTTCCACATATACATATATTTATTGTAATTGATGCTTAAACAAACTGCAATTTTCTCACACCTTTCTATTTACATATTTTGGAACCATAACAATCTCAAATGCCCTCACAACCAACAATCCCTGATTTTTCCACTTTAGTGGCATCAGCGGTTTAGTCAAGGTGTGACAGGATGTCGCGGCTGGGTGCGATCACCAACCCTGCGATCACCATAAATCTAAATAACAAAACCAAACCATTTAAATCCTGCTGCAGTGGAAAAGAAAGTTTATTTCTCCATACTGAAATCAGTGGAGTTTAAATGTTAGAAGACATCATAATATAGTTTAATCATCATAGAATTTGCTCCCAAACAAAATTTGCTGAGTATCTTAAAACAGTGCAGCTGTGGTCGAAGGGTTTTAGATTTTCAAAGTGACTGGCTTTCTGACATCATGCTTAAGTGATAATTAAAGGGTAAGGAGCTGTCAGGTTTCAGAGTCAGACTCAAGACAGTGGTGAGGCAGGAAGTAACGGAGCCGGGAGCAAAGCACAAAACCAAAAAACAAAGTGAAGAAGAGCTGCTTTCAGCCATGAGAGGTGATGTCTGGTTAAACATCAGCCACATGCACTGAGCTAACAGGGACAGGAGCTTAGTGAGTGATAGTTATGGAGATTTTGAGACATTTAATCCAGTTACGCAGTATGCAGCATCTAGTATTTTGGGAAAAGCAACAAATATAATTAATAGTGAACTTATTAAGAAGAGATGCAAACTGCTCCTTTTGTTTTATTTTAAGGGCATATTTCAGGGATTTCAGTGCATTAAATGTCCAGACTCCATGTTCGTCATTATTATCAAAGACAACTATGAACAATATTCAAACAAACAAATAAATAAATAATGGTTAAATAAATCGAAAACCAGTTGGTGCACATTAATAATCAAAACCGTCTTTTTATCACATTTTTAGCTAAAGGAGGGAAAAATAACACAGACACGGAGGAGGAATGACACAGCACGAGCAAACATTTAGTGGAGTGAGATCATATGCTCATGTGGGCTCTCTGCAGGTCAACTCATCATCACAGCCGTCTCCAATCTCAGATGAGCCTGAGCGCATCGTTCTCAGCCTCCGTGTAGTACCTTCTTGTTTAGAGGCCAAATATTTCCACACATTTTCTACTATGCAGCTGTCAGCTCTATCAGGTGTTGAGAACTCCAATTCAGTCTATAGACATTGGCAGGAGAGAACGAGGGCTGGTCTGAAGCAGACGTCCGTCCCTGTGCAGTTGTTGCCCATCCAGTCAACATCGGACGAGAGCTCTCAACAAGCTAGTCATCATTAGCAGCACAGCTGTGGCTGCCGTGATAGTCAAAATGGAGTTCCAACCTACCTCACTCCCCTGAGAGAAGACAGGAAAAGACTGGTGTTAAGAGTCAGTAGAGGCTCTCCGTCAGCCACAGATAAACCATTTGGAAGATAGGCTTCTTCGCTGTCTTACAGTGAGTGAAATGAAAGGTTTGTTACCTCCCTCATGTCTGTGCATGAAGTATGGAGCTGGAACCAGGGAGGCCATTAGCTTAACATAAAAGCTGAAGCTAGGAGAAAAAGCTAGCCAAGCTCCATCTAAGATTCCTAAATACAA
Organism: Chaetodon trifasciatus; assembly: GCA_037975065.1. NCBI lineage: Eukaryota > Metazoa > Chordata > Actinopteri > Chaetodontiformes > Chaetodontidae > Chaetodon > Chaetodon trifasciatus. The sequence continues at coordinate 13,651,086 of JBBMOE010000002.1, forward strand.
CATACTCCTGCAAAGCTGATTAACATGTTGCATCTTGTTTGTTTAACCTGCACACAAATAGAAACATAACAACAACAATTTGTGGTTTCAGGGATGTTCCATGCTGTTACTATTTCCTGACGAGCAACAGTTAATCTGTCCGCCCACCACTTAACTGCTTCCTGCGGGTTGCGGGGACAACGAAGACGAGACGTTGCAGCACTTTGACGGCAAGTTGTTGTGTACAGATTAAACGAACAAGATACGATAGGTTAATTACAGGGATTCAGATGGGCTGGTAGGAATATTTTGGAATTTTAGACGGAGGCACGCTAGCTGTTTCCCCCTGTTTTCAGTCTTTATGCTAAGCTAAGCTATCCCTCTCCTGGCTGTAGCTTCATATTTAAAGCACAGAAATGAGAGTGGTATCAGTTTTTTCATCTAACTCTTTGCAAGAAAACAAACAAGCATGTTTCCCAAAATGTTGAACTATTCCTCTAAATAACTTATTCAGTACCATACAAGGAAATATTTTGTTAGAATTTGCCAAACTGCCCACTCGCCCCATGTCCACCTTCCATAAATGCTTAACATCATTATCTACCCTCACTCCCTGGAGATATTTCCAGTAGGTTTAGACCCTCCCATAACAACCACCACTCTAAATGAATCTTGAGCAATGATTTATATTAAAAGGTCAGTTCACCCAAATAGCACAACAACATATTTTCTCACTTACCTCTTGCAGTATTAAGCCATGCAGACGCAACGCACAGGTTAGAAACCGGGTTCTGATTATTCTGGGCAATCCACAGAAAACACTGTTTCTGTGAATTAGCAAGAATAAACAAGAACAACCCCTACATTCAAACAAACAGATATCTTACAACCAACATGAGATAAGGTATGTGAGAAGCCGTGTTTTTATGTTATTTGGGTGAACTGACTCTGGCATTAGGCATCACATAGAGATAAGCTCCTCCCATACCTTGCCCTCTGGGACGCCAGCTCCGACAACCAGCACCAGACCACAGCCACTATTACAATCATTCCTATGAAGGGGATGGAGAGAACAGGGTGCTCAGACGGATGGATGAATCTCTGAGGAGGGAACAAAAACAAACACAAGCACCATGGGGATGAAGGGAATGAATGAATGAATGGATGGACTGAGGAGGCAAAATAAGAAAAACACAGATAAAAACGGTGTGACGACAGCACAAATGGACCTCTATGGCAAATCATTAAATAAAAAGTGAGACATGGTCTATGGCTGTGATATAAAGGGGGAGGGTGGTGATGGAGTGATTTACATTTCCCGTTATACAAAACAATGCATAACTGCGTGGTGACATACGCATCGGCTCAATGTGAGTATGTGTGAGCAGCCCCGTGTGGCATTTATTGGCTGCATGTGATGTTATGGTGACAAAAAAAGAAACACATACAGCATGAGCGTTGTGACTAGCACATGGTGATATTTTTGTCTCTCTATCCTCATTTTATAGCTCACTCGCTTTGCTAAATTTGTTGTCATACAGGCTGAGAGGTCATGGACATTCAGAGAACAAGGACAGCATCAGAGACAGGCACGGGTAGACAGTTTGACACAACGCAGAGACATTTCATCACGGCTGTTGTAGACAAAACACAGAGTTTTAATCCTGTTTGCTTCTAACTACAGAAAACATGCAGGACCATGTTGGTGTTCACAACACAGCACTCTGCTTTGCTTCCAACCAATTTCCAAAACAAGGCTCCAACGTTTATATCATGTTTTTCGCTTCTTTTCTGATTTTTGGATGCACGTTTCCTTTCAGCGAAAATCAACTTGCAGAACATTGAGTCTGTATTCATGAGGTAATGCAGCTGAAACCACAGATTGTCCTCGGGTGGGCGCGTTCAAGTGCCACACTGCTGCGTTCACAAACTAACTGTGTTGCCAAAAAGTCAAACCCAGAGGACAACCAATGAGCAAATATAGAGGACACGAAAAGGACGGTGAATTTAGTGGCTGCAGCTTCTTGCATTCAGAAGGCTGTTGCTGAACTTAAAGAGTTTTAGATGATGCAGTTTCCCACTTGAAAACAAAAAAGCAATAATAGTTTAATTGTGATAAAAGAAAACAGGGAAAGCTGTTAATTGTTCCATTGTTTCACATCATTTTTCATTTCTCTGCAAGTTGACTCTCATACAGCACATTATTAAAATGCATAGATAGAGTCTAAAGTTGGAAAAAGCATTAAAAATCTAAAGGTCATTTAATTACTTTTCCTCTGCTGAACAATATCTGCATTGGACTCAGTAATAAAATAAGCATCCTTTGCTTGGTGGCCGAGCGCCTTTTTGCAGATTTTGTGTTTTTGTCCAACAACAGTATTAAAGCATTGCTGCCACAGACACAGTGGGGGGAAAGCTTCCCCAGCTCAAAGCACACAATAAATACTGATATGGGCTGACAGGCCAGGTCAGTTCATATCAAACATATATCGCTACAGTATGAGACACACAAAAAGTGGGCTCAACAGACACAGGATACAGTAGGTGTGATGTGAGGTGTGTTATGTGTTAGTTGACAGTGTGCAAGGACAAAACGTTTCTTTAATCATGTAGAAATCAAGGCTGGAAGTTCCTCAAAGCTAAAATAAGTTCATTCATTTCACAATAAATGAGCTGAGAACAGCCTGCTGTACAGAACCTCATGACAACAAAGTAAGTAAAGTAAAGCTAACCACACAATTTAAATATAAAGACTGACATCATTAACCATTTAAAGCTGAATATTTCAATCAGTTTCCCTTCTTCTGACACCAACTGTGCACCACCATGTTATTCATGTCTGCCCCTCACCTGAGCGCCCTCTGACAGCTTCTCCAGCTCTGCCTTGCAGCGCTGCAGCTCCTCCTCCAGCTCCGCTCTCTCCCTCTGGCTGCTGTCATACAGTACCTGCAGCTCCTGCAGCTCCATCTTCAGACCGTCACACTGGAGTACACAGAAGGCCAATTCTCAGTCTTTTGCTTATTGCATTTAAAAACCAGTGAAACCAGTTTTAGCGTATTTGATTGAAATCATCATACCTAAAATCATAGAAGTTGCTCATAGTGCTTCACTCATACTTCTAATCAACCCACAAGGCACTGCTTAGACATGAAGTCATCATACCTCTCTCTGAACCTGTGAGGCCTTCTCCTCCGCCTGTTTGAGCTGGTCCCTCAGGGAGAAGATCTCCGCAATGCCTCCGTTCCAGCCGGTCGGTGTCATGGGCTTCCCGTCAAATGAAATATTCTTCTGGATGGAGGCGTCCACCAGGCGACAGTTCTCAGACTGGGCCATGGTCATGTAGCTCTCTGTCATGACCTCATCTGAGCCGCTCTCCATCTCCTTCCCCTCCGTGCCCTCTGTTGCGTCTTCCTCCTTCAGCGACAGGTACACACTGGAGCTGGAAGAAAAGGATAAAACGGTGAAGACTACAACAAACTTTCAGAAATATCTGAAAGCTCAAAAACGGGCTTCAATTACTGTGATCAAAGGCCGGAAATGGCTGCAATGCTATTTTATGTGATAATCAGAGAGCTTGTTAGGATTTTTCTGCTCTGTCTTGCCAAATGCACAATGCAGAGATTTCATTATGTTGTCTGATAACTGTTATTTTTGTTTCTGTGGCAGACATGCCACCAAATGTATCTAGCCAGCCTTGTAATAGGAAAAAACAGATTACTTTCATTTTCGTCTTATCATTTTTTTTTACCATCAGTTAATTATATAGTCTATAAAATGTCAGAGGAAATGAAAAAGACCTATCACAGTTTCTCATTTGTGTGTTCTGTCTGACCAATAGTCCAAAACCGAAACTGATTTTTTTAAAATTACATTCAAGAACATGCAGCAAATCACATTTAGGAAGGTGAAGCTGGAGAACGTTCAGCATTTTTGCTCCATAAATTCAATCTGCTTAATTTTTTTAAATTGTTGTTGCAAAATACCATCGCAGGGTCCATTGAGTAGCTGTTTTAGTCATCCTGCTGTTGTTACTTCACGACTCTAAACCCGCACAAAGTCTCACAGAAACCAAATCAGTGCACATCATTAAAAAAAATCTTAAAACTCATTTTTTTAATTTGGCTTTTCCTTGATTTTACAACTATTACTGAGTGGGTTATTTCTCCCTGTTGCATACATTGTCTTCTCTGTCTCCTCTATCTCCACTTTCCCCTTTTTCTTCCTCCTGTAAAGCACTGTGTAACTTCTGTTTCAAGTTGCTCTATAAATAAAGTTTGCTTTCGATGCATCACGGGCTCTTCCTCAGCAGATGGAGTATGCCCAGTTCTCCATCTGCTGAGGAAGAGATTGTGATGCCTTCAAAAATTTCAGAGCAGCTGCTAAAAAGATCTTGTTTGCAGATTGTTTTCAAGCTCAGGACTGAACTTTCAGTCTCACAATTGTTGTCCATTAATTCTCTGTCAATCCGCTAATCAATTAATAAAGTTTTATTGCTGTGATGAAACAGATGGCCCATCGTCTCTAAATGAGACATGACGTGAATTGGCTGTGAGCAGGGGGTAGTATTCCAGAGGGTCTTCCCTCCGGCTGATCCAGTGGGCACAGCTGATGAGTGAGCATTCATTGACCTCTCACCATGTCCTCTGTCTCTGCAGCAGCTGCAGCCTCTCAGAGAGACGTCTGTTGTCCTCCTTCAGGGTCTGACACTCCTCCTTCAGCATACGGCACTCCTCCTTCAGCAGGTCCACGTCACCTGACAGAATAGCGGAGGTCAGAAATGAAGATATTCATATTTCTATCATTGTACTGTTAAGAAAATGCAAATAAATGAATTTCAAAAAGTAGCTTGAGGCTTTAACATTATCATAATACATATAGAATATATTAAAGGAATAATTTGACATTTATGAAATATACTTATTGGCTTTGTTGCTGTGAGGTAGGTGAGACGCTTGATATCACTCTCATATCTACAGCAGTCAACTGGTTAGCTTAGCATAAAGAGTGGAAACGGGGAAACAGCTAGTCTGGCTTTGTCCAATGACCACAAAATCTACCACACACCTGTGAAGGAACCTAAAATGTCAAACTATTCCTTTAGGATGAAAGCCCCTTGCATTTAAAATACATTTTGGGGGATGTTTTCATGAAGGACTATAACAATGACATACAATATTAACTCCCGTCCCTCAGTCCCACCCCAGGCTCAGCTGCAGAGCCCAGCGATGACATCATGTGTTCAAAGTGTGTGTCCCTCCCCTTCATGACTTCATGTCCCTGCTATCCTAAATGCAGACACACATCTGCACACACACACACACACACACACACACACACACACACACACGCACACACACACACACACACACACACACACCACTCCCCTTGCAACACTCAGCAGTCACATTTGTAATTTGTAATATTTATTAAACCCCACAAATGATTTATGTGCCTGACTGCGGGATGCTAACACAATGTGAGATTGGAACAAGAACATCATGCTTTGTTTTCATAATATCAGCCACAAAGACGGATCATGGGCTATTTGTGCAAGTTGGGAGTTGGATAAATTCCACAGTACAAGCAGAGACAGTGGGTTTGTGTCTTTTAGAGTGTCCTTCTCACTGGTGGCTGTTTACACGAGGTGTGAAGATGAGGTGTAAAAAAAGACGTATTGTATTTTAGCTTTGATATACTGTAAGTAAAACAAAGTTGTAAGAGCGGAGAAGGTACGCGTACAAACTACCAACACCACCTGTTTTTCATCCCTCTTCTCTTACATCCATCTGTACCTCCTCATGTTTTCTCGCTTGTTACTACACTGCTCCTCGTCCCTCACCCTCTCTCCTCTCGGCCTCCCTGCGCTGGCTCTTCATGCTGATCTCAGCCCTCAGTGTGGTGATCTCCAGCTCGTACTCCTGCGTCTCCTCGCTGAGGCGCTGCAGCTCGGCCCGCCGGCGACACAGCTCCTCCTGCAGCGAGGCGATGTCGTTCTCCCTTTCTGCCGCCGCCTCCTCTGCCGCCTGCTGGAGCAGGAGCACCTCCTCCTGAGCCACACGCAGCTCCTCCTGGGCCTCGGCCAGCTCACTCTCTTTCTCCTCCTCCAGGCTGTCCATCTCCTCCTGCACAGAACGCAGCTGGGCTGTGGGGAGAGGAGGAGGAGGAGGAGAAATTTTCTTTATGGGGGCTGTGTAGGTGAGACTGCAGTACAAGTATAGGTGTATATGTGTGTATATATGATCTCACCTGAAGTTTTGTAACAGTGGTGCTGCATGTGTTTGTGTGTGTGGGTGGTGTGTTCTTGCACGTGCATGTGCCTGTGTGTGTGTGTGTGTGTGTGTGTGTGTGTGTGCGTGTGTGTGTGTGTGTGTGTAGGTGTGTCTGTGTATGTGTGTGTGCACATGCTGTATGTGTGGGAACCATTTGAGAGAGGAGCTGATGTAACTGACGGTAACAGTAACTGGTTTCAGGGTCAGAGTCGGATTATTAGTATCTTCAGGAAAGGAAAATCTTCTCCATTTCACATAATAATAACCAGGGGTACAATGATACAAGGAAACGGTAATAAAACCGGTAATAACTTGGTTAAACAGTCAAAATACAATTCTTGAACTAATGTACGGAATACATTTCCCCGACTAACAAAGATAATACATTGCAGCTTTTACAATAATGCTCCACTCCTTCTTCTTCTATGTTTCTTTGTATGTGTGAGGATTGGGTTTGGAACATTTTCTTCTTTATTCATTTTTTCCTTCCTGCACGAGGAGCCATTATGCTCAGTTCTTTGGATATTGTGCGTTTCATTCACCCTCATGACAGTGCTCATTTTTGAAGAACCACTGTGTCTGAATGATTTACTCACGTCTACCAAAATGTAATAAAAATCGGTCTCAAAAGAGTAAATAAATACCCTCAAGCAATACGCCAAATTACATAGAATACAAGTTACATCCTAATATACATATATAGCACTGTCTGTCTGAGATATACAGAATATAAATCAAGAATAATCAATAAATAATGAAAGAAGAGCAAATAAACCGATTCATGGACTAGTCTCTCTTATTTTCTGGGTTTATCAAAGTGCAAAACTTCTTTGCTGAGTGTTTTATTTTGTTGGTACCTTGTAGATTCTGAATCTGTCGAGTGAAGGTTTCAGCCTGATGGGCACTGGCCAGACGCTCATCCTCCAGCAGACCTGGTGGAGAGGTGAGGAGAAGAGTGGGGAGGTGTGGGGAGGAGTGGGGAGTGGGCAGACAGATAAGAGGAAAATGTCACTTCAGCAGGCCAATAGAAAGATGACAACTTGATAAGCTGTTCAACCTTGAGGCATGACTGAATGACTGCAGTTTTGTGTGTCTGCCTGTGTGTTAATACAAGACCACCAGTATATTAGATTTCTGAGTGTGGTGATTTATACATTTTATTTTCATTTTTTGCATTTTTAAAATGTAAATGTCATGTAAATCTCTCTCTGTCTCCCTCGCAGTGGCATGTAATGTCACTGTCAGTCAGTCTGTCCACCACTTTGACTGAAACATCTCAGCATAAGTTGCCATGAAATTTGGGACATTATTCACGGTCCCCTGAGGATGAAGTCTTCTGACTTGTTGTTCCCTGATTTTTCCTCGTGTCATCATCAGGTCAAAACTTTGAATTTTCCCAGTGATTTGGTTTTATCACCAATACCTGCAATCTTATGACTTTCACATTACTGAAAAATGGCAAATATTAGCATGCTAATATCCTCACATGAACATGATAAACATTATACCTGCCTAACATGAGCATGTTAGCATTGTAATCATACTGTGCTAGCAGGCTAACATTGGCATTTAACCTAAATACAGCCTCACAGAGCTGCTAGCATGACCTTTTAGTCTTTTAGTTTCATTTCCTGCTCATCATATTACAAGCAGTCTATGCTCTAAGTGGTGAGCGTAGTAGGATGAGACTTTATTGATCCCACACCGGGGAAATTCAGTGGTATGATTAGAAACTTGTATTACTGATCAGTGAAAATCATAGATCCTGTTGATCTGTACCTACACCTCACCTTACATCATTCTCCGACAATGTACACTCAGAAACCCCCACCACCTCCACCACCTCCACCCCCCAACAGCTGCCAGCAGCCAGCAGCTGACTGTTCCCAGTGGGAGTTGACCAATAGTGATTCCTCAGTGTGGTCTCGGACACCCAGTCTGGAAGCTTCCCTCAGCAAGCACTCAGATGTCTGAGGAATGCCTCTGCTGCTGCCAGACAAACAACTGAGCTCACCACGCCATGTCTTTTAGTATGACACACAGTCACATACACACACATATTAATACACACACACACACACACACACACTGAGCTCACTGCAGCCCCATACCCAAGGCCTTACTCACTGCTAGTGTCCCTGAAAGTAAAGCTCATCATTTCTAAGGTATGATGTGATGCTCCATTTAGCGGTTATGAGGAGCTGACCGTGTCAGTGGCTGCATATAAACATTTATGCTTCTCCATTTTCTGCTTGATTTTGATGAACGGGGGATGTCTGTGGTGGAAAGTTAAACTGTCCAGGTAAAGGACGGGAGTTTTTTCTGTGGTTGTGTGTGAAAAATTGAAAATTGTAAACAGTCGCTGAGATGCAAATTGAATTTTTTTTTGTTTTTGATTTTATTGTAATAACAATTAAGGTTCAGATCTCCCAAACAGGAATCCATTCCCATCTTTCAACATAATAAATTTGATTGATTGAGAGGAAAGACTCCAGATGGCAAAAGAGCTGTTAATGGTGTTTTTCCTTTGTCTTATTTAAACGTGTTGTTTGCCAATCTGAATCTTATTCTCAGATTTTGTCCACTTTGTTTATTGGTCTAGATGACATTTAACCCACCACCTCGATTGCAGAGATTTGGCACTTTGGCACAATGATTTGCAATAACTCTTTACATGCAGGTTGAAAATGGTGACTGCGTCTCATTTCACAAATTATTGTTGAATGCAAATTGCACATACATTTACGAGCCAGACAGTGATGCATTGCATGGCATAACCACTTTTTGGTCATCTTGCCAATGACTTGCCTGCCTTCATGCAAGCACACCAATTTGCTTACATTAGAGTGAGCTGTGATTTCCATTTATCTTGTGTTTTTGCTGGGGAAATAGTAGCAACCAGCACAAGAAAATGGTTAACGTCTGCAAAATAAAACAACAAACTAAACACTGTGCAGATTGCATTGCCTCTATACTATTGAAGGAGACTCCAGTTGTGGCTAATTGTATTAAATCTGCTACATAGTTTACTGCAAGAGCAACAGATATTTCCAGGAGTTTAATTTCAGTTTGACTCAATGAGTGTCTGAGATGATTTCTTTGAAATTTTGGGGATTTTTTTCCCCAAATCTGTGTTATATAAATCTCTGTATCTGAGGATGATGAGTAAAATGTTGTCATGGCTTATAGTCATAAGGGACAAAAATATGAGAATAAGGTTGACAAATGTCTGAATTTCCCTTTAAATGCAGGAACTTGTGTCCGGGGGGGACAGGATTTGGGTTATGTGGAGGATGTTTGTATTCATTTTCATAGATCTTTATTTCAGGTCAGATGGCTGTTAGTAAATACTGAATAAAAGATTGTGAGAAAGGAAGATTAATGATTAAAAGTGTTTAATAATGAATAAACACCACAAGATGTCTCAGTGGAGGTCTCACCTTGCAGCTCATGGAAGCTCTCCTGGTGTTTGTTGGAGGTCTCTCTGGCATCATCCAGCTCCAGCAGCAGCTGCAGCACCTGGGCCCTCAGCTCCTCCAGCTCCTGCTCCTCCGTCAGCGGCTCCTGCTCCTTCCTCCTCTTCTCCTCCCCTTCGCCTTCCTCCTCCTTCAGCTTCTTCTCTTCCCCCTCCTCCTCCAGAGCTCTCTCCTGGTCCATCTCCTCCTTCTCGTTGTTCTCCTCCAGGACGCCTCTCTCCTTCGCTGTTATCTCGTTGTCCATGGTGGGGCTGCACTCTGCTTTCAGATCACACGGGTCATCTGATGGAGAGATGACAGCGATATTAGAAAGGGATGCCTGATTGGGAGAGAGAGGGAGACAGAGACAGATTTACAGGTGACATGCCACTCTGTCATCCCAAATTCAGTCATGCTTTGAATGCAGCGTGGATTGTGTTTTCTTTTGAATCAACAGCACCATCTGGTGATTAGAGTGGCATTGACTCTTCTGCACACCAACCTCTATTTCACTCATGTGCCTTAATATAACACACTAATTTAAATACTGACAACACTCCTTTGAGATCAGAGCTGAGATTTTAATAGAAAGGAAACAAGAAATCCATTAATCTGGGTGGAAATGCATCAGATTATCTGCCTATAAATGACTAGCCTGTCAAAGTTTTGATACTGTTCAGCTGTTAAACGAGGCAGCACTCATAAAAAATACATGCTGATGACAAGTGATCACAATTTTATGACACACACGAAACATCTTTGTTTCACACGTTCCTCTATCTGCACGGTGATTTCTGACCAGTAGGTGGAGTGAGTTAGCTGACACAATGCAGAGAGGGAAGGGGGGAGGTGGGCCTGTATGCTGAAGCAATCACTATGACTCACCACTCAACAATGCACCTCAAAGTTCACAATAACACAAGTTAGCACTCATAGTAAGAGAGATGTGACAAAAAAAAAACCAAAAAAAAACACGTCTTTCTCATATTACAGTTGCATTACATCTGTTTTCCTGGTTCCCGTGGACAGTCTGGGCTGGGTCAGGAGCTGTTGTTAATGTGAGCCTGAAAAGTCCAATGAGACATTCTGCTGTGTAATGTAGGGATATACTAATAAACCAGAGCTGACATCATCAACAGCTGTCGTCCGCTAGAGCTGCAAAGACAAATGCAGAGCGGGTCAGAAAACTAGAAAGGAGGGCATCATTCATGCCACAACAACGAGATGGTAAACTCCCATTTGACTAGGAAGAAAGGTCTGTTCCCATTAGTCAGATGAGATTTTCCATGAAGCAGGAAAGGTCAGAGCTGAGTGGAGATTATATTCAGTGTTAGTTTGTTCTTATGTCTGGTTAAAAGGTAAAAAAAAGCCTCAGTTACTGTCTGATCCCACAAAAATTCTGCTTATGTCTCACACATTGACCTGCTATCAGTTCTCTCTTATTTCTCAATAACAAGTCAAGTCAAGTCCATCTGAGAAATAAATTGACACGTAGCATCACACATTCCTGTTCCAGTGGTCTCTGAGTACCTCAGAATTACTGTTTGTACTCAGGAAGCAGAACGAGGACTGAAGAGGGGAATAGTGTCTGATGTGAGACAGAACTGAGAGATGTGATGAGAAAAAAGGTGCAGCAGGGGACAGAGTAAGGCATTAACTAAAGATCTACCTAATTAAGAGTGATGCTCACCGGTGTAATCTCGGCTCAGGGGATGCTTGCATTTCTTGTGGTAATTATTTCTCTGCCGTGTTGTTCCCCTCACCAGATGTAACTATTTCCATCACAACCAAGCACATGCAACATACTTTTTGTCGTAAGTGTATGACATTAGCAGCAGGCTGCACCCTAAGTCCTTCCTGTCTCATAATAATGTTCATTTAAACAATGCAGCCCCTGAGAGGCAAGTGAGAGGTTTCATGAGCACTGGGCTATTTTGTCATTAAACTTTGATGCTGCTGTAATGAGTTAGTCATAAAGAAGAGCGCTGGAGCCGGGTGGCAGGGAGAGAGCTGGAGCTGCTTGTATCGCCAGCGGCAGCAAAAGGCCATCAAGAGACAAAAGGCTTCCCACTGAATATCACTCACATCCAAATCCTCCAGGATGCCCAGCTCAGGGTGCAATAACTCGGAAAGCTTCAGCTCATGTGATCTGTGCTGTACTTTATTTAAAGGGTTTTGTAGATGTTGCATTCAGATTGTCCACAAATGGACACAAAATACAACTGAAAGTGTGAAAATTATGGCAAGAATGAAGCATTGTGCACACTTCTAACACCCTTAGGATATCCACTAATACTCGACAGACGTGGCAGGCAAGAAAACCCTTCCCACCTTCCTTTGATGGCATCTTTGCAAAGGAATTAACCTCTATCTTATCAGGGTACCTCTCAACATCCTGTAACTCAACAAAGCCACCTGACAGAGTCACCCCCGCTGACCAGTGTTCCCAGTCTGTTTGCCTTCCTAGCTTTTCCCAACAGCTTGCTAATCATGTCTCTCCTTACAGAAGCTTTATCACCTCACCTTGTGAGTGAATGTCAAACATATTGTGCAGCAGAATCAGCTGCAGTGACACCTGTGATCACTCCACTGCATTCTTGGCACAGTGCTGGTCTTTAGTCACGCAGGGATTGCATTAGACATGGATGCTGCATGCACAGAAGAGCAGGGACGGGCAGGAGAGTCATCTCAGGAGCAGTGTTACAGCTCCAGGGAGAGGATGGCTTTATCTAGCCACAGCACATTCCTTCATAATCACGTTGCAGCAAAACACATTGAAAATGTCACTGCAAACATTGTGCTCTCGAAAAGAGACAACAAGCAGGCTGAGTGTTCTTTGTCAGCGTCTCGGAATAGCTGTCTGAGATTAAATTTAAACATTAATGTAGCAACACAAGGCCTTTGTTTTGCTTTTGATTTGGTGTTCAGTGATGGAGTGAGGACTGTAATGGAATTTGCACTTTGCAAAATTGAAGAGCAGAGTGAGGATTTTAGCAAACAGAGACATGATGGGTGAGCTGTTTTAACCTGGCACCACAGGAAAGTGTGATTCTGCCGTGAGAGTTATCTGTGTGTTTACTATGCAGCAAAAACTGAAGTCCAGTCTGACAGTGTGATGGAGCAGATAACAATATACAGAAGGCATGTCTGCATAAGGAGTTTTTTTTTACCTAAACACATTTTTTTACAATCTTGATCTCCATTTTTCACAATACTTCATGTAATTGGGTGCAACTTGACTTGAAATGTGTAGTTTTCAAGAGAAACTCACCCTCTTCTCGCTGCAACTGCTAGTTAAATATCTAATTTTACGGTATTTAGGGTAACATCTGCAGTCAAATCAGCTGTGAAAAAAGAAATGACGGCTCCCTGAAACAGGAGGCTGTCTGCGGGTGTAGTGTGATGGTCGCCTTGTGATGAACCAAGCTGAAAATGGGACTGAGCTGAGTGGTGGTGCTGGAGTTTTTTGTGTTTGAACTTTTGATTCAGCATCTAAAGTGTATAAGAAAATTGCATGAATTTATACTGTGTGTGAACATCTCTGTGTGCTCATACTTGTACCTGTGTGTGCATATACACCCTGTGCACATGCAAGCTTGTGTATGACTGTGCGCATATACAAACACACAAGTGCTAGGTATCTGTATGTATGCCATGGATCTCTGCAGCTGTGTAGGAGGCCATGCATAATGCACACCACCCCCTCCTACCCCAGCTTTGAAGCCAGCCCAGTACTGATGCTGTAGCTTTTCCCCTGCACTGGCACACTTCCTCAGCAACACATAATACAGAGCAGGGAGGGGGAGTCAAAAAAGTGAGAGCAAGAGACAAAAAGAGGAGACAACAAGAGAGATGGAAGGAAGGAGACTACTCCAGCTGCTCCCTTCCTCGTGAAAGTAACGGGAGGCAGGTGAAGCCGTACACAAGTTCATCTCCATGGTGACCTCTGCACACCATATGGAAAGTCACCTTGGTAATAAAGCTGTGTTTTTGCCCACAGATCTGCTTACCATGGAAACGTTTCTCACCACTATTTGCTTTGTCCCACAGAAAAGCCCAAGTGATCTTATCAGGCCTCCATGAGGCCCACATAGTGAGGACTTCAAACTGCAAGAGACTCAGCAGCTTGAGATGAGGAGAGAGCTACACGGGGCGGAGGGCTCGTGAGGTTAATGTGAGTTTATCTCTACGACTCTGTGTGCTTTGAGCCTGAAAACTCCAGGCAACGTGAGGAACAACAGAGGCAGCAGAGGACAAGAAAAGAAACAGGAACCACAAGCACCCAAGAGTTGGACTGACTTAATGAGCCGCTCTGTAATTTAAATGGAAAATCCATGTTTGCACTTTCAAAGGGAAATAAGAGAAAGTGGGTCAATGGAATAGAGATGCATTGCAGAATGTGCAATAATTTGGCCTCATTAGATGAGCATGCACAAATACTGTGTCAGTGTGTACATACTGTAGGTAATTGGTTCAGGGAATATGTTTTTTTATGGCATTGTGTGTGGCTGTGTGTTGTGTAGCTATTCCATTAAGGGATATGAATAGTGACAGATAACAAAGCATGAAAACAAGTGATGCGGTAATAATCCATTTGATCACAAATCAGCGCCTCCCACCTGAAAGCAATCTCTCTGGAAGGTTTTACATCAGTTAAATCACAGAGGAAACATGGGATACCACAGCTCACCACGTAGCTGCCAAATTCAAAAAGGATAAAGAACCAGCCAGAGAGAGCGGGCGTCTAATGATAGGTTGACAATGCCAAGCGTTTCTGCGAGGGAGACGAAAAGTACGAAAAAATCCATAGAATAAGCTGCAAGAAGGAGCCGTGAGTTCACGAACCTTCTCTATTTACTCCAAAGTTTCAAGAATTTTTCCATGATGCAACCAAGAGTGAATAAAAAAACATGTGGCACACTCACTTCTGTCAGCGACCCGCAGAGTGCCTTGAGAGCTTGTTTTAAATTGAAGCACTACAAGTCTGACTGGGGGAAATGGGGATAGGTTGGTGTGGGAATACACGTCAGACTTCAGGGCTTCAGGGCTGAGAGAGAAGGAGCTGGGATACCTGAGAGTGGAAAAGCATGCAGGATTTGTTTTCATTAGCCCCATGACTGGCCACGTTAAACACTGACGTGAGGATCTCACTTTGTTGTTTTTCTCAGAGGCCTGTGCAGCTCCCACATCTACAAAGTTTGTCTAAGGCGGCAACTTTGCTGTTTGTTAGTCCCAGAGAGCTGAGAAAATCCTGTTTGCACACTCTTGGGAAGCATCACTGCTGATGTGAATTTCACAACGAGAGGGCACAACACTGGAGAGGACAGCAGAGAAATGCTGTGTGGGCTGAGGCACTGGCAGGTGCAAAGGTTTGCGCGTCTATGCGGGCGCATGGACGTGCATGCGTGTGTGTTGGAGGGTGTGTGGGCGCTGAAGAGAGCACAGGATTGCGATTGAAAGAGGGGGAAGAGATATTGAGTGGGAAAACAGAGAGAAGGATGGCGAGAGATATGCACAGTGACTTGTGCAAGTGGGAGGAACAATATGGTGGCCGATGGTTTTAAGACACACAGACAGCTTGCAAATGTCAAACAAGCCTCAAGTGGTGTTTTATTGATCAGAGGGAGCGTGTGTTTGTGCGAGGGCATCTGTATTCCCTGTTGGTAGATGTAGGAAGTGATGTTAGAAGTGTTCCTTCCAGTGCAGTGTGGCATTCATTCCCAGAAGGACTGACAAAGCGTTGGAAATTAAAGCCTATAGAAAATAAGTACTGTTCAGAACAAAGCCACCTTTTGTTTTGAAGGACAAAAACGGTGCCTTAGTCTGAAGAACCCAGACTGATGTCTCGCTAGAGCTGACCTCAGCCAGGACAGAATAAATGCACTTTAATCCATTCAGATCCCCGAGTGTGTGTTATTCAAAAAGATTCCAGTTAATACTAGCCATCGCTCAATCCACTTTTCTCTCTCTGTATGTCTGTCCTTATTATGGTCAATCAGTCAGGATTCACGCTACATTAAACCAGACACTTGCCATCACTAGATGCAGAATTTCCCGCTTTAAAAGCATGCCTGAGGCTGTGATGAAAGGAAAGAGATCCCAAGAGAAAAGATAACAGGAAAAAGCTTGTTAGGGAGGAAGAATTTCTCCTGAGACAGCATGTTATGATGGTCAATACGCAGGCTTCAGCATAATAAATGTGAAAAAGCAAATCACTCACTGAGCCTATAGAACAAAGTGGTTTAATAAGTCTAGAAATAATCCACCAAATACATGTTACTGAAAGTTCAATTTTAGGACAGCACGACACGGGAAGAGGAAGCCAGATTGTGGCAACCTGGCCAGCGGTCAAAGGGCCGCTGACCTGTGCTTCTCTCTGAGTCCCTCCACACCAATAAACATCCGCCCAGCAGTGTCCCACACAGAGCTGCACAGTCTGCACGCCCATTCAAAACAAGCACAAAACACACTCTTCTTCTTCTTTGGTGGGACACACAGAAAAACATTCCACGCATTTCTTCCCTGAACGCACACTTACACAGTGCTGATACTGTGAAGAGCGAAGACAACGAGCTGCTGCTCGACACGAACACTGTGTGCACGTTCATCTGCGCGCTGAAAACAATTCAAACGCAAAGTATATAAAGAATTCAAAGCTGGACTGAAATAACACCCAACACTGCATGACTGCACTGCATTAATTGTCAATCAGAATAACATATGCAACACAGCCTGGACTAATGACTATATTATTTCCTGGCCCTGGCTGCCAGCCATCCATTACCTGGCAGCATGTAGCCTCCATCAAATGTCCACAGCTGACAGTAATGCCCACTCGTCAGTCAGTCTGTCAGCTCGACCACAGCTCTTAATAAAGACAGGCTTCCACGATAATCCCCACACCTCCTACCACCTGACCACCTTCCTCCAGCCCCTCCGCCTCCTCACTTCACCGCCACATGCCTCACTTTAGGAGTAAACACTCTGTCTAAGCGGGGATAAAGCATGGAGCCCTCTACCTTTTCGGCCGCTCACATCTCATCTGTAAGTGCAGGGCTAAAAATAGCAGCATCCAACTGCACTGAATAGACAGACACACACACACACACACACACACACACACACACACACACACACACACACACACACACAGAGCAACGAAAACAGCTGCACAGACCTGTAGAGTCCAAAGCCTCCTCGATGAGTGGAGGTAAACGCAGTCCATCCATAGCCCCCTGAAGCTGCAGCAAAGAGGGAGAGAAAGAGAAAGAGAGTGGGCGAGAGAGGGTCAGAGGCTCCACACGCCCACCTCAGCTGCAGGGAGAGAGAGAGAGAGAGAGAGAGAGAGAGAGAGAGAGAGAGAGAGAGAGAGAGTACGGAAAGTACTGAGCGCAGTGTCAAGTGCTCGCGCGCACACACGTACAAGCGCGCGCGCAAACAAGGCTGTACCTCGGGAAAATTTGGGGAGGATCCGGGGAGCTGAAGGCTGAGCTCCGGAGCGTGGGAGAGATGTCGAGAGGGGAAGAGGGGAGGAGCAGAGTGGAGGGAAAGATGCTGTTTTCCAGACGGCAAGCTCCGTCTCCCGCACAGACCTCCCTCTCTCCCTCTCTCCCCCTCTCTCCCTCTCTCTCTCCCCCTGTCTGCTTTACACTCTGTTGACTCCTCTTGCAACTTCATCCTCACTATTTCCTCTTTTTTAGCTGTTGTCATTATTATCTTTGTTATGGACAATCTACACCACAGCCGCACAAAAACCATCAGCACACTGACATGCTCTGAGCGAGGGAACCCAGACACACTGAGACAACTAGCCACAGATACACAGCAAACACAGTGTTTCATTCTTATTGAGATCTTGGAGCTTCCCTTTGATATTATAGCATATCTTATCAAATATTAAACAATTTGGTAGCTCAATCCACCAGTGTGAAAGAGTAGGCAAAACAGGATCTCCAGTGAATGGCAATGCATTTAGCTTCCTAATGCTACTCTAAATATATAGAAACAAAGATTTGAATGTGTCACAATGAGTGCAAAGAGATAACATCTGATGACAAACAGACTTCCACAAGGAGCTCAGGGGATCACAGGATCAAAACAAACTTTGCTTCTTAAAGCATTCACCACTCATCTGCACTTTCCTGCACACACACACACACACACACACACACACACACACACAGGCTTCCTCAAACACTCATGTATGTCCGGCCTCCATGACTTTACCTAAAGTGAGATCCAGGCAGGCTCCTGCAGTGGAGGCTGACAGCTGCAACTGCAGATTACTGATCATTTCCCCTCCATTGTTCATTTCCTCCCCTCCTCTTGCTGATTCTCTCTGTTTGCCGCTAACGAACAGTGGCTCTTACGTGATAAGCAGCATATACATACAGCATGTAGCACGCAAGGAGCCACAAAAGTGAAGCGTGCATTGAAACGGGCTGAAAATATCCCAGCACAGACACAGAGGAAAGGAGGGCCAGGCTTGTGTGTCTCGCTGGCTCATGCAGTAGGAGGATGTTCCTATCGCAGTGCTGTCAGAGAGCAGGAAGTGCTTGCAGACGTACACACACACAAATAATACAGTCACACACACATATTTTAAAAAAGCAGAAGTTTGTGAAACGGAAATAGAAAGTAGAAGGGTGTCTGTGTCTCTGTGTGTGCTTGTTTGTACCTGAGATGAACTGCAAGTGATTTCTTAGGGACAGACAATGAGGGATAAAAGGTACCAGAGTGAGACGACTGATGCCTGCTCATGAGCACTTCCTTCTCTGTGGCTCTGTGCAGCTTTTCTCTGGCAGCTGTAATCCCCAGATGAAGTGACTGAGCATGGAGGCATCTTTCAACTTGAAGTCGTCCCACGGTCTCCTCACCACACACAATAACAGCCTCCCCCTCACACACAGACACACACACACAGGAAGGGAGAGCTGTGGAGTGGAGAAAGTTGGCTGACAAGGTGTTGATAATGAGCTGACAATGTCTGGCTTCATTCCACCCGTGTCACTCTGGTGTGGCAGGATTCCTGGTTGCAGAGCAGAACGGGCACAGAAGGGATGCAGATACCATCAAACTGTGGTCAAGCACAAAAATAATTCTCACTGTTTTGTTTGAAACTGTTTGCAGAGCCAGATGGGCGGGATGTTGCTGCCTCGGGACAGCTCACATACACTCAGCCATAAAGCTGTTGGCCAAAGCACACCAAGATGACTGTTAAGCATCGCGCTGTTGGAAGATACTCTCCAATTTTTCTGTGCAGCAATCCCCACCCATACAATAAAGAACAACAATAAAAAGGAAAATCAAACTGTAAAAGTGTCTATTGGACCAAGGTCTGACCGGCCTGCAGTGGGAGTGTGTTAGAGATGAGCTGTTTGTTCTGTAACGGAGAGCTGTCCCACAGAGTGTGAGGTCATGCGCAGGGAATCTATCCACTCATACTGTGCTCTTTGTTTTGTTCAGATTCAACAAGTCATATGCAAAGACGCCCACAGCTACAGTGTAGACCTCAGGAATGTGAGCCTGTAATTGGCATTTAACACACATGGACACACACACTCACACACACAAACACACAAAGGGTAACCGTATTTTCAATGAGTATCTGTGGCTTCACATTCAACATCCATGAGATCTTTAGTGGAATGATGGTTTGAATGGGAGAGTTTAGAAAAGGATTTACACAAAAATGTGCATCTTGAAAAGGATCATGTGTTTGGTCCAGACTGAAATATCTCGACAACTACTGGATCGATTGCTGTGACATTTTGTACATACTTTTAAGGTCCCCAGAAGATGAATCCTACTGATGTTGGTCAACAGGTCACGTTTTCAATTTGTTCCAGTTGTGTGGACCCGCAAAACTAATTTTATTCCCATCAGGCTCAGATAGTCTTTGTGTTCAGTGCTAGATAGCATATATTCTCCTGCTGATGTTAGCATCTTCACACAGCAACTAACGTGTCTGCAGACTCCCATTTGTTGATTTTTCTAAAATAAAACCAAAGGCTAATTATCATCTGCAATCCCTGGACAGGTTGATGTTTCAGAATTAGACAGACAAACTACATCAAAGCACATTCAGGACTATCAAGTTGGATTACTGACTGGGCAAAGCTGGCAACCGCCCCAGCGCCCCGGTTTCCCCATATTTTATGCCACTTAGGAGCATTGGAACAACCTCTAAACACAACACTGACATATTAACACATTACAGATTAGTTGTGATGAACATATTCCTCACTGGGATACATTTTGAGTCATGTTTGTGGCCACTGGACAAGTGTAAATCCAATATTCAGTCTCCTTTTAGCTCCTAAATTAAATTTCTGGGTTATTAGCTGCTAAATGCTTCACTATGTTCACTGTGTCTATCTGCTGTTTGGTGCAGTGGGAGAACTGTACAGCCTGTTTATTAGAGCTTCTGTGCTGATAAGAGCAGTGAAATTGAATCAAAACAGTAAAATTGTTGGCCATAAAAACACAAGAATAAGCTGAAAACACTACAATGCTCCAATAGCTCGTTATAAAGCTTCCTGCAGAGGAGCCCTGGGACAATATTTAGCTTTAAGAAACACATTTTATAGCTGATATTGTGTTTGCAGGATGCATAAACCTAAATGGAGCTGTATGCAAAACTGGGACTACTTGTTGTTTACTGGCTCTCCAGGTGAAATATAATGTTGTCGTGTGCAGTCTGCAGTATGCTTTTAATAGGAATTCGGAGGTGACAGATCACATGCACAGAAAGCAGGAGGAACAGATGGTCAAAATGGCTCCAAAAGCTCATGTCTCTATCAGGGCCCCATAGTGGTTTGATCAAGCCCTGAGTAGAATACAGCTTAAAAGAAGAGACCTAAATGCAGACACAGACACACCAATATCAGACCTCACAAATATGATGCTGACTTTAAATAGATTTCATAGACATTGGTGAAATCAAAAGGAAAATATCATCAATTATCATGTTGGCGCTGTTGTTTCTCCAATAACCAACATTTCATCGCTCAAGCAAAAGTACCATATGTTGTTAAATCTCTGAAATTAGTTCTAATGATTATAATTGCTTGTCCAGTGGCAGTGATCAAATAGCACACACTACAACCATTTGGCTGACATAATTTGCTTGCAGATACACCAGAGGGATGAACAGGCTGTATGATTACTCTCTAGTGACAGTGTATCATTGTCACTGTCAGCTGGCCATGTAATGGAACCTCAGCGCTATAAAAGACAGTGATTCACCCCACAATCCACTTTACAACACTGGGCTGCCAGCCTTTAACACCAAGCATCGCTGCGGCGCACTACGGTTGCCTAGCAACTAAAGGAAATTGGAGGTGCCTTTGAATTAGGGGACTTTAAGAGGTGATTTATATGAAGACCTCAGTGATAAATGTGTCCATAAATCTGGAATTTTCAAGTGGCCACGTCATCGTCTTCGTCATTGGAAGGTCTAATTCTGGTCACAGACACTGCAGCGTCAGAGCTGCAGACCCTGTGCCTGCTGAGGTATGAGACTGTGGCTCTTCGCTGCATGCAGGATACATTTTTTTACGTTATAGTGCAGTGGAAGGGGAACAGGGCCTGCTTCCATGACACCATAAACAGGAAATGGGAAGGGGCGAGTGCTGCCAGAGGAGTTAAATCAGTGTGGAAGTTGCCAATGAGGTCAGAACTTTCCCATAATATGTGTTCATGCACAGAAAAAAACACCCAAATACACACGTGCATTGATAAAAAAAAACCACACAGAGACAACAAATTCACAAAATGAAAACAAGCCATGCTTAAAGCTAATTCCATCTGCACACTTCCCACTCTCCCTTCCTGAGAGTGAAAGCAAAAAATGTGTCCCTCTCACTCCCCCTCATAGACGAGAGCCGGAGTGAAGCTGCGGCGGTCCTTTTGGTGGCCTCCTCCATGCAGGTCCCATCCCCTACGGTCACCATGCCAACCTGTGTGAGGAGGAGGCTTCGCTGCAGGCCCAGAGAGACTCGACGAGGTCCTGGGATAATTAGCAGCTCATTATGGAGCCCAGTGAATAGGCCGATGAGCTCCAGGAGCCACAAGGGAGGGCGCAATGGAAAACGCACAGGATCTGAGCACACATCAAAGGAAAGAGATCACTTTTTAGATGGCATAATACAGAGGAGAGAGATCGGGAAAGAAAATATTGCTCTCCATTCACACCTACAAATATAGCTCATAATCCCCATTTTTAAGCCTCTGTATGTGTGTGGGTGGCTGTGTGCATGTGTGAGTTAGTCAGGATCTCTGCGTCACACCAATCTGAGTGTTTTTCTCCCTCCAGAGAACTTAGTTGCTCCACAAATGCATGAAACGCAGCTAGTCCTCCCACACACATATACACACCCTCACACATAGATACAGGTACGCACAACTCACCATTCCACTCTGAAACTGATGCTGTCATTAAGCATGGGAACACTGTGTGAGTGCCAGAGATCACCCAGTTAAGCTATCAGCGTATCATCCCCATTCCTGTTCCCATATCTCACCAAGTGTCTGTGCTTCTGCTTTGCATGCAGGCAGGCACTAGTCACGCAGACTAAACCATGCACACCGCTGTGCCAGGTGACCCATATTGCAGTGTGGCTGAGTTTAACCGTGCATAAGCTTCATTTTGTGCAAGTGTGTGTTTGTGTGTATCCCTGTGTCTCCATCTACTGCTCCCTGGCAGTGACATGCAGCAGTTATGCTGATGCTGTTGTATCGTCGCATATGTGCAACATGTTGCATGTGATCATTTGATATTTAACATGCATATGATGTTATATGATGCGTCTTTATTTATTATTGTGGCTGTGTGATGTTGTTGGAACTGGTGCTGTAAGACTTTATAATAAGGGTATAAGTGTGTAACATGAATTCTTATTGCTCACCATTAACAAAAGTAGTTGCTAGGACTTGGATTAGTTCACACTCAATAGATCAGCTAATTCACAGTTCATACATTAATTGATGTGTGATCAAGTTAGCTGGATTTCAGTTACATAAAAGTTTACTTATATAACTATTTTTCCGTATTTACGTGTACATTTATTATGTACATGTTTGCATCAAGTTTCATATTACTATGAGAGCTGGCACTGAACAAATACATGTGTCTGAAATAAAGTTTTATGTAACTAGAATCCAGCAGATTTGGTCCCATATCAATTAATGTATAAAGTAACTGTGAATTAACGTTCCATAATTAAGTGTGAACTAATCCCCTAAAGTCCTAGTGACATTGTCATGCATTAAATTACCACATCATGCATTAGTTAAGCATTACTTAAGTAAATAATTGGTGCCTTTATCATTAAGTGTTACTGCATGTACCAGCTTGGCTGAGGGATCATAGATCTATTTCTCCCTCATCATCAGCATGTTGGGTACCGAAGTCCACCCTGATGGAAACCACAGCCGTCACGGTCTACAGACAGCATTGCTCTTCACAGTATGGATTACAGTATGACCTAGATTTGAAGTTAATGGAAATATACAGAAATATGCTGCAATGGGGAAAAATGTGCAGAAAATTGTTCAAATGTGTAGAAAAACTGTCGTTCAAATGGTTATTTGTGACAACAGCAGGGGGCGCTACTCTTCCACATTGCTCATGATATTACTGCTGTAGGGAAAAGGGTTGTGTCTCTGTCTTCTGTGACAATGGAGTCTTGGTGTGCAGTTGTGGTATTGATTTAGACAGAATGGGAATTAGTCATTTCCACATGAATCAAGTCTAAATTGTGGTTTGTATTATGAAGGCTGTGTAAGATGCTGCAGCCTTCCAACATGTTGTCTTGATTTCTGTTGTGTCAACAGTGCAGCACCTACACCCCCCAGTGGTAGTGAAGGAGAGTATTTAGCAGTAAGAGGACAGGAAATATTTGTGGTGTAATTTATTAGGAACAGTACGCTTATGAAATTTTTCTAAAGGTCGATTCTTCTGGTGCAAATGTCCCAAAGGAATTTAAAGATAATCACAAGTTTTATTAATGAGGAGAGTACTCAATAGCCTCTGTTAATCTAAATAGGTCACTTTCAGGAAGTTTCAGTGAGTGAGCAAACTTGCATCTCAGTTTCCTTTTTAATACAAATGGTGAAGTAGTCTGTGATTTCCTGACTGTTGTCTACACTGCTGAGATCTATCAAGTGAGAAAAACCCATCCCATGACAAAACACAATGACAAACATTAAACAAGTCCAAACATCAGTGTCAAATTGATTAAAAAGTCTTGTTTAATTTAACAGAAATTGTCAGACAAAGGCACGTAATGCATGAAAATACAACTGATTGATCACATAGTGCACCAGAGATGAAAAGAGAATGTAAACCAGATCTGTAGTTCTGCAGGTAAAACGTCCTCAAACATGTCAAGACAACAACAAAACCATTTGACACAGTCAGTAGAACAACAAACGACAGAAAACATCAACATAAACATGTTACTATGGCAGACAAACATTAAAAAGTGGTCCATAGCTTCATGTGACATCCTCATAGGCAATTTTCATAAGATAAACATGAAATAATACATGAGTCAGTCCAGAGGAAAAAAAAGGAAAAAGGCTCCTAGTTCATCACTTAGAGCCTGTAATGTGCTCCTCTGTCATCACTGGAGCGCTGAAGGCTGTTTGTTGCTCCTTTGAAGAAAGGGATTTGCATTTTTCCTCTGAAAAAGGCTTGCATCACAGTATAACCCATCAGTTCTCAATCACATCATTAGTAAAAGACAAACATCAGATCTATAAGACATAAAGGGTGCCAAGCCTGTTTTTGTCTTGCTCGGGTGCATGCGCATGTGTGCTTGCACATGAGAGCTGGTGTGTGTTGATACTACCGCGCTATCAGCACGATAATGCAGTGGGATTGATTTTTGGCCCTTGAGAGAGGAGACAGCTGGTCTTATCAGAGCCCAGCGGTGGCTTCAGTGGTTATGGATCTCTCACGCCAATATTAATGACACTTCCTCACCTAACCCCAACCCCCCAGTGCCAACACCGTGTAAAACACTGATGTAAGTCAGAAAAGAAACATTTTAAAAACAGTGCTCATAGAAATCAAATGTATTGCACTTAAAACATCAGGAGTAGTAAACAGAATTTAAAAGATGAGTG
Organism: Chaetodon trifasciatus; assembly: GCA_037975065.1. Lineage (NCBI taxonomy): Eukaryota > Metazoa > Chordata > Actinopteri > Chaetodontiformes > Chaetodontidae > Chaetodon > Chaetodon trifasciatus. The sequence goes on from JBBMOE010000002.1 coordinate 13,675,921, forward strand.
ACCACACACAGAAGACAAGGCAATAAGGAATAAAGAAAGTAAAAAAAAGAAAAAAACAAAACAAAACAGGATGACCATTGCCGGTGTGCTGTAGTCAGTCTGGAGATTCTTCATTAAAAGATATAGTTCAGCATTTGGGGAAATATGCTTTTTTTGAGAGTTAGATTAGAAGATTGATACCACTCTCATGTCTGTATGCTAAATGTAAGGCTACAACCCGTAGCCATTTAGCTTAGCTTAGCATGTAGACTAAAAATAGAGGAAAACAGCCACGCTGTCTCTGTGCAGAGGTAACAAAACCGCCAATCAGCCACCTTTAGCATTTCACAGATGTAGCCTAAGAATGACCAAGTTTGAGGTTACGGTTTTGTTTGCATGTGCACGCTTGCAACAGTTTGAGAGATGTTAAAGTTGAGCTGAAGCAAAATGCCAAAGAAGAATCATTTGCTAAATTTGACCTAATCTACCAGTCATTTCCCTGAAAACTGTGGGAAAGAGTGAGTGCCATGCTGCTGCACTGTAGTGATAACGCACTTCTCTTCCCCCTTCTTAACCCTTGTACTGCCTTTTTACGTCTTGTGATGATTTCATAGCAATCCACAGGGGGAAGTCCCAAAATGTACTGTTATATAAATATTATTTTAAAGGTTAAATGAAAATTGTTAGTAACATACATTCAAGTTCTAGACAAGAAAAAAAATCACAAACATTTCATTTCAGTCTGACTTTAAAAAACTGAATGCATGTCTTCTGACGATTGTACAACCAATCCTCTTAGACAGTCCTACCGCGACAACTGACAGCGTCCAGGCTGCTGCGGTGTTGTTTGAAGTGTGCACTCTTCTTGTCAGGCAGGCACTAGCAACCTGTCTATGGCGTACTGTAAACGCTCCCAGTTCTTCCAGAATATGGTCAAAAAACAAACTCCCAGGAAGGTAGCGACCACGTGGTGCCGGCTCCTCATCAGCGGAGCGGCAAACTTGGCAGCAGTGGAGACACACACCAGGATGACGGTGATGATGGCCAGCATGATGTTGATGCTCTTCCCAAGCAGGACCCGGGCGTCGCGGCTCTCCAGCTGGACCGTCTGTTGCTGCTGCTGCTGCTGCAGCTCCAGCTTGGACACTCGCGTCTGACATGACTCCAGAGCCTCCTGAGAGAGACGAAGATGATAGAGAGACACAGTGTGGGTCTGGATGTTTTCCAAGGGGCTGAGTGGCATTTTGCTGACCTTGTAATCCTCAATTACCCAAAATTCCCCCAAAAGATTAATTATGTATCAGCACAGAGACACAAGGACAGAGATTTGTATTGTCATAAGTGTCAAATGACAAAACAGACTTTGATTTTGTTATCTCATGAAGGGAACCATTGAACATAGGTAGCCAACACATTCAGCTCTACATGGTTATAGACTCATCACTTGGACTGATGACAGCAGCCTTACTAATGGACATCAGAAAAGCTTCAGCGATGTTATTTCAATCTATAATAATGCATTTAAATTTGTTTACTCCTACCAAACTTCCTGCTGACACTCCACCCAAATGCCACACAGGTAAGTCACATGGTCTTCAATTTCCAATTCAGGCATCACTACATAATATATATAACACTTTTGAGTATTATATACCTGTATGTCTCTGGCCCTTTCATGAGCCTGGTAGGCCACCCTCTCCTCGATGCTGGCCAGCTCCTGCTTCAGATTAGTCATCTCATGTTGGTGAAGCTCTGTTAGGTCGTTTAGTTGGTCCTCCAAACGTTCATACCTGGCAGTCGGTGCAGGAGGATGCAGAAAGAATTATTCATAGGCAGATTTGAACATATTGTATATGAAGTGCTTCTGTGGGTGCTATTGTGATGAATTGCATGTACCATTTAGTAAATACTTATCTAAATAGTGTTGTTGTTTACATGTTTATGCGAATAGTAATCATGTCAATTCTCAACATGAGGAAATTAGCATAAACATTAGACGTTAGACCTGCTGCTGTATTACAATGAAATATTAAGTAATATGAACACACCTGTATCTCTCCTCCTGCAGTGTTTGGGTAATGATGCCATACTCTCTTTTAAACTGAGACTTCAGCTCCTCCATATCCTCCTCCAGCTGGTTCTGGGCTTCTTTGATCTCGCTCACCTCCTCCAGGCTCAGGGCCAATCTGCTCTGGCCGTCTTCCCCGGCCTGCTGGCCCTGACCCTGACCCTGCATCTGCCCCGCTGATGCTCCTGCCCCCGCTGGGTTCCCATTACTGTCTGCTGAAATGGAAGCACTCCCTGAGGAGCACTCATCGTCACTGGGATACTTGGGCTTGCCCACCATAGAGGTGCTGCTACTCAGCCCCTTTCCTGCACTGTCAGTGGGCAGCGGCGAGGAAGCGTCAAGAGAGGTCTTGAGGTGGGCGATGTTGTCAGCACTGCCGAACTTGTTCCTTATAAGGTTGGCGAATTCTCGGGGCTTGCTGAAGAAGAAAGGAGGGGAGAGGGAAACGCCTGGTCCGATGGTCTTGATCTTGTCCATGGTAGGGTGTCTGCCGCTGCCCGTCATATCCCTCAGCAGCTGTCTGGGAGACTCCCTGGGTATGGTGCTGTGTTTGACAGTGGGCGGATGAGGTGATGGGCTGTGGTGGATTTCATTGTCCTTCATCTTCCGATGGTACTGCTCCAGCTTCTTTTGCATCTGGGCAATGTTTTGAGCTGACTTCTGGTTCTTCTTCTCAAATACCTGCTTGATGCGCCCTACTTGCTGCTTGTCTGCACTGTTTACCAGTTTCAGGTACTCGGCGACGTTCTCGTCCCGCGCCGTCTGCTCAATCTTCAGCTGCTCTGTGACTTTCAGTATCTTCTGCTGGAGGTTGTCCAAGCAAGAACGACTACGCTGGACCTCGAAGCCAAGAGCAGGACCAGGACTTCCATCGCTCAGATCCAGATCCAAGTTGTTCTCTGAAGAACCCCGACGCATGGACGCAGGGATGCTCAGAGAACTCCTGTCCTACAAGGAGGGGAAATAAAGATCAGAGACAGATACTGCGTTAGATACAGAGCTTTTGCAGGAATGATCTTTTACGATGGAAATGTGTCTGATTAGTAAAACAAGTTCCATTTTAAACTGGACCCCATTTTTTAGCTCTAGCTTTCATTCCTCTTGGTTATGATTATGACAGTATTTTATGTTCAATCAACAGATTCTTAATACAGACAGGTTTTCCTTATTATTATTCTGTGCAACGACAGATGGTGTACATTTTGGTAAAGTTGAACCACTAAGTGCAATAGACATTTACAACAAACATTTCATTTTCACTCTCAAATGAATGTTTTGGATAATTGTTGGAGGGGTGCCGGGGTTGTTAGGTCCCATGGACTCCACTGTAGCTGTATCTAGTGGTGTTGCTGTTGCTTTGTGTGTCTGAAAACTGGCTGGTGATGTTTTTATGTTTCAATCTGCTCTTCATATACAGTAATTCTACATAGTGAGCCCTTGTCTCTGCTCTACTCAGCCTGTCTGCTTTTGCCACTTTGAGACCATCTGTGCGTGTATGTAATGCTCTTATTTGGCACATCTGTTACGTTTTCGGAGGCAGAACTTAATCCTGTTTGTTTATAGTATAGCACATAGATGACACAGATGACAAAATTCAAATAACAACTATTAATGTGTGTGAAAGAAGTGGAGCGTGCACATCTAATGTAGGTCAGTGATAATGTCACACAAGGCCACGAGGCTCAGGAAATCCCTTTTCCAGACATTGTCCCCTATTTTTTACAGTACATTAGCATTTTGTGACAGAGGCTCAACATTTTCCCTGACAGAGGCTCAACATTAGAGTCAATGGCTTATTGACACATCAGACAGAAACTGTCAAGCACAGAACTCTGGAGTTGTCTGCTGTAGATTTAAGGAACTGAAACAGAATAAGTATGGTTCAAGTAAGCGACTTATATATAATATCATTTTATTATAGCATGAAACCAGAACATCTTCCATAAAGAGGAAAGCAACAAAGATGTAATCATGTTTCAGAGCAGCATTTTTAAAACAGGTGTCACTTCAAGTGCAATGCACAGCAATGTAGCGGTGGCCTAACAAGCCACTGCATCTTGCAAGTTGATCACAGTGCAACACCAGCGTAATAGTAGGAGGTGTAAGCTGATGAAGCCTAATACAAAGTGTTGTACAACAAGCACTATGGGTTGTACAAAGCTGCACTAATCCTTAACAAATGTAATGCTGCTACTTTCAAGCAAATAAACAGATCACAGCTAACTCAAGCAGACTTAAGGCCCAATCCTGCTTAGCATTTCTACATCGTGACGTCGTGGTTACATATTGCAAGATAAGCACCTTTACAATTAACTAACACATCTAGAGTCACCACACACTGACAGTCCTCGACACATGATGAAAATGTGATGAAAATGTCAGGTGGAACTCAGGAGAGGGTTTACCAGTAATAGGATGATTAAATATGCCTATTCATACACTAGTGCACACACACAAACATATAGCTACATATAGCAGATACTTTAACTAAAACAAAGACATTCAGCAGGAATATTCCCCTCTCAATCCAGTTACCATTTACTTGCTGATTGCACGATGAGATCACATTCAAAGAACTAGTCAAACTTGTTTGCAAGGCCGACACGGTGAGCAACAATTTGGTGTGTCATCTCTAAAATCTTCAGTTATTACTAGAACACAGACCATAATGTGCAACACAGAAGCTGTACTTGTTTTCAGCCCATGCTAGCAGCATGGCCCTAAGGGTGACAACGTCTGTCTGTCTGTCTGTCTGTCTGTCTGTCTGTCTGTCTGTCTGTCTGTCTGTCTGTCTGTCTGTCTGTGGTCCAGACTTAAAAATCTATAACTATAGAAATTAATTTTACCCAGAGGATAAATCCAAAGGGTGATCCCCTGACATTTCCTGTAACAACCTCATATTTGTCCAGTACTTTGTTTTATGATGACATACCAAAAACCAATATCATTCACATCAGCCTCAGATGTGTTTATGCTAAACTAAGATAGCCATCAATATAGGCCTACCTGCTAAACGTCAGAATGTTATCGAGCTAGCATTTGCATTTTACCTCAAAGCACTAGCGCCTACAGCTTCAACAAGCTGCTGGCATGGCTGTAAACTGTAGTCTTGTTTGTACATCTAACTAAAATGGAAGGAGTCTCTGTCCGGCCTGAGATTTTCTTGACATCGGCTCTGCAATTGATAGGTATACTGCTTAGGGACCAAGCAAGTGCAGCATTGATTGCAAGTTTTTGAGTTTTACAGTTTTACAGTTTTTGCATTGCATTACTACCACCAGAAGTACACCAAAGAACTTTTTTTGGCAAACTTATTGATTATCACTCTCAGGATGGGCGGGCTTCTTCCACTGTCGAGTAACATTAGTTAGGAAGGCATTGACCGTACATATATCTACAAATGTTACATAAATGTTGACACAACAAACTTGACTTTCATTTCAGTGCTTTTCCTAATACAACAGTGAAGATCAGTGGCTGGGCTCAGGCCTGCCTTTGATAGCTGCCTGGCAAATGGTGCATAGCTGAATGAATCAATTAGATAAAAGATTGAAATGAAGTTCTGTGTGGACATCAGCCTCTGAGAGGCTCTGTGCTGCCCTGATGCTTTATCCCCCATGAGGGCTGTGAAAGACGATTTGAACCAGCTTTGTGAAACGATGGAGCCTCTCTTTAAAAACACTGGCAATGGAGCGGGCAGCCAAGGACAGGCAAACACACACACATAAACTCCAACTACTGACAGGATGTAAGCAAACTAAGTTTTCTGTTCACTGAATGAATATAGCTGACACTAGTCCTGTTGGTACAAGTGAAACTGAGCTCAGCTCTAGTTTACATAAAAACTGTGCTTATAATTATACTGTACAAAGATAATATATACTTATTTATGTATAATGCATAACCAGAGAATGCCATGCTTCTTTCTCCCAGCATGCCTGGGGTATTTCAGCCTCTGTCCTCATCCCAGTCTCTCCCCCTCTCTGGCATCTGTCCTTCTTGAACACTGAACTCTTTGTTTCCAGAGAAAAAAGCACACTTTGTCATGTCCTACCTCTGCCCTGTCCAGGACTCTGATGAGCGAGCTACTGCATATGGATTCCTGGCCTGACGTGTAGCCTGAGGAGGCCTGCGCCCAATCACAGTCCTGCCCCTGCCATGCAATATCTTGCAAGACAATCAGGTTCACACATCACGTGCCCTTTTGTCAAACCTGTTTGTCATACAAAAGAAAGAGGAGCCTAATATCCTCTACCTTCAAGAGGAAGCGTAGGGCAGGCTTGTGTGTAGGTTGCTCATATTACCCAGTCTTTTTAGTTTTCAAACAACTAACACAAAGAGCTGGCTGTTTGACCAGACAGCTTGGACTGCACGCTATTTCTGCAGTACTGGAACTAAGCTAGCTCCTCAGGCTCTCTCCCACCACCAGCCTTAATCTGAAATGTTATGCAATATTCCCTTCTGTAGCATTAGGGGCCAAACACAGAGCACAGAAGTGTACGTTTATTGCTTCAAGCTGCAGTGATATCATAGATACAGACTAGGCATAAAGTGGATCAAATTGTGACCTGGCAACCATTGAAGGATCACTGCAGAGGCTTGCAGCAAAAGTAAACCTTTACAGGAGTGGGAGATGTTTGGAAAGAGTATCAATACAACTTCCATACTCATACACATGCACCTGGAGTAGTGAATGTCAAGCTAAAATTGTATTACACAGCTGGAATGGGGAGTGATCTTTTCCTATAAAAAAACGAAGGTGGCTTTTGGCTCTTATGAATCATGGGCCTGATTCATGAGAGCAGCTCAAATAACACGAATAACACGACCCAGATGTTTTAGACACGCTAGAACCCAAAAAACAGTTATAACATCTATTTCCCGATAAATCACTCTACGAAAATTGCAAGATTTCAATTTCATAAGCCTGTTTCCACCGCCGCTGCTGCTACTCAAGACTTCTACCCATGCTGACTAACTGCTGGAGCAATCGGAGGGTCTCTCTGGATGAGTGGCTCTGCGAAATGAATTAGCCTCATGCTGATGAAAACGTCCTCCCAAATCTGCTGAGGAGCTGCCCTACTTTTCACTCCGTTTGTCCCAAACACTTATGCATGCGTTCTCCAGGGGTTGTTGAGGTGGGAGGGTGAAACAGTGCGAGGACTAAAGGTCTTTGGGGAGGGCCGGAGATGGCAGGGGAGTGGGGGGGGGGTTGAAAGCCCACTAAAAAAAAGAGAAATCTGCTACCACGCGGCAGATGGCAGCGGTAAAGTCTGGCAGTTAGGTGGACCATCCTTTACCGAGAGGTCACAGATTCAACCTAGAGTAGAGTTTGTGAAGAGGCTGCTTTTCCATCTATAACCAGGTGACCTGCACACATGTCCTTAGCAATATGATTAACTCGTCCACTCTCTGACTGTGATTCTTTGGGATTTGAAAGCTAGACCATGTGAGATCCATCTGCCTGGTCATATGCTTAAAATTAAAAATGGTTTATCACCATAAATGTGAGAAAATGTTGTTTTTGAAGATAACAAGCCAGGCGTACGCCCACTGCTGTTTGACTCAAACACTGATATTAGTGTGTCAGTAGAGCAGAGAAGGAGAGCCAGACAGGAAGTGGGAAACACAAGAGACAGAGAGAAACCGAAACAGATAAGAAGACGGGAATAGAACAAAGGGAGGATGCTCCCAAACATCAGTACGCATCATCCCAATCATCGTCATCCCCACCAACAGGATCTGCAGGAGGCCTTTGTGCCTCAAGGGTGCCTCGCTCACACCTCAGCCCTGTATGAGCCCCCTGTCCCCCACGCTGTCCTACATAGCACACAGCGTCTGTCCAACACCATGACCCATTTATTACTTACGCTCTGACCTCACTAGACAGCATAACATAAAGATCCGGCTGTATTAGCCTCAATCTTAACCCAACAAGGGAGAGCTGTGTGATGCTCTGCCTGAGAAATCTTCCCAAATCTTTGCTAGATTTTGGGTGCAAAGTCGGGAGAGTCGACAGAAACTGCAGATGCTGCTTAACTTGCACTGCAGAGTGCTCTCTCCTGGATCAATGATCTAGTTAGTGATTCAATTCTACATGCAAAAACAGACCGTACTCTCATCTGCCCCAGAAGCAGCAGCAAAGCGGCAATTCAGCATTTAAAGTCCTGAACTGAATTGAGGTGCACAAATAATTTAGATCCAGGCGTGTATGCAGTGGGTGTGAACTACATACTGAGCAGTACTGGTGAAATAAATATTGGTTCAGACTAGCCGAATGTAAAGAAACTGAGCCTGTTTCTTGCTAAACTTGCTGTCCCACCCTAGTAGAGGGGACGTTATAAAAACCACAGTGGCTTTCTTTTGCAAACAGGAAGGCATTGTACCCATTATGAGGAAGTAATGTTTGTAAGTACTCACAATCGCAGCAGTAATCTGGTGAAACCATCGGTACATAGTATAAGGTCAGGTCATGCACGCACACAGACACATGCAACTACAAGCACAGGTGTTTGCAGTGACCTGAAGAAACTGGATCAAAATGATGAAGCTGTGGTGTGTGGTGCATAGGGTGGCACTTGTTTAGCATTTTCTGTATTATTGCCTGTGTGCACCCCAAATAAACACACACACACACACACACACACACACACACACACACACACACACACAGCAGTAGAGCTGGCACACTCATTGAGATGGAACAAAACCGTCCCTTCAGCAGAGAACAGACCCACAGAGGGGACGAAGCCTGCGGTGCTTATTGGTATTCCCTCCAGCTGATCCTCATGGATACAGACGCTCTCCCACTTGGAGCTCGCACAGGGAAACGGGAAGAAAACCAGAGCGGGGGAGAGTGAGAGCAACAGGGAGCACGTCTTTGATTGTAGTCAGAAAGCTGACCCAACATCCCCTCCTCCTCCTCCTCCTCCTCTCATCTGCATCCCACAGCTGCCTATGTGGCCACACTTTGATTGCAAAACCTTTATTTAGAAGCCAAACCGTATGCAGAATCATCACAATAAAAGGGGGGAAAAAACAGCTAGAGAGTTTGAAGTCTTGAGTTTCCTGAATGACTAATCCCCTGGAGGTCAGCAGAATGAATGGCTTAAGACGTATTCGCCATTATCTCATAGACAAGCTGGTCCAGGACTAAATCAATAGCCCATTAACACTCCCAGCATCTGCTTGCCCCCATGGACTGGCAGACTATTGAATGGGATTCAATTAAGATAAATATGCAGCTATATTCAATGTACTGATTAAAAGTGAGAGACTGAATAGAGCTAACGACGTAGCACAGAAGGTGAAGAGTCAAGCAGCTTGTTCAGTGTGAAACATAACAAACCTAAATAAAAAGAGAATAAAAAATGGGATAATAGCTGTCATTTAATGATTCATACAGAATACAGAACACAGCTTACTAAGGGCTTGCTAATTATACTAATGTGATGGCTAATATGTCCAGGCTTTTGTCTGGTGAGATGAAACTCAGAGAGCCACTGCAGGTAAAGTACAAGGTTCATGCAAGGACAGACACGTCACTGAGAAATGGCACGCAAAGCTGTGCAGAGCCACCATCCAGTGAGGGTTAAAGACGAGCCTCTCAAACTGAGGTGTTGCATCATCTTTGGCCTCTAACCCACTATATCTGCTGCACAATGGCTTTTTGAGGAACAAAACTGGAATGTCATTTGCGGCCAACAAAAGGAGGAAAAGCATAATTGCACAGTCCAGTGGCCATAAAGCAGCCAAATCCTCAGACGTGTTGTTCTGTTATATTGTGTTGATCGTTATGCCACAACCGTCTAATTGCTTGCTTTAGAAGCTGGCTAAATCACTTGCGTATAATTCTTTGAAGTTCTACTCCAGAGGAAAACAAGTTATTGATTTCATTCATTTATGAGATGGTGTTACACTTTAGTATCTGCGGCAGCAGGGGAAGTTTAAATAAGAGCTAAACAGGTTGAAGACCTGTCAGAGCTCCCTTCCACCCATCATGTTGGTGGGTACATCAACATGTCATGCTGCACCTTTGAAGACTACAGGTGATAAGAGAGGCAGACCTGAAGGCTCTCACATGCTGGAAAGAGAAACAACCTGCTGCACGATGCTTGACCGACTTTCTGGTTGCACACTCAACGGAGCATTCTTCACCTCGGTGTCACTGAGACTGAGAGCACCTGGCTTTCAATGCACACTCATGCTGATCCGTCACAGCCTTTAGGGGATTTTTCTGAACATCACTCATGAACATTAGCAAATGCTTGAATGGTTTTCCCCAAAACCTGTTTGTGTAAGGTTCAGGGTTTTGAGAGACTGTTTTTTTCCAGACAGATTGTAAAGCTCTTTCAGGAACATTAGGGGTTTGGCTATATAAATAAAACTGACAGACTAGATTTCTGTGTAAAGACATAACATGCAGTTGACAGTAATCAGGCCATTGTTATTTAAACACTACAGATCCCACTGTGGTAAATAACTGCAAAGGAAAAAACAATGTTGCCATGTAAACTTAAGTGGGATTAAGGTAAGAATTTAATTTGTACTCTTGAAAAACTGGGTCAGGCATTGAGTCATTGAGCAGCCACAAAAACAGAAACCCGTCTGTGAGATGGAACTCAATACAAAAGCTCTGCATAAACCTCTCAGGACTTTCTATTCCTGTTCATAATATTACTTTATTTTTATACTGACTCCATTCTGTGGTTCATTTTGAGGTTGTGCTGCTGTACTGTAAGTGAAATACTTTGTCTATCTTATTTGGCCGGAGGAGGACAAATACAACATCGCCTCAAACTACAACATAAATAAATTATTATTTTGACTATCTTTAAAACCACCAGTTTCAATTGAAAGTGTACAATCAAGAGTTAGTCAATTGACAGATAATTAATCAGTAAACACTTGTGACAAATGTCACAAGTAATCATTTCAGTCAATCCAACTTCTCCCATGGGGATGTTCTGCAGGTCTTGAACTGAACACTGATGAGTTTTGGACTGTCAGTTCAGCAAAACAAGGAAGTTTTAGAAAGACATCAACCTGGAAGCAGCTTTCACTATTTTATGACACTCAACAGACCAAACAACGACTCGAATAATCGATCAAACGACTGTCAGATTAATGGATACGGAAAACAACTTCAGTTTCAGCCTTAATTTCGACACAAGGCAAACCCACAATGTCCCGATCAGGACTCCGTTCACTGTGTCAGACACTTCAAGTCATCTTGGCAGCTCCGCAGCCTTTCCGCCGCGCCTCTTCGCTCTGCGCCTCACGGAGCCTGAACGCATCACAGGGTTAAACGCTCTTTGTGGGGACGAAATGCGCAGCTGTTGGTTTCACATGACGCGGAGATGAACAGACAACAATGCGCCGCTGGTACAGTGCGGGACCTGCCGTCGGAGCCGCGGCGATGCTGCAAAAACATGCTCACAAGATACTCACCATCTGGCTGCCGAGGTATTTCTCTACTTCTGATAAACTTCGCACGGACACGGTGGCGCTGGGCATAATAATCCCGTGTGTGTGCTCGATTAGGAGCCGGTGGTTCTTCACTTCAGGCCAGGACTAGTTTACAACTCACGCCTAATCTCGTATCCATGTTTAACCCCGTCTCTCTCTCTCTCTCTCTCTCTCTCTCTCTCTCTCTCTCTCCCTCACACACACACACACACACATACACACACTCATACACAAACTGGCTGCCCTCTTCAACATACAAAAACTGGAGTGTGTGAACCCAAACTCCGCCTATATGTGCTCGCAGGGTGGCTGATCGAGGAGGGGTTAACTCTTTCAACACGCGTGCCTGTCAGCGGATGATAAAGTCTGGGAATTAGTTTGTGATCAACGGAATTTCTCCGATAATTCAGTTCCCACAGATGTGGCCATGATGTTTTAAAGTGTGGCTTTACTTTATAGTGTTTTATGATAAATGACTTTCTAATGGAAAGCATGTCTGAAATAAAAGTTGTGGGAGTGAAAATAGGAAATAAATTATGTTTGAAGCTGCATGTACGTTTCATCAAAGCAGAAATACCAAAGTCTGCAGCAATACTCTATAAGATGCTTAAAAAAAATAAAATAAAATAAAACAGTCAGGCCATTTGACATTTGACTTTAAAGTATATTTAAGTAAGAGTACATAAGTATCATCAGAAAACTGTTCTTGAAGTATCCAAATAAACATGCAATTGGATTCAAATTAGTGATGAATTCAAATCTAGCAACGAGTTCCTAGTTGTCAGATGACTGTAGTGGAGTAAAGAGTCCAGTGCCTCCTCCTGACATGTGGGGGACTATAAACATAGAGCGGAATAAAATGGACATATACCCAAATAATGTACCTGAAATAGAGTAACATACTGACAGCTGAAATGAGGAACTGAAAAGCAGTGTTTAAAAATAATGCATTGAACAAATATTGAAATGTATGACCAACAGGGCGTGCAGGAAATTATCATATTGTAAGTTTTAGTCTGATACTCTTCATGACAAATAGTATATTGTAGGCCTGCTTGCTGTAATAAGCTGTAGTTTCAGTCTCCACCTATACAGTTTGCTGGAAAACCTCTATGTGCTACCCAATTGTACGTATCATAAGATCCTATAATAACTCTGGACACATCTGAGATGACATTTGCTGGTATCTTGAGAATTATAAAAGCTATATCTACATGAGTAAATGCTTTTCTTCTTTTTTTCTTCAGAAAACCAGTTCAGTTACCTGTTTTGCAGCACCTTCACCAGTTTCGCCAGAGGCCAGCTAACTGTTTCATTCACATTCATTCAGCTTGGAATGAGCTAATCCACCAAGCTGTGAACACAAAGGCCTGTGTTGCATCACAGCTCGCTAAACCTTTACAGTAACAGACAATAAGTGTTTGTTTTTGCAGCCTGTAAACAGAGACGTCAAGAGAATCCTCTTTTGTTTGCGCAGATCGCACTGTGAGTGCACCACATGTGCACATGCCTTCACCTCTGGGGTTCAGAGAGGGCAGGCCAAGTGATGCAGAGGTATGGTTGGCCTGCCTGTGGAGAATCACATAAAGAAGCTACTGGACACACAATGGATTTCTAAAAACAGCAATAGACAATATCAGTCATCTGGTCATCAAGTTTTAATGGTCCTATCAGTGCCTTTAATTAGCTGGACACATTGACTGGGTGACTACAGCAAAAGAAAGCTGACAGTCCCTCCTCGCTTCACCCTTATCCGCAGAGCCCTAATGAAAAATTGATCGGCTAATAACACACTGAAGGTCTGGTCCCTTGCACATCGCCCTGCAACATCTTCCTCATTCACGTCACTTGACACGAAACTCAGCAGTAAGTCACTGGGGTAGGATACAGATTTTGCATTATTAATTCAGAGGGAACATGTAAACAATCTGCTGTGTGTATAGAAGCAGTTCCGAGAAGCAAAGTTAAACTCAGAAACTCATCAAGTCTGGAACACATTCAAAGAGCTATCGCTGTTTTGAAAAGGCCGAGAGTGGGCTGATAACCACCGAGCCACAGTCAAATTGTGGATTGGTGCATTTGATGAGGCAAAAGGAAACAAGCCAAAATCAAATGTTTGTGTGTAAGAGGTCAGTCTCTCTGGTCGTCCTCTCTCTCGAGGGGGTCTTTGACCGACAAAGGTCAAAGGTCGATTAGCTCGCTGTGCTTGTCGAATAAAGATATTCTGAAAGCTCCATTGACGTCTCTGTCTGAATGCTCAACAAACTGAACCGGCACAGAATTTCTGTGGGCTTTTTTTTTTTTTTTTCATGATTGCTGTTTTTGTATATAATGTCTTTTTGCAGTAATGTGATGTACTGTGCTGCTGCTTTTTGTACTAAGACGCACAGTTAACCAGACCAGACTAAAAAAACAGACACTGCTACAGAAAATACTTCCCCTCCTTTCAACCACACAGAAAGCCGTTTATAATCCAGACTGCTGACTTCCCAATTTACCCTAACATGACTGAGCATGGGTCTAACCTACCATATTTTAGGGGAATGTGTGTCCAAAATACTGACCTAAAAAACAATTTATGTTAAAAAGCACACTGAGCCAGAAAATCTACATATGACATATATACTTAAACAGCACATACAGTGAAGAATGGTAAGGTAAATATTAGGAATCAGCCCCATCTGCTGTTACTTAATAACCATTAAATCAGTTTTTCATGCAGATAGAATGTTTTTCACTGGAGCCAAAATAAAATTATGATAATCTTATCATTGCTAGCAGGAATTGTATAAATACTGAGGAGTCACCGAGTACTTTTAGATATCATGTTAATTTCTTCTACAAGAATAAAACATTGTAAAAAGGCACTTTTTAAGGCAACTTTCCTATCAGTCTCAGACTCTTGTGACATTTTATACACGTCTGTTTCAGCTGTGGCTCTGAAGCCTCGGACGCTGCAGTAAGATTTATGACTGGTGATATTTAGAAAACTCATCGCTGTGAGCTGCATGTTGAGGCTGGGTGGCCCTCTCTCTCTGTAAGCCATGACAAACACTGGGTTTTATTTATTTATAAGGCCCTTTCTGCTTTTGTGCCCCCTTGCATTAACTCTTGGCTGTCTTTTAACATGGGCATTTATCAAATACACTGAACTGATTGGACGTTGCAGGGGCTGGCTGCTTTTACCAAACTTAGAAAATGCAGTTTCTCACATTGTGCACCTGCAATCTGGAATAACATGCATCTCATTTTTATCCTGAGGGTAATTCAAATTTTTTAGCTTCATCTGATAACTTCTAGCTGTTCTTGTTAACTTGATTTGTCTGCTTTAAATTACAATTGCTTAATTTATTCCAAAGGTTTCATTATTTTATTGATTTGGCTTTTTATTGCCATTATAACCATGCTTCCTATTCCTGTTTCTTGCTCTCCAGGATCTTTTGTCGATGTTTTTTACTCGACTGTATCTCTGCCTTAATGTACTGCTGAGTTAAAATTAAAGGCCACCTGAATGAATGTTACTGATACTGTCAATCAAAATGAAAGCTTGTGCAAATAATTTGAGAAATGTGACTGAAAGGTGTTTTTATTTTCAAATACCTTGACCATCATTTTCTGTCCACATTAATTTGTCCATAAGATGGATCCATGGATTACCAAGTGCTGCTCATTGTCGCCTTCTTGGTGCATTCTATACGCAAATCTATATACACAATTACATCAGATCCACATGATGATGATGTCAAACATTTGACAAGGGTTGCTGCCCGATCCTTTGGATTGGACGAATAAGAAATAAAGGTTATAACCTTTAGCGAAAACAACATCTCACAAATTGATTCACATTGACGTTTTTTTTTCCTCAAAATTATTAGAAAATAAAAAAAAAAGCAAGACCATGTAGGAAAGCGGTGAAAAACAAACCGTCCTGATTCCTTCAAAATACAAACAAGATCTGAAGAAAAAGGAACGGCCTGGAGACGATGACACATAAAATACTATGTACAATAAAAAGCGCAATCTACTATGCAGGTTTCAAGGGTTCATTCCTGAATGGGCCTGGAGTTGATTTTATTTGTCCTCTTTGCTCTACCGACTGGTTACTGAGGAGTCAGAAGAAGGAGCAGGGTAAGAGTGAAAACAGACTTCCCATAGGATGCTGTGTCATAAATACAGTACGTTAGGACCACTTAGTGATCGTTCTGCGGAGCACACTGACTGGCTGTCGACTTTTCACAGTCCAATGTTCCAATTACAAATGGCACAGCGTGTCACACCCCAGAGGCCGTCTGGCTATTGTAATCAGTGGACTCCATCTTGAGGATGTACGGGATGATGCTGTCAATCTGCACGTTGCCAATGAGCCCAGCAAAAAACAGCTCCTCAGTGACAGCTGCACTTATCAACCTGAGGGCAGGAAGACGCAGCAACAGCTTGGATAACCTGAGAGCAATGAGGGAGAAAGGAGGCATAAATTTGAAACATACTGTATCGAGTACATCTATGCTATCGTCATGAATCTGTCTTGCTAAATATAAAGCAGAAGCAAAGCCTACTGACCGATAGGAGTCTTCTGGGTAGGTACTTGTTACGTAGTCCTGCAGCTCCATGTAGGCCTTCTCCTGAAACCGTTCTATCTGTGGAGTATTATCTATGCCGGGGTGATCTGGTACAAAAACAACATATGCTCACAGTCAGACATTTTTCAGGATTTCCCTCTAAGGGTTCTGTGAGACAAGAACTTGTTTTCATTTTGTAAATTAGCCAACTGTCTACGCACCGGGACTAAAGAGAACGATGGCTTTGAGGTAGGCATATTCATAAGAGTCTGGGGACAGCTTGGTCATGCTGTTACAGAACTCCTGCATCCTCCAGATGTGCTCCATGACCAGTTTTACTCGCTCTGGGGACAGCTTGTCTGCAGGAGACAAAAAGGTTGAGAGGAGTGAAGCATGCATGGGGCTGCGCACAAGTGTAGCTCTTAGCAAATTAAAGACATACAGTGTCGCAAAAGTAAACACGGCAGACTTCAAGGTTTGCAGGGCATATCTTGGTTTCCCCTTTGTATCACACTGAAAAACATTGTAGCCCTCTTCTCTGTATTGTATTCAACATTACTACATCATTACATTCTTGCTGGCAAGCAGCAGCAGAGCCCTCCTACCTTCCTGTAAGCTGGTCTGCAGATGGTTGATAATGGCACTTAGGATGGTACCAACATTCATAACGTTGGAGCACTGTGCCAGACCCAGGGCAAACAGTTCATTCCAGCAGGCTTTCATCAAGTTAATGTCATTGTCCTGACCACTGCGAAATAACATTAGATTAATTGAAATGTATTACTGAGACCTGTGCGGCTGCGTAGCTGCCATTTTGTAAATGACATGTAATGACACAGTCTGATAGCTGTATTTGTGAAACAGTGAAAAATCTTGTGACAATGGCTTACCCAAGGGTTTGAAAGGCAGGAATGGAGCGCGCCCAGTGCATAGAGAGGAAAAGTAGCCGCGAAGCTGACTCACAGATGTAGTTGACATTGAGGTACTCTGGCACAGGCAAAGGCATCATAAGCTGCAAGAACAAATTACAGAGTTGAGGGAGAAAACATGACTGCAGTGTTTATCTGAAAAATGTGTGACTCAGTAAAACATAAGAAGGGGTTTTGGATTTCATCCCAAGGATCGAGGTCAGCGGTCACATTTACCTTGAAAGGGATATGGCTGTCAGAGAGCAGAGGTCCTTCCAACTCCACCACAGGACCCGACTGGTCCCCTGACATCAGCTGCATTGTGGTCTCCAAGGACTCTGCTTCTGTGCCATCACCAGGGTGTAGGACTTTGGCCAGGGTGTCAAAAGCTCTAATAATATGCAAAACATAAAGACAAACAGTTCACATTAAAAGATCCACATTCTGATGTAGACATTTGATATAATGCAGCTCACACAGACAGAAAATACAGGATAGAGCTCCAAGCACTGCAGTGCACCCTTGGCATATGGTACACTTTTGATTAACTAGGGGTGAATCTAATTAAGTCCATACGAGCGGAGTCAGAAACCACATGGCCCTACAGGAAATTGTATTAAAGCTTTGTGACAACCATAAAGACACAGCCTCTTGGTTTCTTTCTCGTGCTGCTGCAGATCTCCCGTATATAGATCAATTTATTCACTAACAACTACTGGTCAGTGTCAAAGTCACTTGATTCTTTATGACATCTCCCTCACCGAGTGATATCACTTGCAGTTTGCTCATCTCCTTGGATGTCTGTCATGGAGCTGTCCCCGTTGCTAAGCGTCTCATCTCCCATCATATCATTTCCACTGTCACTTGCCTCCCTGGTCTTGTTGAGGTGGGCGAGGGATGTCACTACATTTGCCAGCGTGCCGAGGTCACCTTGAGATGGGTCATCCTGCTGAACAGTCATTATCAAGCATGTTTCATAAACACAGAAGACTGAATTTGCTTGCACTGCACTGCTACTTGTGCCCATAATTGAACTACTTCCATACAGAAAGAGGATATAGTAATGGCATGTCAGACTTAAGTCAAATGTACTGTCATGTGACTACATAAGCGTTACCTTGTCAGGGGATGCTGGAATCAGGATGGTGTTTTCCAGCTTAGAGAAAGGTTGTTGGATGTTGAGCAACATGCTTGACTCAAGCAAACTTGTAGACCTGAAGTGAGAGATTTAATATTTCATATTACATTATGTGATACGGAAACACGTAATATAATGTAAACTCAAACTCTTAGCAGTTTATTTTGAACATGTGTACAATCTGATTTGATTTAATCCATTCCAATGCAATGTCACACGTGTATTATAAAAAGATACTGTTTAGATCAGGGCAATTTATTGTATCATATTAGACTGTATTGTATTCTAATAGGTGGCTGTACCTAGCAGTTTCTTTGTCAGACACAAAGGTCGGTGTAGCAGCCAGAGGGCTGCACAGGTTCTTGCGGATGTAAATTTTCTCAGTGGATGCTGCACAGTTGAGAGATTTCTCACGGGTGGTCACTTCAACAGGCTTCCTCTCACACTGCACAGCTAAAGACAAAACATAGGCATCACACCATGTTAATGTGAGTCCAAAATAACATATCCACGACTGTTTATATAGGATATTAAGAGTCTCTTACAATCCTGTTTCATGCCCAGAGCTATGCAGCGCTGCAGTCGACAGTACTGGCAGCGGTTTCGGTGGAGCTTGTTGATGGCACACTCTCCAGAGCCCCTGCATGTGTACACTAGGTTCTTTCTAATGCTGCGTTTGAAGAAGCCCTTACAGCCCTCACAGCTAACAGCTCCGTAATGACGCCCTGAGAGATGAAAGATTTGATGGTTGGCAATTAATTGTACATGTGTGTTAATGCAAAATTAACAATGTTAAATCGAATCAATTACATTTCCTACCTGAAGCCTTATCCCCACAGACAACGCAGTATTCCACAACCGGCTTCACAATAGACGGGTCTGAGCCTTCAGTCACAAACTGACAAACAACCGGAGACAATGGAGTAATTTAATACAGCAAACATTGCAATAAGTCTAGACTGACTAAACATGTTCATGCTTCAGTCATAAGACTTTTCAGTAATTTGTTTATCAAAACTGGCTGAAAGAGGTCACTAATATCCTCCAGCGATACCTGAATCTGCTGCCCAGCCAGTTCAGAGGAGGCAAACAACAGCTGGTTAACCCCAGAGCTGTCTGGAGAGGCGAGGATGACCTTGTTGTTGGGTGCGCCTTCCTGCTTGGCCAGGATCACCTTCCCACCAGGGGAATAGTCAGCATTTGCTAAGATAAACTGCTGTTTTCCAGGGGAAGATGGCTCAAGTGCCGTGACGATCTGGATCTTCTGGCCGGTCTGCTGATCAGTTACAATCTATTAGAAATACAAACAAATAAAACATGAGCACTGGCTGTGCATGCAGAGTGTGGGAGAAGTTAAAAAAACACAAAAACAGTACTTACCATTTGACTACTAAAGAGCAATTGTACAAATTTTAAGATTAAACTGTCAGCTATTCTATGTGCAAATTGTGCAAATGTGTTTATTCACAAAAAATTAAAAGAGTGTGACAGTCTCTAGTTGTGAACACGCTGCCACATCACCTGGATTCTGTGTCCTAATGCCATACTGCTGTCCGCTGACACAAGTTGAATCCTTTGGGTGTGTCCATCCATTCTGTTACTTCACACACCTTCTTCCACTGCTCTTCACATTAGTGCCCCATGAGGCATGCAAACCTGTGGAGATATGTTGTATTTAATGTTTTATTTAAGCAAACATTGGGTTGGGTGGAGTAGTACCTTTGAAGATCGGACTGACTTTACTTTCTTTTTTCTTACTCTCATCATCTCCCAAGTACAATAGTTCTCAGTACCTTCCGACTTCTTGTGACACTCAGGCCCAAGCCTATTATATCCTACTGAATCTTTAGAAACTGGTCACAAAGAAATAGATTCATTGTTTAAAGATCAAGCAATTTCCCACTACAGCTGGGCATTGCTGGTTTTAGCAAATATTTAAAAGCAGTAGATAATGATTTCATTGGGGACTATTTTTAAGCAGATTTGCACACAACTGGGACACTGGTAAGTATCTATAACCACAGTGTCGGATTCACTAAAACTAAACAATTTTTGTCTTTTCATGGAGATTTGTTGACAAGAAGAAAAACACAGAATATCACCAGCCTTATCCTTCAATGTATGTTTGAGGTTTGTGTTGAATTAAGATCCCATAAAACATTTCATAAAACTTTGACCTCGTGTGTAGCTCCTATTCTGTTCTAATAATACTGATGTGTGTGAAGGGACCCAGAGCTCGGACTAAAATAATTTCCAATATAACTCACTGTACCATAGCTCAGAGGTTTTATTGTGATGACCAGTAAGACCCTGTAAGTCTTACACTAACACTACCATTACAACTACATCTGTCCCTAACGTTTACTAATTTACCTCTCCCGTTAGCTGGGAGATATCTATGTCTAATGCTTGATCAGTGTCTCTGAGCACAGTTAAGAGTAAACCAAGTCAACATTGGCTTGAATTGATCTGTAACGAACCAACAAGTAAACTACAAACATCTGATTTATTACATGGCGTGTCACTATCTTTTAGTTTGTGGCCTGTGCTAACAAATCTAGCGTTAGCCGGCGCTAGCTCGAAACTGTACTATTGGTGGCGTGACTGTACAAAAACAGCTTGTAATCACTGTAAAGTGACAAGGACTAGGCGGTAAAGCCGTGGCAGCAACACAAACAAGCTCTTGACAGCAAACTATTTAAAATCGATACGGAAGATAAAGGTATTTCTTTTCCTGTGGGTGAAAGGTCAACATTGAAGGGTTAAAGCACGCTAGGGTTCAAGGCCCATGATGCGAATCGCAGCGTCAATGGCGGAACTACGGTTTTGACAACTAGGCAAAATTCTCATTAATTTTTTGCACCAGACTTCCATATCAGTCAGCAGCTTAACGAGATAGCTGATGATTTAACAGTACGACACGCCGCTGTCACCTTCAGAGTTAAATGAATGATGTGGCTCGTTAGTTTACGGAGACTAGGTAGCAAAGCTAGGACAGCAGCTAACGCCAACTAACGGTAACAAGGTTAGCTAACGCGGCTAAGCCTGCCGGCTAAGTAGCATATCCGTGAATAGTCTTACTGTTGCCGAATCGCTGGTCACAGCTACACGTAGACACGTGACGTTTGTTAACGAATCTGCTACGCAATCGAATACATACAACAGCATTTTACATACTTGCGATTTTTAATTTTGCGCTGAGCTCCGGACGACAGTGCTAACGTGCTAGGTTAGCTGTTTGCTAGCTGGTAGCTAATGGCTGCCTCCCTGCGGTAGACCCACTGAACACTCCCTCCCTTCCTGTGTTAACGTTACTGGCCCTTCGTGTCTCTTTGTCAAACCTCTCATGCGCTCACATTAGTTAAAATTTCTTACCTGTAAAGGAAATGTTAGGTCAGATGGTGTATACTCCTCAATAAATTAATATTTTAACTGTTTTGCTGCAGTTGGTGGGAGGGTCAGAGTTCGTGACCTTTCTTCATCAATAAAGGACCTTTGCGCGTGCGCAGTTAGGTTGCTGGACTTCATAGCCTACCCGGTGTGTGTATGTTAACAAAATGTTATTGTCATCTGACTTAGCCTCATCTAGTTTTATTTAACTTTGTTTTATTTTAGTCACAGAACTAATGACGTGTCTCTGATCATCAGTATTGTACTACAACATTTTATTCCGGATTAATTAAAGTTCACTCAGAATAATAGTTTTTCTAAAGGGGATAAGAGGCCCTGTTATTACAATGAAATAGATGTTTCAAAGTCCCATATTTCAGTAAGAAATACTTTGGTAAAAATATGACTACTACTACCCAAACAGCTTCTCAGTTACAGTACAATGAATACGACATTTTTTCCTCATTTTCTAACTATTCTATTTCTAACATTATTTCCCCTCTTTGTACAGTTGACCACCACAAAAACAACAGCAAACCAAACTTTATTTCATTGAAATTTGGGAACATTTCATTTACAAACCACTATATTTACAACTGATATGTGTGTAGAGATATAATCTATGTACAGCCATTTGAGTTACTTAAGTGCAGTACACATTATGGTACAGTTATGTTCAAACAGTGAATATTCCCCATGATACGCTATTAAGACTGAAGGTTTCTCTCAAAGTTACAGAAAGACTTCATGATATAATGAGAGAGCTTCTTTTACAAGCATTAAGAGTGCACATTGTGTGTTCTACAGCCAATTTCACACCTGTGAAATAAAGTAATTATTCCCAAACAACACAAATCATCTATAGGATTTGTTTCAACCTCTAAAAATTATTTGGTAGATAAAAGCACGCTGCTAGAAAAAATAATTAAAATGTGAAAAATCAAAGTGCCGCAGTCTAAAATAGCTGCAGATGATTGCGGTGTGATTCTGCCACAACAGAAGTGCTCTAAAACCAGGTGAAAGGTAGGAGTGAAAGGTAACCAGAGTATCTCTGATAAAAGCAATAAAATATTTGGATTTTATTTCAGTGCAATGCGGTGTCTCCAGATGTTTCGTGCAGAATTTAGAGAGCACTGAGGTAAAACATTTTCAGGCAACAGCAACTGAGATTAAAGCACTGTGGCTTCTTTGAATGAGTCGATCCATCTGTTAAAAAAAAGAAAGAAAAAGATTATTTTTAGTAGAATTATTGCTGTCATGATATACAACAAGTGTCTCCCGTCTTTATACTGTACCTCTGTGCTGTTTGGACGTCATCAGCTTTAAAAATGTAGTAAAGGGTGTTTTTGTGGTAAAGCTTAAACTGTGCCTTCTGCAAAGAATCAACTTTCAGCATAAACCCTAACAGGGGTTGGCTCTCTAAGGCTGCGACATCCTGCATGAAGACACAATAAAAGATGATGTTAGATGGACATGAACTCTGGAAACCCTCTGGTTGAATTACAACATGACGCCAGGTTTTTCGTTAATAAAAGCAGGAGACCTTACCTCACTTGCAGCGTACGTGTACAGGACCTTGTCTTTGATGACAAACCACAGCCTCTTCCCCTGCTTCTTATTGCCCTTTGACCTCTGCAGGTACCCACTCATAGAGGAGTCTGTGTTCGCCGACACCTGAAACAAGTAAATACCCATCTGATGAGATATCAGGTCATTATCAGAGCTCAGGTCGGTCAGGACAAAGCGTGACTCACCTCTTTGAGTGCCGCAGGTATCTTCTTCTGCTTCCTGGAGAAAGCAAAGGTAGCTTTGTTTCCAGGGGATACGGCTGCTGACAGCGCTTGCTCGCCTGATGAACAGAAATGTGCAATATGGAGTTGCTTATATATAGAGAAAATACAGAGAACACAAGGTGTCCCTGTGTCTTATCCACAGTGATGTTTCAGCCTCAGAAAACATTAAAATATGAGGATGAGCGTGTGTTTGGATCAGAAGGCAAACAATATTGGAAGGAAGCCAGGCTCACTTTTCTGTTGCTGAAGAACAAGGAAACACTGGTCACACACTCTTGCCAGCTGGTTCTTTAGGTATTCAAGACAGTGTTTGTTAGAGGAACAAGACTGGCACACCACCTGATGGGAGCATAAATAAAACCCACTTGGTAATGACAGTAAAAGAGAACAAGGATGAAAATAAAAACAAAGACAATGCAAAGCATGAATAAAACGACATCTAGGTAAAATGTGAATGAAATCTGGACACTTTTTTGTCTCCTTACCTTCCCACATGCACGGCAGTGGTGTCGCCTCCATGTTAGGGTGAACTCACAGGTGCAGATCATACACATGGTGGTGCGTGGGTCAGGGATCCATATAGGGGCTTTGGATCCCAAAGGTGCACCATCAGCACCATTCTTCAGTTCTACCTGTACAGAAATATAAAAGCACAGGATTTAACTATGGTTACTCGAACATACACTGTAAAATAGACTTGTTTGTATTCATCACTGTAACAGGCTCAGACACTGAATAAAAAGAAGTACACGAGGTTCACTTGTAAGTTGTTATCTCACCTCTTCTAGCGGCTTGCCAGATATAAAACTGATCTTCTTCCTGGTGTAGTCACTGATCGCTGTGGAAATGGCCTCAAGCCATTCATCTCGCTCTGTGGCTGAACTGCGGAAAGAAAAAATGAGACTACACACCTACACAGTAATTGCAGACCTGTGCACTTCAAGGAGAAACACTGGACGACTGTTATGAAATGACTTATGAAACAGCATGTTCTTAAATTCTTATTATCTTTGAACATTACCTCGCTGAGAGAATGAAGGAGCGCTCCACGCTCTCGATGTTCAGCTCATTCTGATAGGCCTCTTGGCTTGGTTTGCTAACCTGTGATTATTTTCATTGTGAGCTGTGATGCCAGCGTAAAACACATCCTTTGATAATTTAGAACGCACACTTGTAAAAAGATGAAGAGTGCAAGGAAATAAAGCATGCAGTTCTCACCTTCATCCCAGCCAGAGACAGCATGTTGTTGAACTTGTACTGGCCTGACTGAACAGGAGTGGTGTACAGCAATGTGTCGTTAAACTGAAGGAGAAATGACAGAGACACATAATTTCTTTGCTTTTTAACACACCAAAAAGGAACTCAGAGTAAGATTAAGAAAATGCATGTTTTAGACTAACTGATGGTAAGAGAATGTGCAGGAAATTGGCTTCGGCAGATGAGTGCAGTATTAGTGTGATTCTACAACTGAAAATGAAAGGAGGAAGAGGGAAGTTTTACTGTACCAGGAAGAACATTCTGGGCTGCATGACCTTCCTGGACAGCTTGTTAAGGATCCCCTCTTTCAGGAAGATCTAGACCACAAAAATGTCATGAGAACACATCAAGTCATGTTTGTTGTTTTACTCATTAAAGTTACTGTGTTTGATGGTCATCATCTGACTCCTGAATGTAAAAATGCCACTGTGAAAACGAAGCAAATTTACAGCGGATAGTGCAGACAGTGTAGTCGTTCTGCTCGTGTGATTTCCCGTTGGTTGCAAAAATTCTGACAAATTAACAATCTTATCAATGTAACAAAATCTAATGTGGATAATTCTTGGAACAGACTTACTCGCCCAGGCTGGACTATCTCATGGTGGCCGTTCAGACTGCACTGCACCTGGATCAGCTTCTGGAAGTTATCCTGAGACGAAAAAGTGGACATCAGCAACGTGCATGGGGCCTTTTATCGACATGCTAATAGGAGATAGAGTAGATGCCTGATTTCTTGTTTGCTCTCACCCCTTGTTTCATGATGTCGTTGGCATGATTGGCCACCTCTTTCACTAGTGCGAGGGCAGCTGAGTGGATAAGAGAGTGAAATGGTCATTATTATGATGGACAGTGTTTTCATTCTGTTGACACCATCAGGTGGGTTTGATGCACTTTAAAAAAAGGTCTGGGTTTACCTTGTGTGTCCTTGTAATCGGCTGAGTCTTCGGAGAGGTTTTTCAGATAGTCTGAAATGTAAATAGCAAACACTGAATAGTCAGGATCAACAGTCCAACCGAACAAGTGAAAATGCCTCCACACACTGGGTTACAAGTGCTCAGTATTGTGCAGTAAATTCCTGGAATGTAACCTGAAATTAAAATCCTGGATGAAAAGGTCTGCAGGTGCTTACATAATACAATTATACAAGAGTGACGCCAGGAACATTCTTCGCATTTTGGTACTGAGGGATCGGCCCTGACCCATTAGATTCATGAAACACTAAGCTCACTCATGTTAGAGCTCATGTTATGTCACCAAATCTGATTTGGGCTGCACTTCAAAAATCTTATTATATGAGGATTGAAGGAGCTGAACAGGAATTCCAAACTATTTTTGCCTCTCTGGACAGCAGAGGGCAGCATGGCACCTGTGATGAGACATGACAGGTTGGTGAAACATGCAAAGCTCAGGAGCCCTCAACGCCAACGCTGAAGTGAAGCTTGACTTGACTTAGACATACTGGGTCAAGAAATTAAATGAAATATGAATGTGATGATGTGATGCTGTGAAACGACTTGTTTGCATTCATACCTGTGAGCAACAGCTGATACTGAGGAATCCTCTGAACAGGCTTCAGCAGGTAATGCCTCAGAGCCAAGTTAGCACAGCGTGGACTGGCCTTGGGCCAAAGAAACAAAACAAAATGACAACACATCCCCTACACATGAATAAACAATGAAACCTCAAAGACCCAAAGGACAAACCTCCTCAGACACAGAAAACAGGTCAAGCAAGCGTCATTACCTCAAACTCCCGTACCACTGTGCCGAATGCCAGGTTCTTCTTACTCTGCTCTTCCAGTAGAGCCACATTCTTGTCAAACTCGCGGATGTATGTGGAGTACATCTTCAGATAGGGCCCTTTCTTCAGGAAAATGTCTGCTAGCTGTGCATTCTCATCCCTGCACACAGAAAAAAGCAGAACGGGATAAACTACACACATCCTTCAGTGTAAGATACAGTGGAAACTGCTATAAATTCTATATTTTAGTAGGAATAATTCCACAGTATTATTTTGGACTGTGACAGAATTCATTTTTTAACAATTTTATATAATTATTATTTACAGAGAATATGAATATTTATGTGTAACATTTAATTTGCTTATTCATGTTTCCTTGCCTGTATTGTTTTAAAGGGGACAGGAGGGACTCTCACAGTAATAAGCGCAAGTCTGGAGTGACTGGAGAACGCTAACCATCAGGAAAACAGGCTTACAGACTGGTGGCAGTGGTGAGTTTGGGTAGTTTTTCCAGTCACGCTGGAGTGTGGGAAACAAGTGGGCCATAGTTTCTCTTATAAAGGAATAAAACCTCAATCAATACCAAGACAACAAGACAATAAAACACCCACCTTCTCTCCCTCGGGGTTCACATCACGCTCTGACCATAGTGCACAGTTTAGTTACCTTATTTATTGGTGTGTAAATAATTACAGTAAATCAAAATGTAATGTGTACTAGAGAGGCAATGATTAATCGATTAGCTGTCAACTATCAAATTAATCGCCAGCTATTATGACTATCAATGAATAGGTTGAAGTAATTTTTTTAAGGAAAAAAAAACAAAATTCTCTGATTCCAGCTTCTTAAATGTGAATGTGAATTCTTAAACGTTTTCAGGAATGTGGTCTTAAAGTACACAGTACATGGCCAAAAGTATGTGGACACCTGAACATTATACCCACGTGTGGTTGTTCAACATCTAATTGAATAACTGTGAGTGTTAATATGTAACTATAACACCCCACATCCTTCTAGGAAGACTTTAGAAGCTGGCTGCAGGGACATTCTCCCATTCTGGCACAGCAGCATGAGTGAAGTTGCCCACTAATGTTGGCTTACAGCTTTTGACCCAGTTTGTGCCAAAAATGTTGAACAAGGTTGAGGTCAGAGCTCTGTGCAGGCCAGTAAAGCTCTTTGAATAATGCATAATTGAGTCAGCATTAATACACACAAAACACTTCTGTAATGATTAAATTGTACCATTTGGTCACTCTCTGCTTCAGCTCTCTGAGCAGGTCTTGATTGAGTTCATAGAGCTGTGGGAGGTAGTACAGGATCTGGTTGAGGAGCCGCTCCTCAATCACAGGCTTCCCACTCTGACAAGACACTTTGGACACGGCATCACGGAAGTCCTGTGGGTCAGATCATGAGAGAGACAAAGAGTCAGATGGTCAGATACAGGAAGTCAGACACAGAGGGGAAAACCTAGAGTGTGCCAAATGAGGTCTTCACTAAAATGCAGGCTGATATAAAAGGATCACAATGGTGATCCAGTATTAAATCTCAATGAGGATGTACTGAAAAAATACAGGTCATGTGTCATGGTTTCTGAAAAAAGAACTACAAATGAGTAAAGCCCCACCAAGCTTAAAAGCAGACTGTCCCTTTAAGATGAAGTCAGAAAAATACTGCTGACCCATGACCTACACACACACACCTGACTCGCATTAAGCATTCTTAAATTTCCAGGATACTGTGAATCAGGACTAAAAAAAGCAAAAAAAAAAAAAAAAAAAGAGCCTGAGGGTGCTGTTTGTGCTTCTCTTTCTGATGATGTGGTGGTTTTTTGGGTGGTTTAGGGGGACACATGGCAAATAAAACTGCTTGCAGACTCAGCAGCCTGTTGAGAGCTCCTGCGGTTAACATGCGTGATCTCTTCCTAGTACAACGGCTGACTGCGAAGGAGAAGTGTCATGTAGAAAAGGGTTCAGAGAGGGAATTTGTAAGAAATATGGATGTTTCATGACATAAGAAAAGATAACAACAGGATTAACAAGAAGCTGCATACTTCAGTTTGATTTTCATAGAGATTACATGCTCGCCTGTGGGTTGAGAATATTCTTTGAATGCTGTGGACCTAGACAAAACAATGCATTTTCATCAAGCCAAAAATCAAAGCTGTTTTATCTTTATGTTGCTGGAAAGTTGACATTTTGGAAGCGGTGAATTTTCACCTGACAGAATCAGTAAACAGAGCATAACACAAGCACTTCTGAAAATATGGCTGAACTAATAACTCAGATAAAAACACACAACAAATGGCACGTTATGTTATCATCTATCACTTTGTGGAGAGCTGGCCGGGTGCCTGGTCGAGATGGAGAAAGAACAAATACTAAGTCACCTCAACATTCTTCTGAACTTGTTATGACTGTTTCTCATTACTGGACTCCATTCCTCCACAGTCTGCAGAGACCTGAGCACATCCTGTCTGTGCTCTGCAGTGAGGAGTCATTGTTTATGACTCAGTACTACTACAATCCCATTTCGTGGCCTTTTTCTCCCCAAACATCTGTTCATATGAACACGCTCATCCTTTCTTGTGAAAATAAAGACATGGAAAAACAACAGCTCAGGAAAAAGAACTTTAAATTTCAAGTAAGGGACTTGAACTGCGAGCACAGGTTCACATAGGCCTCAGTTAAGGCGTCAGTATGCTCCAAACAAAGTGCCTGTTGACTGGTTGAATAATGTATGAAGTCTTTCTGACTGCAGGGCTGCATCTGCAAATGTCTGTAAAGGTGGAGGCACACTTGAAAAAAACTAGTTAACATTTGAAGGTGGAGTTCAAAGCCTGCTGTCAGAGAGAGAGGGGAGAAGCGTTATCGTTTAAATTTGGGGTTAACAGCACACATCTTTGGGTAATCTTTCCTGGATAGCATTTAAAGTATAAAATGTACACGCCAAAAGTGTCAGAAATTGTTGTTTATGAAGAACGAAAGCGGAGCCTGAGAGAGAAGTTTAAATCCTGCTTTTCATGCACACCTGGCTAATTGCTGCATGAAGTGGGCATGAACACATGAGTGTCGGTTTCGGAAAGTTACAGAAATTATCAGACACCGCCTCCACAAGTCCAACTTTAACTTTCCAAAACCAAAAATCTGACAAGGCCAGTTCATGCAGTGATTGTCCAGGCATGAGGAGGTGAGAACAGGATTCTTCCTCTCTCCTCTCTCAAGCTCTCCATCTCTATTTCTGACACTTTTCATGTGAAAAACCGAATGAAACTTCCAGCAAAGACTGAAAGTGTGTGCTGTTTTTCCCCAAATGTAAATATTTATTGCGCATCAGACCTCGTTATGATGCCTGGTTTTTCATTCTGTCTTTGGGTTTGTGCCATTCAGAACAACTATAAACACTTTTGCCCTCGGAGATGGTCAGATGATGCGTCATATGACCTAGTCTCTAGTTCTTTTTTGAGCATAGCTCCACCTTTAACAGTAATCCTTATCAAAATAGTTGTTCACTTTCAGCTTGTGAGTCCTGTTCTTCTTGCGTTTGAGTTTGATTTTCAGGATACTGTCATCTATGTGCCTGAACTGTTTTTTGCCTAAGGGAGTTCAGATATTCATAACTTTTACATGGAGTTTACAACGAGGAGGGGGGAATGTAAGTAGTTTCACCTTTAAGATTATAAGAGGATGATTGAAAGCTAGTTACACTGGTCTGACAATAGATACAAATACAAATATTAGGTGTGTTTTCTGATATTGTTTCTCAAACATATTTTGGGGGATTTACAGCAAAGAAACCAGATCATCAGATCATTTTGGCGGCTTCGATCTGTCATGGATTAAGTTTGTCAAAACACCATGAGGAGAAAACAGTGACGTCCAGACAAGCGTCGTGTTACCGTCAGATCACACTATGACTGAAAGTCAGGGGAAAACCGTGAGGAATGTGAGGCGTGCGGGCGAGACTGTGGTGAATCTGGTCTACGCTCAGTCTTATCCTGCATGGGGTGTGCCCCAGTGGCTCGCATAATCAAACACATATGGAGAATGTGGGCTCAGACAGTAGACTAGCACTAGATACAACATACACAGAATAACACCGTCTTATCACAGCCAACATGGAGCTTGTTTTTGTGTGCAGCAAAGGGTGATGTGTGGAAGTACTCACAACATGAAGCAACTTCAGGACATCAACAAACCTGGGAGGACAAAGCATTACAGAAGTTAAAGAGGTTATCATGGATGAGTGGAATTAAATAGTCAGTCAGTCTAATGGTAGCCATGCCGATAAATGTGATTTTATTTGCCAAGGTTTTGAGATATACTGTGGTTTTGAATGGAATTATGTCTGTGACGTTCACAGCATGAAAACACATTGCATTTTAAAAATTCAACAGCCAAGCAGACCTTGCTGTGTTTTCATTTTTTTTACCAGAGAAAAAGTCCCTGTGAAGCCTGTTGACAGGGGCGTGTGTGGATTAACCAGAGTAATGGGAACAACCATTTTTAGGACGAGATTCAATGTTGAGAGCAACACAACTTTTTTCCTCTCAACTCAAATGAACTCAAGCAGAGAGCAGATATCTCAAAACCTGTGGAAATAACACCAAAACTATGTCCATGGCTAAACACCCCAAAGTGTTTTCAGAATTTGACTGAAAAATTGGGACTCTCTTACACTCTCTCAGAGCTCATAATTTCTGTGGCGATGTGGTGAATCTTGCTCTTCTTCTGTCCACTCTGTGTCTGACAAAGGTGCAGAAACACAGATTAGGATTACAATGTACTGTAATTAATCACTGTGTCGATCACATCTGCTCAAACAAACCTTCTCACAGCGGATACGCGCTGTGCATCATAATGTATTCATGCCAAAATTCCTATTAGCCACAGCATGTAGCTGATATGCATGAGGTCAACACAAAAGATTTAAAGGGTCAAAAGGGGGAAAGGTTCTTCCTCATGTGACTCTGTGAAAGGTTGCAAAGAACAAACCTTGTGAGATGACTCCAGGAAGTATTTCTGAGCACTTCCAGGGACTAAAGTCATAAATCAAACAGTGTCTGCCTCTCACCGGACTCTCCTCGCACTGCTCAGGGTCTCCTTTACTGGAGACAGAGCTGCTGTCATCCTCCTCATCTGAGGTGCTGGCCAAGATGTCATCATCAGAGGGGCCATCATCCAGGGGTGCCACCTCCTCATCGACAGAGTTCCTGTCAAAAAGGCAGGATGTTAGAGTCAGAGGAGAAGGCCACTCCCAGAACATAAACACACTGTACAGGTGTTTTGGACACACAGAAGCAGCTGCAGGCATCTATCAAAAACCCTGTGAATGCAGCACCCGATGACACACATTTAGTCATTCATATGCTGCATGATTTGTAGAAAAAGCACAAAAACATGAGGATGTTTTTTATAGAAGAGGGGAAAAAAGATGAGGTTTGAAATAAAGACACCTTTGTCAGCATCTAATCAGGGGGAGAGTGTCTTTCTGAAAGAAAAAATGTCAGTCCAGCAGTATTCGAACATTTCCTGCTCTGATGTAGTGGGAGTCATAAAAAAGAACACACAGGAAAGGGAGCACTTGACACAACCGGAAAAAACATTTGGTGATAATCATCAGCACTGACACATTACCCTAGCCTTAGGTCCAGCTGCCTGCATCCAGTCACAGAGCAGCAGTTTGGCTAAATGCTGCCATGTCTAATAGAAACAGAAACACCAGCCAAACCAAACACACATCATCACACACTTTGCTTATCTGACCCTGCAGCGCTACAATGACTACATGTGAATCGCTGAAAGAAAACTGCACCAAAGTGAAAC
Source organism: Chaetodon trifasciatus (assembly GCA_037975065.1). Classification (NCBI taxonomy): domain Eukaryota; kingdom Metazoa; phylum Chordata; class Actinopteri; order Chaetodontiformes; family Chaetodontidae; genus Chaetodon; species Chaetodon trifasciatus. The sequence goes on from JBBMOE010000002.1 coordinate 13,708,043, forward strand.
TACGTATCTAAAATGCCACAACTCCCTGAGGGAGCGCTACATGTGAAACAGCGGCACCTCCCTAAACAAAAATGCAGAAAAAGACATAGGCCAATGCTGTGCAGCACACCCAGCAAGCTGGAGTAGTACATTGTGTGGCAGGTTTGCATTAGCTGCTGCATTCAACTGTGACTGGTCTCTGTTTGTGAGCTGCTCAGCGTGTTTTTAAGCATGTGACTGTGGCACAGTTTGATCTAAAGAGGGGTGAAACACTAAGCTGTGCGAGTGTACAGTTACACAAACTGTAATCCTATTTTTCCAACTGACTTCTGCTCACTAGTCATTCACAAGACAACAGACTTTGCTTAAAAGGATCATTAAAAGCAATACATAAACATAATTTAAGTTTTACTGTGCTAATTTAACACCAGGGCAGCTGTTCTGTTTTTCACCTTCCTGAGAGCTACTGTTTTTCTGCACATACATCTTTACTTTTCGATCCCTGGTTTTGAGCATTTTAAAATTGAATTAGAAAAGGAACAGCAGTGTCTTGTTCCAGTAGCAATGTCTCTGTTACTCTACTTTATTCACAAACCTCACTGTTTAAGAGACTGTAAAAAAAGGACTTTAAATTAACAGCAACATAGTTTCTGCTGGAAAGATGTGCTGCTGCTCTAAAAACAAGTTTTAATTGCTTTGAACAGCACAAATTGGATCTTTGTATTTGAGTGAATCTCAGCAACTGAACAATAACAAACATTATGTGCAAAGACTACAATAGAGATTAGAGCTGAATGATATGCAAAAAATGTCGTATTGTGACTACTTTGTAACTACTTTGACAGACATTGCAAATGCGATACAAGTCACATTTTAGTGGGAACGTTCGTTTTTGTACTGGAAAAAAATAGAAAAATATGATGATGTGATCATCGTTGAGGTCTCTACCAAACAAATAAACTCTCCTCTGTTGGCCAAGACATCTCTGTAGCACCACAAAGTTTCACTTAGAATGGTACTTTTTGCCACATTTTACCTCGCATGTCGAAAAACTGCAGCTCAGTCGATTTGGACATTGCACTTGGCCATATTCCGATTTCAAACATATTTGAATTAATTGCAGCCCTACTAGAGATAATGGAGAAAAAATGTCTTTAAGAATAGAAACACTTGGAGTTTAAACATCTTTTTAGTGCTTCCACACTGCAGTGCACTGGAGCACTGCAGCCTGTAGGCTCTACATTTCTTGACAGACATTTTGTAGTAAATGCACAGATACTCTTGCCTTCTGGCAAAAGGTCATCTTTTGTTAGTGTTGCTGCTGATATGAGCAACGTAAATTGGTCTACCCACAAGCCATCAACACTATGTAAGCACGTGCACCACTAGACTCGTCAAACTCCTCTGACGGGAATCTGTAACAAAACACACAGAAACAATGGGACCTGTTTCTCTGCCATCTTCCCCTTTTACAAATGACTGGCCAAGCAGGGGCAGAGTAGGGTGGGTCTTGACTTCACCATCTTGGGCAAAAAAAAAAAAAAAAAACTGCATGCAGTATGGTGAAAAAATTAGTTACAGGTGAAAGTGGTCATGACTTTCAAAATAAAGGATTTTAAAGTAAAAAGCAAAACAGATGAATATTTACTTAAAATTAAGAATGAAATGGAATGATAAAAAAAACACAGATGACACAAAGGCCAGCCCCTGAACCAACAATGTAGACTGGAAGAATGGTGGGACACAAAAACACACAAAATCTCCAATTATATTAGTAGGACAGGATGAAGTCATCCTATAATTAACTAGATCATTTACAGATAGAGCCTCAGGTGGTTTCCTACATCCTTTTCAGGAAACAAGGGTAATCACCTACAGCATAATAGCAAGATCAGGCTGTGAGGCATTGAGAGAAACGCAGACAGAAGTGAAAGCCATCATAATCTACCTCTCACAGTCTGTTGGTGTCTGATACTGTTGGTGTCCAGTGTTTTTCTCGAAGGACATATACGGCTCCTGCTCCTCATAAATGCCCTCATCACTATACACTGGGCCCTGCCAGGCCGTCGGCTGCAACAGGGAGGCCTGAGGGGATGTCACGGCCGGTCCAACATGTATGTTCATGTAGTCTGGTATCTCCTCGTAGTGAGGGACATTCTCATAGTAAACAGCGCCCTCTCTTCCAGGCGAAAAGTCCTCTCCGTCCACGCTTTGCTCTACTCCAATCAGCGGGCAGGATAATTTCCGTTCACCCCTGAGATGCTCGTGGAGGTTCTGACACCCGTCCTGGTCCCTGTCCACGCTTTGTTCGTTATCATTGGCAGCGCGGTCTGGGCTCTGGCCTCCTTTCCCTCTCAGCTTGGGAAGCATCTTCACTGAGAGCTTCAAGTCCAGCAGTTTCAAGAAGGAGTTCCTCTTCTGTCCATCAGAGCGAACAAGGTCAGCACCAGAGAACGACTTGGCTCTCTGTTTGCCCAGGCTGGACCGAGCAGGCTTGTTGGCTTCGGCTCTAAAGAGGTTTCCGCTTGTTTTTTCGGCTGGAGGAGAAGGCAGCTCCCTCATTACTCTCTCCCTCAAAACACAGTCTTCAACAGAAAGGACCGGCCTTTCCTCCTTATCCTCTAATTTCTGTTCTTCTGTCTCCTCAGAGGACTCGTTCTTCTGCATCCATGCCATCGGGCTGCTGTGTCTCTGGGGCTTCTTTGGAGCTACCTTGACCAGCACATCCTCTGCCGTCACAGTGATGACAGGAGGCTGGCTGAGCTCTGGTGGATTTAGCGAGCTGCTACAAGGAGGACTAAAGTCAGTGTAGACTGCCTCCTGATCATGCGCTCCTTCTATCTCCTTCTCCACCTCTTCATCCTCCTTGTCAACCGATACCTCCATCTCATGGCTGCTGCTGTCCCAACCCAGGTCTTCCTCCTCCACATCCTTTGGGAGTGTCTGAGGAGCAGAGGTCGGTGCTTTCTCAGGTGCAGACAGAAAAGGCTTTTTCCTGGGCGGAGGGGCTGGCATACCACAGGCTCTTCTTGCAGACAGAAATATCGGCGGCTTGTTTTCAGCAGGTACGCTGACACACAGTGACGAGCTGCCCTTCCCCTCTAATGACACCTTCACCTCACTGACGTTCATATCCCTCCCTTCCTGGCTAATAGTCTCTTCCCTCTCCTCCTCCACCTTTTCCTGGCGGGTCAGAACAGCCATCCTGGGTTTCCGTGGCACAGGGACAGGGACGGGCTTCCTAGGGGTTGCTGGGACTGGTTTGGGTTTGGACAAGCAAGACATTTGCTCTGAGCCAAGAGCATCTTCCTCTTGTCCTCGCCCAGGTGTACTGAGAGGTATTACGTTACCATTTGCCTCATCGCTCCATGTTCTGTGAGGAAGGGACGGCCTAACAGTCACTGGATTGATGTCTGCGTTGAGATTTTTGTCTAAAGTGAATGTTTCTTGAAGAGGTTTGAGGTGAGTATTAGTGGAAGCAGTGATTATTGTCTCTCCACTGTTATCCACACTACCTTGAAATGTGGGAAGAAGCTTTCTGTTTTGGTCAGTTTTACCCTTGTGCAGCATTTTCAAGTCTCTCTCCAGTTTGTCTGACGAGCTCCTGACACACATGCAGTTTTCGTGGCTACACAGACAAATAGGAATAATATAATCCCAATCTGGCTTTTTGTTCTCTTGCTGTATTCCATTTTGGGAGTTAAGAAGACCTTCAGTCTGTGGGCTTTCTGTTCTGTTCTGTACAGACGTTTGGTGCAGGCTCTTTGAAGCCAGTGGTTTGGATTCCACAGCAGTGGTGAGTTTGGAGAGGCAAGGTTTGGGAGCCAGTATTGGTTTAACCCTCCTCGGTGTGCCAGGAGATGGGAGCGAAAGGCCCTCTCTCCTGGGGGTTGAGGGAGACAGCCCTGGCCTCAAGGGTTGGGTCAGCTTTGGTTTCGGGGCCACAGGTGGTTTGTGCATACCTGAGAAGAGAAAAACAAAAGATATGCATGTTACATTTAGTGTAAAGTTATTTCCTCTGAATAAAAACAAAATCTGAAATACAGCAAAAAAGAATATGGATATAGATCCAGATGTCATCTGACAGATGTTGCCCTAATTAGAGTTCACTCTTTAACTCTGTAGCACTGATCCTAACCTAGTGACAGCTTAGTTTAAAACGACTGCAAAGTGCTAAACCCCACCGGGGGGTTCAGATATCACATGCTGTTTGTTTGTCACTCCACACGGCAGCACAGTAATCCGGCTAATGGCCCATGTCAACAGGCAGAGGAGGAGAAAGAGGAGGAGGTGCAGATGGGAGATGAAGAGGGGGAGAGAAACAATGGAGGTGGTGCAGGGACTGGAGAAGAGTCACGCAAACTGGTACATCTGGTTGAACTGGTGTCCGAAAATCATTTGGGGTGGACTAACAGTAAGATGCTGCCAGCGAGAGATGTTGTTATTTTTCCTCTCAACAAATCACATATTTCATATCCAGCAAGCCACAGTTCAACTCTGAACAAATCTACAAAAAAAAAAAACTTAAATGAAGCTTGATTTTGAGATTTTGGGAAAAATCAACCACTTACTGACAGACATGGAAATGAGTGAGATATGCTGTATATATGAGTGACACATATTAAAGGACAGCAGATGATTTCACCTGAAATACAACAATGTATTTCTAAAAGTCACATGATTACCAGTCATTAACCTGCACAAACACACACAGACAAACATATACACGGCTATTTTATCTGTTCTGTTGTTTTTATCTTCTTAAAACACTAAAGAAATTTGTTTTGCTGTTTTAACTTTTAATTCCAAAAGCAGCAAATTAACTTCAGCTAGACGCACCACAGTAAGTACTCTACATCTGTTGCATTGCTTCTCCCTGTGTAACAATGTTTATCTGTCCCAAATTGATAAGAACACGCTTAAATCGGAATCTCATTTCCTGATTTGTAGTTTATTTGTTCCTTGGTGGCCGCGCAGCCACCGACCAGAATCACAACAAGTTTCGGTCACTTACCTGAGTTCATCATCGCTGCACTCACTTAGTTTCTCATTTATCAGCTCTTATAAATCACTGCAGCGGACACAGATCATCATTTGCGTCCGGGAGCATCGCAAGAAGTCGATCCAAAACAAGTTATCTGTCAAGAAGCCACATGTTCTCCGCTTTTAGTCCGAGCGGCGTGCGTGATCCTGCGGCGCACAGTTCATTCTCTCAGGAGCGGCACTGGCTGCCTACCAGCTATATGAACCTCTGAGCTTCCTTTTTGTTTCTGTTAACAGTCCACTAGGGGTCCCCGGGAGCCACAAACCACCAGAATCCATTAAATCAAAAGGTTGTAACTGCAGAGTGTAAATAAGTGCACCATTAAGGCATAGGAGAGAGGATCCTGAATGCTTTCATGGCAGGTTGTTGTTGTATAAATTACAATCTGCTCCCCATCGGATCAACATTTCTACCCTCTATAGACTTTGTGATTGCTCATCATTGCACAGGAATTTTCCAGTGCCACACGCACATATCTTTCCACATACATCATCATCATTGCTAATATTAACACCACTGGTATGACTAAGAAGCCAGAGAGATGAGTGGAAGCCAAGTGATCCTTTGTCAGCTGTATTCGATGCTCAGTTGAGGAAGTAAAACTAAAAAAATAAACCATCATTTATCGGTGGTGCTTTCATCATGCAATGACATAGTCACCAGGTTGATTAATCAGTCATTCACAGCCCAGTTTGCTTTGTGTCTGCAAGCGTAATGGTGTAAAGATATTTATAATCTCAATGAGACTTACTCCTTAAATAAAGGTTAAAGAAAAAAGGAAACAGCACTGGATAGTTTTAATAAATCTGCTCATATTCACTGTTACAGTAATATTTCCCTTGGATGTTTATATAAAATGAGATTTATTCAGAGAGCACTGAAATATCAGATTATCAGATTATAGATCTTTAGCCCTGATGCCTCGACGAGTTCTCACTGAACTCCTTGAGGCCAAATGTTGAAGGACATTTTGCATTTCAGTTACAGATTAGTTTTATCAGTGGTGCCAGCTGCATACTAAGCAAATGAGGTGTTTGCAGTTTGACTGCATATTAACCTAAAGTTGTTACAGTTTGGAGAATCTGCTTTTTTAATGAGTACAAGTGGGCAGATTCCCGTCACCAGAGAATATTCAGTGTGTGATAACAGGAACAACAGGAAGTGCTGGAGTCCTCTTTGGTTTGATACGAGAGTCTCTGCGTCGTTGCTATGATACCTCAGGAACTTGATTGTTTTTTCTGTCCAGGAGGAAGACATTAGACAGGTAATTCACTTATCTTTAACACAGACAGAGTGATGAATATTAACAAGAGCACAATGCATAAATTATAGAAAATGCATGTGCCCTGAACCATCAAGTTGCATTTCAGGAATTTGCAGGAATCGTAGAAACATTAAGCCTGTCACATACATCTCACTGGCCTTTTCCACTAAAGCAGTCAGCGTTATGTCATCTTTTCCTTTCAGTGCTGCATCTTGTGAGCTGTGTGCATCTGTGGCTGCAGGAGTATTCACTGTATCACTGCAAGGAAAGGAGAGAAAACTATGAACAGAGACAAAGTAATAAACCTCATTCAACCAAATTCCATATGTGCTTTGAAAAGGTCATTTTAATTTAGTTTATTTGTGGTTACAAATTCCATGTTGATCACAGACAGCTGCTTAAAGTTACATCTACATTCACTCTGTATCACTGGTTAGTAATGAGAGTGAATTAGAGTGATGATCAGCTTGTTACAGTAAATCAGATTCACACTGGTGAATGTGATGCAGTACTACCTGAACTTGTAGTCTGAAGGGAGGCTAAGACCTAATCTGTAGTCTCCCCTGGTTCTGGTGATTTGGTTTTGAAGGTCCCTGACTGAGCGGCTGTGGCCACTGAATACATAGCCCACAAACAGCAGCTTCCCTCTGATGTACATCTGCCACATTAACAAGGAGAATAAAGATTACATGTGTGATGGGAACACACTGCAGTTTTCATTGTGATGTTTAAGAATCACCGCTCAGAGTATTTTATTTTTAGATTGCAAAGACATGATTAGCACAACCGTGTAGATTCTATCTTTTCACAACATAAGTCATGTCAGTCATGCAGTTATTTTCTGATTTCACAATAGAGGAACCTACAGTGTGTACTACATGCATCATAACAGCTGCTCCTCCTGAGTTTCTGAGACCTCTTGGCCTAAAGTATTCCAGTGCAAGCATTTTTCACGTCATTATGATTCAAGTAATTGCTGTTTGATTTATGGGCTGACGGAGAGATTATTCATTTTACAGCAAAAATCAGTGACTTTGGGCTAAAAATTAGAGCCACCTTTTGTAATTAAGAAGTGTCATCCCTCACTGCTTGTCAGCCTACAGTACTTTTATAACAAATGCCTGGGTTTCTTGGAAAGGACAGCACCTTACTACAGTTGTCCTGGCACCATCCTACCCTCCCCTCCCCCATGCTATCACCTCCTCTGCTTCAGGCAAGTAGTGCTGCTGCCACCCAGTGGGAGCAATGCAGACTTCGGCAGAGCCAGCAGTGAGGTTTACTGACCAGGACCATCCCAGGAGCAGCATTGTGCCGCTGCTGCAGCAGGATGTTCTGCACTCCACAGCTGGCCTTCCCTCCTGACATCTCGTACCTCACCAGGCGAAATGAATCCATCTGGCACTATTTTGACAAAAAATAACCTATTACTGGGTTTCCAGGTGTACATAATGTGCAATAGCCCTCTGACTGTCTTTTGCTGTGCCTTTTCTTTATTGAGTATGCTGTCTTTGTAGAATGAGAATCAATATGAAGAGGAATTTCTGCACATTTAGTGTATTTGCTGATTATGTAAACTGGATGTTATTTACTACAGTGTGGCAACAATGATGCACACCCTGTGAATCAGAGACTTTAATGATGCTTACATACAGTATTTAACAGGTGGCCACGGTGAGAGAAATTGTTGTATTTTATTATTGTCGTTCTATTATTTTCTCTGCATATAAGACGGCATTCACACCTGAGTGCACGGCATGGTTCTGTGCTTGTTCCTCCTCTTGTAAAGCTGCTCCAGCATGTCCTGGTTGGGCGCTGCATGCGTGCTGACCGGCAAAGTCACACACACCACCAGGATCTGATGACTGTGTGGAGGCTGGCCCATAACGAAGAAATCATACTCCAGGTCTGTCACCGCTGGCATCAGTGTAGCGCTGCAGCAGCACCGCCTGCCTCCCCCCTCCCCCTGCAAGGCAGCTCTCAGCAGTGCAGGGCACACAGTGAGGGGGCCGGAGGGGGTGAACGACAGCGGGGCTGGACAGCGGGTGACAGCAGAGGGCTGCAAATCTGGACTGTTTGGAATAATCACTGACCTGGCAGGGAGGGGGTGATAGTGAAGCTGTCATTGTAAATATACTCTTGCTCTCAGAAAACTGCAGCAAATGTCATTGTCTACACAATAACAGTTTCTAATCCGTCCTGTCTGTCAGTAACACAAGGGGGTCGTACCCAAGTTTGATGTTCCCATGAATTTGAAGGGGCCTGATCTGGGTGACGCAGGGCTCCTGCTTTGTCCGCTTCTTTGGTGTCCTGGCAACATACAGGTCAAAACAGTGAAACGGTCCTTTATAAGGACTTACACAATGCACCATACATCCCTGTGAGGTCTAGCAGAGCTAGAGTACTTGAAACTGATCAATGAACAGTGTCTTTCTGTCACTACTACAAAATCAATAACTGGCATCTATTCAAGGATAGATAGATAGATAGATAGATAGATAGATAGATAGATAGATAGATAGACAGACAGACAGACAGACAGACAGACAGACAGACAGGGGGACGCTTATTTCCTTGTTTACATGCAGTTATTTATAAATACCCAAAAAAATCATTATTTTGTGATTTTGGATAACAACACTAACTACATTAAAAGTTATTTACTGTCGATGCAACCTGCAAAAACTTTTTTGGCCACTTGGGGGCAGTGGAGACACATTGTGAGCACAACATAAACATATCATCACCTTTTAAGTTGATGTGGTAAACATGTTAGCAAACAGTTGCTTATTTACTCTTGCAGCATACACAGAGCAACACTGTTAATCATTTGGAGTCGTGTTTCTGGCCACCGCATGAATGTAAGACCAATATTCATTCTCTTTTAGCTCCGTTTTTGGTTTCTACCAACTCCTGAGAGAAATATCTGGCCGTTCAGCTTCTAAATGCTTCAATATGTTCATCAGCTAGTTTCTAGCTTGCTGAGTGCTGAATGGTGCTGAGCAGGTAGTGTACAGTGGGTTTTTATAGCTTTTTCACTGCAAACAGCTGCCTGCTGCAGCAAAAAAAACTCTAAGTTCATCAGGGCGAGTGACCCATGTCACTTTGTCTTAATGATAAAATATTGATCGCTGTTTGAAAGTCCATGTCTTTATTTGTGATGTATAGTTTTAAACAAGATATGCTTGTGCCAAACATAGTTACACACCAGAAACAGAATAAGATAATGAATTGTAGTTGCTTGCCATTTAGGTGCTTTAGGTAAATTTGTCCAGGACGCTTATCAATGGTGAAATCACTCAGCTAATTAAGACTTGTTATAAATGGAAGTTGTCACAATTTTTGATGTAAAAGCAATTAACTGCCCAACAAGCTTTCTATTTAGAGTTTGTTGTTGTAACCCTGATGACATCACATGGGTAATTTTCTTGCCAGAGTTCCCCCAGAGTCACAGAAGACATTATACTACAACGGTTTTCACAGGCTCTACACTTCTCATTATTAGCACATTTACTCGGATGTATTAAATTGTTGGAGTTGCCCATTGGACTTTGGTCAAACATTCTGGTCCTATGTGCTGGTGTAAAGTGTGCACCTTGGCAGCTTGACGCCGGAGTCCAGCAGTCCATCTGCTGGTGCTGACACATGTCTGTGCAGTTCCTGTAACTCTTTCCTGCCCTCCTCAGGCTGCACTGGCTTAGCATCAGCCCGCTCAGGTGGGTTCAGAGAGGGCAGAGCGGCTGACTGTACCTCTCTCCTCAGCCTGGTCCTCAGTGGGGCACCTGGCATCCGCTCCATGTCAGGACACTTGATCCCTGAAGGAGAGGAAGAGGTCGCTCAGAAATGCACACACACAACGAGTGACACGAGCGACCGTGAACAAGATCCTCATGGAACTATTCAATAATGTTGAGTTTGCAAGATGAGGTGATACTCAGACTTTTTGAGCCACTCTAAATAACCTCAGTGTTACTTTAATTTGCACCACATACTTTAATAACTCATAATGCACAGTCCATCACACCCACTGGCTGCATTTAAGCACATTCAAAAGAGCTAGTAAGGCTCTGTTCACAGGTCAGTACCAATGGCCACACGGTAATAATCCAGCCAGTCATCCAGGGTGTTTCGTACTCTCTGCTGAATCCTCTTCAGCTCCCTGGAAACATTCCCTCCTCTTCTCCACAGTGCTGACAGATCCTCCAGCCCCTCCACCTCTTTGACCATCTGGAGGACCTCATGGGAACACACAGACACCTGTCTTACATCATTACCCGCATGGTAGATTATATGATAAAGAACAACGATCTTTTTAATAGGTAGTGACCCATGAAGGCATCTTCAGAACTTTTAGGAACTAAAAAATAAATTAAAAGGTATTCTTGTAGAATAGATTTTACATGCCCATTGTCATATTGTGCAAAAAGTCTCTTACAGGTGTTAGCGTCAGGTTCCTCTTACTCTCCAGGACCTCAACAGGGGATTTTGTCTTCCCTGCCTGCAGGAGGTCTTGAGCAGCATCAGAGGTAAACTTTCCTTTAGTCTGCAAACAAGGCTGTCGATGCACAGCAGACATTACAGATTAAAATAGTTGATCATAAATCTAAAACATTTTGGTCATTGTCTTCTTAATCTCACCGTTTGCTTTGATTGGTTAATGTTAGACAGGGCAGAAAGAGGAAGTTGAACACTTTCGTTGTTCCACCTGAAGCCGAGTGTAGCAGCAGTACCGCTGAGCAGCCTCACAGAGATTAGATCTGACAACTGATGGAGACAAAAACATGTTTACAGGTTTCTTAAACATGGAAATGATCTTTAAATAATAATTATCAGAATCATGAATACTCATTAACTTTAGTGAATCCATCCAAGGAAATCTAATCTGCACACTATGTAGACCTGTTATAAAACCTCTCTCAGTCCTGTCAGGGATGGTTAGTGTTCGTTCATCAGTAGGTCATGCGTCATACCGCTCATGCTCTGCTTTGTTTCCCCTAAATGTGACATTTCCCATATGCACATCTCACAATTATCTCACATGACAGGCTCACTCCAGATTCTTTAGTCCCTCTGACTAGCCTTGTCACTGAATATATGTCTTGTCTGGAGATTACCTCCGGCCTGTTCTCTGCGCAACATGCTGCTGAACTGAAGCATAAGACTTTAGACACTAACACAATGTGAAAAGAAAAGCAAAGAAAAGAGGAACAAAAGTAGAAAATATCTCTTCTCCTTCCATATTAAAACTGTGTCAGGTGACTCTTTGCTTATAGCACAAAGAAATTGGACATGGTCTGAAACATTACTATTGTAGCTCTGTGGTAGCACCTGTATAACAATCTTCTCTCTCAGTGGGCGTCCTGTCTGCCAGCTCCACACCTTAGTTATGTTCCCATGATGGTCACATATGAATCCACCATCCTGGTCCCACACTGCTGTGATGGCAGAGCTGGAGGAATAAATAAAGAAGAATTACACTGCAGTCACATACATGATCACGGACAGACCGTTTAAAGGCATTCAGGGGCAGATATATCAAGAGTTTGTGTCCATAGTATGTGTCACACGCTTGCTAACTTGATTGCAGAATGAGAATGACGGCTGATGTGGTGCAGGCACAAAGACACTGCCGACTGAAAATACATTAGTTACATCATGAAAAAAAGAAAATTTGTGTCCATGTACACAAAACCTGTAGATTAAGTTTTGTGACTACTTCACAAACTGCTGTGAGACTGAACCTGCCTCAGAGGGTGAGTAACAGCCCCATGCCCAAACGCTGTGATAGTGGCCAGTATAATGGGACACTCGCCGTCACTGAACACGTTGGTGTAGAAGCCTCCACAGGGCAGACCTGAGTGGCTCTGGCATACAGCCATACACCCAGATGGGTAGCTGAGAGGGCAGAGTCAAAGGTCAAAGGGTCAGCTGCAGCGACACATTTCCCATATGCAGTACTTTGTTTGTTGAACAGCCATTAGAATTAAAATAGTTCTGAATAAACATGAGAGGTGGATACTATATGAACGAGGAGCCGTCATTGATCCTGTAGTGTAGTTTCTGCTGTGCAGGATCCTGCTGCTTCACTTCTGGTATCTGGGACAAGCCGTCAACTAAAGTGGCAGGATGGGCTTTTCTCCTCACTCTCCCGTCCTTCACTTTTGCCTTTGCACCACCATAGTGACGGAGCATGAGGGGCTTCTCCAGGTCCTGGTCTGCTGTTTGTAGTTTTCTATGTTAAGATATGTAAAGTAATTTACTGTTGGTGTTTAAATATCTCTCAAGCTGTCGAATTGGACTTTTTGAGGTGTTACATTGCAAAATGAAACATATATATAATTTTAATCAGTGATGGCCAAATACAAAATTCAATAAAGATATGTTACCTCTCATGCATACTAAAAACCATCATCCCCCAAAACTGAGTGATAATTGAGAGTCTACCAGCACTATACTTTGAACTAAATGCTAATATCAGCATGCTAACATTACCTACAATGACATGCTTGAATGCAGATGTTTAGCAGGTATCATGTTCAGGAAGTTAACCATCTTATTTCAGCATGTTAGCATTCTAACATTTGCTAATTATCCCTAAACATAAAGTATAGCTGGGACAGATGGTCATAAATTATCGGAATAAGTAAAATTTAAACACGATGAGGGCACCACATGAGAAATCAGGGAATCAACATGTTATTACAATTCATCCAGAGTGAAGGCATGAATGTCTGCTTCAAATTTCATGGCAATCCATCCAATAGTTGTAAAGACATAAAAAGTAGAATTGGCAAGTTCACGGTGGTGCTAACAGAAAAGTAAGAGGTTCATCAAAGTTTGCCTCAGAATCATGAATAGCTGTACAATATTTTGTGCCAATCCATGAAGTAAATGTAGAGATTAGTCACTGGATTTGTGAACACTTTGACCAGCTGGTGGCACTTGATGAAACATCAGGGGGTCAACAAACCATTAGGATTTATACTCTGGGCACACTGGATATTCAGATATTGAGAAATTTCAGTCTGGACCAAAGTGGACCAGCATTGCCATCCCTAGAAAAATCTGATTAACAGATAAGAAATTCTGCAATTTTGCAACATTGCAATGTTTTGCAATTTGACACAAATTCAGCAGGAAAAAGTTAACAACACACTCTGGATTTCTTGCCACTTGGAGTCGCTCCATCACCCACTGACACAAACTGATCCACTGAGGCTCATCACAGGAGGGCGGCTTTGGCTGGAAGATCCATCCTGGAAACAAAGCACATCCAGCTGAGGCAGCAGGGCCACTGCAGTGAGAGCAGTGGACCACCGACACAGCAGCCGGCCATTATGAACACGACGCCCCTTCAGCTCCATGTCTTACCTCGATGTTTACAGCTGTTGGATGAATTGGCAAGACTGATGGTGGCAGAGTTGTGAGCTGTTGGGGAGTGAGAATATCAGTCAACTGATGTCTCATATACACCTTTTAATTCAATCTATATGGACAATAATGATCATATATACTGTAAGCCACTGCTAGTGACATCAGGGTACTTAATAATGTAACCGAGTAGCCCTGTAACTGATTAACAGACAGCTGTGCATCTGTGCCCAGATACCAGCTACTTTGTCCTCACCGGTAAACCAATCCTCTCACTTCCACAAGTTTGCAACCAAAGCTATTCTCAAGTTCAATCCTAAAAGGTCATGAGAAATTTCTGAAGAGATTTTCACTCTTACAGTTTTGCTCTCATTGTGTGTTGCCTACAATAACTGAAAGTTTCTTTTGAATGCTGGAATATGAAACTGCTCTGTCAATCCTGTCTTACTCTCAATTTTCTATATTTGTACCCAGACAACTCTAGCATTTTCTAATTACACATATTTTGTAAGGATTTGTGTTGTGTAAGGGCTTAATTAATGATGAATAAATCATTTATTAATTCTATAATCTACTTTAAGACCCGCTTCTGGGTTGCCAAGTCGTAAAAAGCCCTTTGACTGGTGGATATCCATTATTAATGACTTAATAATGTTCATACATGGCCCATATTAATGATGTACTCACTCTCTAATAATCCAATTACACAATAATAAACCATAAAGTCTGCAGTTGTTCATAAATCAATATATTGATTTTGGTCCAGATGCTCTGTAGACCCTTTATAGAATGATAAGTGGTCAAACCATTTGTTAAAGGGGTATTCCCCATAAATTAAAAGAAGCTAAAGATAAAGAGACAAAGCACGTTTAAGCATGAGGAGGACAAACCCCAGCCTAGTGGATTTTTACAAACTGGCAAAAGTTTTTCTTATTATTCATCTTGAAGGCTTTAATAAATTAATTATCAACCCCTAATAATCATTGGGTTTCATGACGTCTGCCATGTAGGCCCTTTCCCGCCAAGAACGACTAAAATAAAAATAGAAACTACTCGTTAAGTCAAAGTTATGAGATACTAAGTCACTTTTTCATTTAGTGACACGAAATTAGACAGTGAGTCAGGCAAAATATTTAATAGTAGGTACAGTAGAGGTTTATTGTTATTATCTCACAACTTTGACTCATCATACTTTAGACATGAGAATTCTTCATTGTGATTGAAGTTAATCATTTTTTCCTGGCAGAAATGAGCTTCCATACAACGTGGCCCAGGGATTCATCTGACGTTACCTCTGTGGTGACTTTGTATGCGCTTTTTGACGCGTGGGTTTGAGCTAACTTGTGGTTTTACATCCTCCACAGCACATGAACTTCTCTGTCCTGCCTCCCTCTTGTCATCAGGAATTGTGGACTTTTCCTTGCAGCTCTGTTTCTGAATATTCGCCCCCGCAGTCAGATCCTGCCAGGAGTAATTCAGAATATTTACAATCCCGTGAGGAATACACCCCTTCTCACACCACTTATGATGAGAGAGCAGACGAGCCAATTCGTTTAATAGGTGAGGGGCTGCTCGTTTGTATGCATCCATCGGATCGTGGTCCTTTATGGTCAGCGCAGCACCGACAGCAGATGTGGTGTCAGGTTTACCATCCCTGCATGTTTCACCTGACAGCGTCTGAGCGAGCTCATCACTTTTACCTCCTTTGCTGTCAGTCTCTCGACCACTATGGGGAAATGAGAGAATTTATTACAGTCATATGACAGAAAAACGTCAGCGAATTTTAATTGCATTAAGAGAATTTAATTAGATTACCTTTCCATTGCATCGTCGACCTGCGCTCCTTCATTTGCCATGCTGGTGTACAAAATGTTGCTTCTTGTCCCTTTAATTCTGTTTCGCTTTGTTGGCTGCAGAGAGGTGAATTGCATGGTTATTGACAAGTTTCTTTCAAACTACAGTCAGCATAGTGAATCATTAGCCCACCTGGTCAAAGAAATACAAAGGGCCAGTCCTGGATTCTGTCAGCGCACCAGAAGAAGTCATTATGTCTTCCTCTAAACATTCGCCACGCAAAACGCAGTAAACATCCTTGCAGAAAAACACCAACAAACCCAAACTGTGGTGCTTTAAAATCCGCCTTTCACTCCTGTAAACGTGCCCTCGGTCAGTGTGCTGCCGGGCTTGTTGCTTGGATACACACTTCTACGCCCGTCTCCAAACGTACCCGCGTTATGCACCATCAGTGCTCCACTCAGGTAAACATTGAAATGCTATCTGTGACAATACAAACTACAAAACGTCACTCACAATAACAGATAAGGTGTCGAGCGTTTGGCAATGTGGACACACGGGTGGGAACGCAGTGGAGGAGCTGCAGTCACAGGTGCGCGCACAGACAGGTAACCTGAAACTCAGCGACTGGACGTTCAGAGAAATGGATAATTCTAGCACGCAGTGCAGCTTTTACAGGCCACGAATCAGGACTTGATGGTCACATAACTGAGCATCAGCCTCCACACAGTACACCCAGGTTGGGTTGCTGTCCTGTTACAGTTTGTCCCAAAATGTAATTTGCCCTAAAAAAAAAAAAAAAAAAAAAAAAAAAAAACTGAGGATAAATGAAGTTTTTGCTCCTCGGGACAGAAGAGGATCGTCTTCCCCAACTCGGGTCAAGTTGTTGCACAGAGATTGTCTAATAGCTCATTATTGGCTCAGCTTCCTCCAGCACACTTTTCTGCTTTGACCACTGGAGGCTCCCAGCAGCTTATGCGTCACTTCATCTCTCAGTCGCTGATCATGGCGGAGCTACAGCTACAGCATGAAGTGGAGCCTCAACTTCTCAATGGGGACGACTTGAACGAGGAAAGAGAAGATGCAGACGCTTCGGAATCAGTGAAGAAAAAGAGAAGAAAGAAGAAGAGGAAAAAGACCGCCGCACCAGGTAAGAGGCATCACTTTGCGGATCGAGAATCGTTGAGAAAATAGCGCAAAATTGTCTCCTCTGGTGCCACTCGCTATAGAGCACGAGCGTCAGATATGCGGGACAGGAGACTTTTCAACCTGTCAGACGGTCTTCTGTCCAGCTGTCCCAACTCTGAGCGGCTGCTGCTGGAGCTGAAGGCGCTCATCTGGAAACGGGACAATCTCTGGGAAACGCAATTTAACATCAGAACTGATTGAAAGCTGTCATTTGAAGATATGGTTGGAATAAAATGCAATTTTACCCCAGATTAAATATGTTCTATCCAATAAATCCCCCTAAGCTGCATGAAATTATGTAATAGAAGTATCCACAGTTTTAGTGCAATAAGATGACAACCACTCTTATGCAAAACAGCATGATGATAATTGCAGCCTTACTGCCTCATAATGTGGAAAAATCAAATTTCAAAAAGCCCTGGACGCTGAACCTGCCATAAGTCAAGTGTGGTCCACACAGCTCTGTCTTTGAAGGGCTAAATGTCATAATGCTGCATGGTACATATGCCCTTGAGGATATTGACTCCCAAGGTATTGAAAGAATTTATGCACAGACCTTGCCAAGTTGAGCTCGTAGTGGCTGCACTTTCTTGAGATGACTCTGAACCACAAATAATTTACTCACTCTGTGTGTGTGTGTGTGTGTGTGTGTGTGTGTGTGTGTGTGTGTGTGTGTGTGTGTGTCTTTATGTGTGTGTCTGTGCATGCTTACGCATGTGCATGCACACCATTGGTGCATGCGTGCGTGTTCACCTGCACATGCATGCACGAGGGTGTGTGACTTTGCAGCAGGGACAAATGAGGCTGAGGGGGATGGAGAAGCCGGAGGTGTTGGTGATGTGACAAAACAGTTGGAGCAGCAAACACTGGAGGACAAAGAGAGGGAGGAGGATGGAGAAGAAGGTAACTCCTCACCACCACCACCACCACCACCACCATCATCATCATCATCTGCAATGGAGGATTGTGTTGAACTTTAGGGTCCTGAAAATGCACAGTGAAAGCTGCTCACATCTGCAATGTGATAGCTGATTTTCAGTAGCACACTGGGAATTGTGCCCAAGCCTCCTGTCGATATTTCTTACTTTACAAAACTGTATTGAAACTAATGATGCTTTCAACAGATGGGGATGAGGGAGAGAACTCAGCTGGAAAAAAGAAGAAGAAGAAGAAAAAGAAGAAAGGATGTAAGCCATTTTTTCCTGAGTGCAGCAACTGCATCTCTACAGTGTACAACAGATTGCTGTGTTTGAATTAAATTCACATTTACTCCGTTCAGAATGTGAACTGAAGCAGCTGCAACTCACATCACTGTGACAGAATATTTATTGTCAGAGAGGCACAGCAGGTTTTATAGACGGACAGAATAGCACAGTGAGATGTCCTGACTGGGCTGCATCAGAATCACTTTGAATCATTTGTTAAATACAACAGGTGCACAAAAGCAGTTTGACTTGGTTAATTAGTGTGATGAGAGTTACATAATGCAGCACTGACGAGGGAGTTGTAGGACAAAATGCGACTGGACCCTACATGTCGAGCAGACGGGACAAAATTAATGACAGCATAAATACACAATGCCAGTGTTACAGTGTGGAGCGAGTGATCCTTGATAATGTGCTGTATATATATGATTATAACCCACTATATGATACTATAAGTGCCATTATATTTTATATTACCACAGATATTACTGCCATCTTAATTCAGTGGGTTTCTTTCTCTCATGAGTCTCTTACTTGAATTAGATCTGTAAGTCAGGAACTGCACCGCACTCTCTAGCTGAGTAGGAATATGAATGTCATGGACATGGAGAGGATAACTTATGTTTTCTTTTCTCTCTCCTGCTGCTTTCCTCTGCTTCTATCTGGGCCACAGTGAAGGGACAGACTGACCCTCCCTCAATCCCTATTTGTGAGCTCTATCCCAGCGGAGACTTTCCAAAGGGAGAGGAGTGTGAATATCCACCATCGAAAGACGGGTGTGTGACCTCCACATCGTCCCTCACACTCAGCAGTAGCCTTCCACTGTGTGACATGCCTGGTTTTTCTCTAGATCTCTCTGCTTTGTGCTGTATTCATATTGGACATCATAATGAGGTGGAATGTTTGGTGTTTAGTGTGGTTTAATTTCCTCTTCAGGAGCACATAAATCATTTTTTTTCTATATTTGGCCTCAGTTGAAAAGTCTCAACACTACTTTCACCTGCACATAGTGTCATATCCTCATTACAAATATGTGTATAATGAGAAAATAATGAGTGCCTCCTCTCTGTGGTGTGCCTGTCTACCTCCCGCCAGGCGCAGTGCAGCATGGCGGACCACCAGCGAGGAGAAGCGGGCGCTGGACAGGGCCAACGAGGAGATGTGGAGTGATTTCAGGCAGGCGGCCGAGGCACATCGGCAGGTCCGCTCGTATGTCAGGAGCTGGATCAAACCAGGGATGACCATGATTGACATCTGGTGAGACATGCACTGAAATATTGTCCTTGAGCCCCTTTTAATGGACTTTAATCTTGGCTGCTCATACCTGCCAGGACTCATTTGAACCAGAAAGTGATGTGAAATTGATATAAGCACTTCTTTGTGCCAGCCAGCAAGAAACAGTTTTAAAATGATCAAAGAAAGCAGGAGAACTGCTTCGTGGTCTCAGCTTCTTGTGGATGCATTATCTGCCCTGACAACAGTCTCATTGTTCCTGTCATCCATTGTCCCTTTGTGCTGCTCTCTGTTTCTGGCAGTGAGAAGCTGGAAGACTGCTCCAGGAGGCTCATCAAAGAAAATGGGTTAAAGGCTGGCCTGGCCTTCCCGACCGGCTGCTCAATCAACCACTGTGCTGCCCACTACACCCCAAACGCAGGAGACCCCACCGTGCTGCGCTACGACGACATCTGTAAAATTGACTTTGGAACGCACATCAACGGCAAGAGCTCACTAATAACTTTTTAAGTGCTTTTGGAGTTATGCTCTGCCATTTCACACTTGGCATTTATTATGATATGGTAAAATGATGATTACATTATAATTCTCACTGCCAGAAATACACTGGTCTCACAAGTTAATTAACTGCCATTTTTTTAGATTAACACATGCTGCATATTCCTGCAAAATGATCACCTCATAGACACTTTTGAATGAATAACCAAACGTTATGGTCTTACAGGTCGAATAATAGACTGTGCCTTCACCGTCACTTTCAATCCAAAGTTTGACAGGCTGCTGGAGGCTGTGAAAGATGCAACTAACACTGGCATTAAGGTAATACAGCTCTCCCCCTCATGCATGGTGCTTCATTGCACTGCTGGTTATACTTTATGATACAACAAATCAGCAAGGATCAGCATATTCAAAGCACATTTTCTTTAATATTCATATCTAGGTTGCAATTTCCTATGATTAAGCCTGTAAAATAATAAAATGATTGAGAATTTGTCTCTGTCTGGCTCTAATTGTGGATAAGCAGTGGCTAAATTTGACTCAATGTGGTGCCAAAATGGTAATGATGTGGGGGCACACAAATAGTACATTGTGTGGAAGTAATGATTAGGATAAGAAAAATGTCACAGCAGCTGAAACAAGTACAAGACCAGATGCATTGTAACAGATAATGTATTAATCTGTGGATCCTCTAGTATGGATAAAAAAAAACAAAAAAAAAAAACCCTCTGTAACTGCTCAGGAGTTTGTGCACTTCACTGCAAAGCCTATAAATAAGACACATCACAGAAGGGCTGGTGAATTATTTCTTACTATCAAGACCGTGTGTGTGTGTGTATGTGAGGAGTGTGATGCTGTGCACTGCTTGTAGTGTAAACACTTCTCTGTCCCAGTTTGCAGGCATTGATGTGCGCCTGTGTGATGTTGGTGAGACCATTCAGGAGGTCATGGAGTCTTACGAAGTGGAGATAGATGGGAAAACATATCAAGGTAATGTGAGGTCATTTATCATCTTTCCTTCCTGTGTATGTTCAGCGCTTCTTCCTGTTAATTCAACCTCTGTGTGCTGTTCTCTTTACAGTGAAGCCAATCAGGAATCTCAATGGCCACTCTATCGGACAGTACAGGATACACTCAGGGAAGACAGTCCCTATTGTGAAAGGCGGAGAGGCCACAAGGATGGAGGTTTGTGTAGCCGTGGATACAGCTCACTCAACTTTGAATATCATTTCATCTGAGCCAAATGTAGATGTGACTAGATTCTGCAGCACAAAATAACACTGCAGCCTCTTTTTACTGGAGTGTCTGAAATTAAACCTTTATTAGCTGCTTGACCTTGCGTATAAATAAACCCTTTTTAATTCTTAAGTGTAATTGGAAGAACATGTGGCTGGTTAGGGTTACGACAGGGTGTGGAGAAGTGTTCCAATTCACCGCTCTAACAGCTTCTTAGTCACCCTCGTCGGCACTTTAATTACTGCTTTAATGGAATTACCAGCCACATCGAGTAGCAACACGTGTTCAAGCTCCAGCCCCTCATTTCACCGTGAGAGTGTTGAAGTGTGGGCATCCAGAGTTCATTAACAGGCCGGTACTTCACCAAGGAGAAACATGGTTTTGAACTATCTTACATTTCCCAAGACTGCGCTGAGATCCATGCCTGCATCAGTCCCGCACAGCTGCAGCACATAACTGTATTTGGACAGAACTGAGCATTTTAATTGGCAAGTTGCTGCGTCAAGCTTTTTACCTGATGGCTCCAGGAGGGTGGGGTGGGGGTGCTGCTGATGTGGCAGCTTTGCATGTTGTATTTTTAGCTGAAGTGTGTTGGTGTAACAGGGCCATTACCCTCTTTGTGATCAGAGAGTGTACGGCTGGAGTGGCAGCTGGGCGTGCCATGGGGCTGCTAGCACTTTGACTGATTATCGGTGCAGTGAGAGAGGGTGTCGCAGTGTTATCAGCTAATACCACAGGGACTTCAACAACAGCCACGCGCTGATAGAGACACTAAACGCCAATGAAACCCAACCAATCAACTCACACGAGGCGCTGCTCCAGAAAGGACACTACTGTCCTTAATAGACTACACATGAATATGTCAGCCGCTGGCATCTTGAAGGTTTTGTTAAATTTACTCAGTCCCCCTGGATTGTTTTTGTCCTTTCAGTAACATCATACCCACTGAGCCCTGCATGCAAGATGTATACATACACTTTAATATCATGACCTTCTCTTAGCTATGCAAGACTTCCACAGTATTCCACATTTTACATCAACAACCAAATAAAGTGTTTTTACCTTTTTTTGGTGCCTCTCAGGAAGGTGAAGCTTACGCCATTGAGACATTTGGCAGCACAGGAAGAGGTGCAGTCCACGATGACATGGAGTGCTCACATTACATGAAAAACTTCAACGTTGGACACGTACCAATAAGGTTGGTTCTGGTTTCTAGGTTAATTGGATAGATCATATCTGCATGTTAGTTTCCAAGTTGTCTCACTGTTGACTCTGTGCTGCAGACTTCCAAGGGCTAAACATCTGCTGAATGTGATCAATGAGAACTTTGGGACCTTGGCTTTCTGCCGCCGCTGGCTGGACCGCCTGGGTGAGAGCAAGTACCTGATGGCATTGAAGAATCTGTGTGACCTCGGCATCATAGACCCATACCCACCTCTCTGCGACATCAAGGGTAGCTACACCGCCCAGTACGAGCACACCATCCTACTCAGGCCCACCTACAAGGAGGTAGTGAGCCGGGGAGACGACTACTGAGCATGCACCAGGAACTCAAGATGAACCAGGAGGAACTCTGAGACAACAGACCTCTGCAGACTGATAGCAATTATGCAATATTTCTCTGACCTAAATTTCCACTGCTTGAGTACCTTTAGGTTATTATTCTAGCAAGAGCATAAGACTTGTGTCATGGCAGTAGCTTACTAGTGCTTTTTTTCTCCAAAGGATTGAGCAAATAGACAAAGGGCACACCTTAAAAAAAAATGTAGTGTTGTCATTTTAGTCATATTTTCATGTGCTGCTTTTAGGAAATATGCAAAAAAAAAAAAATCATGCAAAAAAGGTATTGGCAAAGAACTCGCCTAACAATGCTATGCGTCATTGCCTTGTTAAGACCTTGAGAGGAAAAAACAACTGCTATGAAATGTTTATATTTCTACATTTCTTTGCTCTATTTTAATTTGAGGCAGTTTTCTAAGAAATAAATTGTTATAAATCTTGCATTGATTACTGCATAAATATTTAAGAGCTTAGCGTACATTACCAATGACTGATGATTTAAAGGTGTATTTCTCTTGTTTATCCAAAGGAGGGCGGCACTAAAGCATGGGTCAAACATCAGTCCATCACATCTGTTGGTGAAGGTGTTACAGTAAGCTAGTCATAGATTTGTGCTTGTGCACCATCTAATGAAATAGACTTTTCCCAGAGCCATTAAGAATGAGCACACTGACATGGAGTTTATGCTGTTTAGATGAAAAAGAACATATAGGACACTCAGAAATAGCTTTACAAATATCACATTGACAGCAGAGTACATTCATGTACCCTAAATCACCACTTTGTCCTTTACAAGAAAATCCAGCCCATTTTCCCTTATTTTGGTAAAGTCTTTGGGACAAGGACATGGGTGGTGATGTCATGGTTGAGGAATGCATCATGTCTCCTCACAGAGTTTGTCCTTCTCCTTGGAGACAGCGGACCAAGACTATTCTTAACTGGACCTGGCTCAAAAATTGCCTGTGGACTCAGGATGTGATACACTGTGATGTCAATGAATACCCAGGCTTTTAATACATATTTATTTTGAGGCAGCAGGAGTCACAGGCTAAAAAGAAACGCATATGACAGTGTGTGCTCTCTTTCTCTCTCTCTCTCACACACACATACACACACACACACACACACACACACACACACACACTCAGAGGCTGCCACTGGGTCGGGTTCAGAGAGGCCCTCTCAAGTGAATCCTCCTCATATGGAAGCAGGCCGTACGAGGACGGCAGAAAATCCTCACAGAATCAAGTCTGACTTAAACAACCCGACAATGATCCACTCCTGTAACTGAAGCAGCTGTAGGAGCAAACTCAATGCTGAGTGTTTTAGCCCGTTGCATGTTCATGACAAGAGAAGGTGGAGCGGAGTGTGTTTTGCTCTTGTCAGACAGCAGGCGGGTGAGTGTGCCGGAGCAGAGCAGAGCTGTTCAGATTAGGCCGTCTGATACCTTTAATGTTTTTTTTCATCCTCTCCCCTCATTCAGGAGTTACTTGTTCTGACCTGCACAGTCCCAGTCTCCCCTACCAAGGACATCAAGTGTACACACACATCCACACTCACACACTCACACATTCTGATGTTGACTTATTCATGATTTATCGCCAATATCTGTGCAACGACAAGGATAATTCAGTGTGCGCCTTTGCGAGATTTCAAAGTAAACAGCTCTCAATGAAATTGATACAGTAGGACGTGACTGTGTTTTAGCTGACAGCATCTTTGGCCAGGAAATAAAGTACAACTGTGTATTTAACATGCATTCCTGATTGTTTTACAACCTGTAAAGAATTATGAGATGAGCTGATATCATACAGTAGCACAGGAATGAAATACCAACATCAACTTTGTCTGCATGAAAAGTCTTGATGGTCTGCTTTGTTCTCTTTGATTCTGAAGTGACTGTAGTTCTGGTGAGGAATCTGCTTACAGTACGTGCTCATTTCTGCCGCAGGGTAACAACAACCACAGCAGTGCAGCGTTACAGCTGTTTCTTGAGGCTGTGGACTCCACTTTGGAAACAGAAGAAACAATGAAACCCCTGTAGCAGCCACAGGGTTTTGCTTTCATATTCACGTCCAAGCAAAATGCCTAATTCAGTCTCTCTGTTCATTTTGCAAATCATCCTCATGTTACAGATGATCCTCCACCTCTCCATCCCTCTGCAGTCCTTGGCGATTCTCTACCAGCGGCCACAGTCTTTTCTGAGGATGTGGAGGACTTTGCGTCCCAGGCTCGGCTTCCACAATTTAACCAGGCTCTTGGTGTTGACCATCAGCCGTCCAGTCTTCCAGTCCTCATGACCAGCGACCACATACTCAGAGCCTGGAGAAGAGACAGCAGAACATAAACTGAGAATGTCACTAAAATACACAGAAGAGGAAGAAAAATCTCCTTATATAAAAGAGTGTGCAAGATTATATAACTATAATCAAGCAGTTAAATACTGTGCTACTATGGCTGGCTTGGATGAATGTTGCCAGGAGTGATTATTGTGAAAGTGTTAGATGTAAAATAGTCTCATAACAGAGAGGTGGCTGTAATCTTTAAACTGTAAATGGCTATTCTAAATGTGTGATGCTCGGGCATTGGCACCAAATCAAAGCCCCCTCTATAGATCTTCGATTCAGCACAAAGCTGGCAGGCTGTCCACACAAGAATTGGTTAATTAATAAGCTTCTGCATTGTGAGCAATAAAGTCAGTCGCTGGAAGTGGTTGCAGCTGACCTGGGTTGAGGATGGGACAGGTACAGCCTTGGGTGGTCCAGGACTCTGGGTAAAGAGTGACGCTTCCCCTCTGGATCTTCATCTGCGGGTTCTGGTGCAAGACCTTCCTGACCTTGACCTCCACCTCTGCATGGGACCCTCTATCATGAGCTGACATCACCCTCACCACTAGCACTGCCAAAGCAACACAAACAGTCATTCCACAAATCAGCAGCTTCCAACAAAACAAACAATATACAACATACCAGTACTGACTTTCCTCGTCTTAAGCATTCAATCTTTCACATCCTCTTTTTTTATTCTTAATTTCTCGAGTTAATGGGGAACTTTTACAAATCCAAACCATTTTACTAGTACAAGGAGACCTACCAAGCCCCTGAAAAGAGTTTTATAATGTCTTCTGTGGCATTAGAGGAGCTTTTCAAGACTTGGAAGATAACCAGAGTGTTGTCCTTGGGATTTCTTTTCTTGGCTTGGGTTTTGGAAACTGAAAATGTTTGACAGACAGCCTTCATTATAGGGTTGTGCAATTTGAAAGATGTTAGCTTTTACAAGGCAGGGAGGGCCTAATGAAAAGATGCTATCGAGCTGCATGAACCAGTGCTGATTCATGGACTAAAAGTCAAATATTTTGGCCCCTGCTGCCTCAATTTTGACCATTACTTTTCTCCCAGCTATAAGGAAATGCAGTACTAAATTTCAGGAGTACTAGTAGCAGTATGGAGCATTTTTTTGTCAGTGGGTCCTTGCTTTCTTTGTTCTGGTCCATGTGCATGACGATGGGGTGATGATATACATATTACTGCCCATGGATTCACACTATTCCACTGATCTGCAGGTGGCAGTAATGGGACAGAAATACAGCAAAGTGCCAACAAACACAGGGAAGAAGACTGCTGGCAAGTAAACATGGCGTAAACAATGCAGGTTTGAAAACTTCCCAAAATTTGGGCTTTGCAAATGTTTTGCGTGGATCAAAATACATTCAGCACATCTGACTGGCCTCAAGGATACACATAATGTGTTTGGGGAACACTGAATGCCAACAGAAACTTTGTTTACATGAAAAATCCACAAGCACCTTTAAGGAATCACTACAAAAAGAAATCAAGTGGAACAACCAGGGGCATTTTTCAACATTCAGAAATTTATTATGGACAGATCTGATGGCTTTTAAACAGCCACAGACTCCATTATGTTGTTGAATGGCCTCACCCTCACACAAGACTGAATCAGTTCCCTCCTTCAAACAGCACTTACCATAGTCATACTCTGCAGCACAGAAGAGTTTAGGGCTGCCAAGGGTTACTTCTACACACTCACATTTCTCTGAAAGAATAAAATCTGATTAATAATTATATAAATCACTCAATCATGGCGTGTAGACTTCAAGATCAAAACAGCTGCATTTTATCCATATGGGATGATGCGTGTGCAGTGTATCTAGTGTGATATGACCTGTGGCTCACCAGAGTGGTGCAGTGCAGAGAAAAGCTCCTCTGCCCTAAAGAGTGCCGTCTCACTATTATTGCTGCTGTGTCCCATGTGGCCAGTGGCTGTATAGAAGACCTCCACATCTGAGCTGTGCCGCAGAGGTAAAACCAGTCAGAGGCAGGGCTCCACTCAGTGTTAATCATCGAGAATGCACTCTAACTCTACACCATACGTCACTGTATCCAAACACGAAGACATATACATATGAGATTAAGTTTCAGCTCTTACCCAGAAATGCAGTCGCCAGTGTAGGGGTCACAGTCCCCTGTACAGTCACATGGACGGCAGCCGTATTCATGAAGCCCCCAGTATCCCAGCATGCAGCTGTCACAGCGGGGGCCCCCAACACCAGGCTTACAAGTGCACTCCCCACTGCTAGGGTTGCAGAGAGGGCTACCCCCTGAGAGGACCGAGCCTACAGGGTGGCAGGAGCAGGCTGCAGAGGAGATGGGTGATAGAACAAGAGGAGTGCATGTTAACATTTCTGTTTGGAAGTAAAAAGACGTGTCTCCCTTTCTGGCACAGATCTAGCAGCACTCAGCGTGCATTATGAGCCTGCGCGTAGTCAAAGGACAAACACGCTCGCAGAAGCACAAACAAACATATTCAGAGAGTACACAGTGAACTCCCAAGGCGGCATAAAAGTTAAATGTATTTCATCATCGTCCTATAACAAGCGACAAGCTGGGAGTATGTACTCAACATGCTTTAAGCAGCTGCAGCAAAAACAAACAGTATATCATTCCCTCTCTACGCTGTCAGACCTGCTGTCTGATGGTCGCTTGTGATGACAGACTGGTTTTTGTTACAGACTTGCTTCATTTGTTTCCAAAAATGGCATGTTTGTTCTTAAAAAATGCTGCAGCGTGCCTGGCAGGGGGAAAGGGCAAGAATGGGAAAAATGTGCTCGCATTGGTCCATGGGAAATTCCTCCATTGTCTGCAATTACAGTGCGGCCTCCGTCATTCCAAGGAGTGGAGTAGAGTCATCTTACTGTCTCATCACTAGCAAGGCACTGACTCAGAAAGAGTCAAAAGAGATCAATCGGCTTTAATCTGGAGGGTCCAAAGAAAAATCAAATCCCCATTACTATCCTCAAAATATCAAAGACTTCCCCCCTTAATTAGCTGGCATTCATCCAGACAGAGTTACTGTGTGGGGAAAAGAAAAGAAGCTACACTCTGAAGAGTTTAAAGGCCTTACATCTGCAGGAGTCCGGGGCGGTTTTAGGGCGGCCGGGGTCTCTGAAGAAGCCCCTCTTGCAGTTCTGGCAGTGGCGGCCCTCTGTGTTGTGGTGGCAGTCGTCACACACGCCGCCACTCCGCCGTCCCGTTGCGAGCCACAATCCACGACTGAAGTGACAGGTCTTGGCATGACCGTTACACTTGCATTCTGGGTTTAGGTGGACACATTCGAAACAGACTGATATGTTTTCCTTTTGCCCAGCTGAACTTTCAAAGCCCCGCTGATTGCAGAGACAACTTTTACAGCAGCTGACATGAAAAGAGGAGCTGCTCTTTTATTCATCATGCATGAGATTCTGAAAGGTTACATGTGATTTATGAGACGAAATCCATTTGCAAGATAAGTCTACATGCTGTGTGTCCTACAAGAGCATTTGACTCTCTTGCCCCATCACTCACTCTGGCACTCATGCGGTGTCCCTGTGATGCCGTTGGCAGCCTGCCAAGGTTGGTCATTGTAGAGAGGTGCACAGCGCTCGCAGTGGTCACCAGCTGTGTTGTGTCTGCACACACACTTGCCGTGAACCTGCCACGCAAACAACAGAGAAAGAAAATGATTTGGAATTTCATTGTATCTGCATGCTTTTAATCATTGGCTTAATTTATTTTAAAGATTGCTTAAAGAAACATGAGCAAGTAGTTAGTAGGTACTGCAACATACTGTGTTATATTGTTCTTGAAGTGTCAGTTGGTGTATCAGAGGTGTTTATCACCCCGGGCAGGTTGGATGTTTGACCACGCCTGTCATCACAGAGCCTGTCATCACAGAGCCTGTCATCAGCCTATTGCTGTATATAAAGGGTGTGGTGACCATTTTCAAACATTTTAGCCTGATGAAGATCCGACTGGGATCAAAACATTATCCACTTAAATAAATTTGTGGTTTGTAGTCACTGTGTGGGCGTTACTCTTTTCATTGACGCTGATTTCTAGCGGCCTTATGACTAAATGTGATGTGCGTAATACTTCTTAAATATTGCAACATACCAACATCTACATGCACAATGGCAGTGGTTGCACACTGGGCAGCTTATTGCTGCCTGGGTAACATGTCTACACCCCCTTAAAGCATGTTGGAATTAAACAAGTGCTTCTATTCTCCATTTACAGTAAAGAGAATAACATGACAGAGCCTATGGGTTGTTAAAGCATTAGGCTGAATACCATAATTAAGGTTTTCCACATCCTTAAGTCCCTGTAATGGTAGGTAAAGCTGCGGCCTAATATCCAGTCTTCACTGCAGCCTTCAGATTCAGCAGCACATACCAGTGCACAGCTGAGTATTAAGGGAGTGGTGGGAACAAAACCCCAAACTATCTACTCCCAATCTTACCACATACAATAAATAAAAACGGAGACAAAATGAACCCATAGGTGGACTTTAGCGTGACACAACATCTCAGTAAGTTTTCACAACAGAGCAAACTGTACAAGAGCTTTACCTTGAACATACACAGCCTGCACCTGCAAGCTGTGTATGTTCACAAAATCCAGCTCAAAATGGCTCACCATGCTGCTGGTCTTCTGTTGGCTGGGCTGGTAGCTGCTGGCTGGGACACAGTGGTCAGCATGCCCATTGCAAAGGCAACTGCCTTTGACAATAAAATCATAGATGGCATAATGGTCTGTGGGGAGGACAGTGGCACCAGGATGTTTGGCCTGGCAGGGACACGGCTGGCGCTGCAGCAGGCGAACTCTCAAGTTGGTGATCATGAGCTGGTCCTGGGCGGCTGGTCCATAGGGATCCACTGAGTCCCATGGCGACAAGGCTCGATAGATCACCTGGAGATTGAAGCAGAGGAGAAATACAAGGAAATCTGTCAGAATCTGTGTTATTCCACATGTACAAGCCTTTCTAACAAGTGAAAACAACTGACAGACCATGACGAAAACAAAAATCATATCCGTGTCTCTTTTTTCTTGTTCTGCCAAATAAAAATCAGGCATCTGGTTCACCTTTCACGCTCCTAAAATAGCTGCTACTCGTGGAAAATCAAACCAGCTCCAAGGTAAACATGGACAAATGGCTATGTTCTCCTTCATTAAGCTGTGCTGCATGTTGATCTGTCACATACATCCTCTCTGTTTGCATATGGAAATGTGCATAGATATTAAAAAATAATAGAAGGATAGACAGTTCTAGACCCAAAACTATATTAATCTGGACAAACGTTATCTTCAATACATTCTCTTTTATTTAACACCAACATCTCATTGCAGTTCTGTGCATCAGTGCCAAAATTTCCTTTTTCAAGAACTAATAACTTTTTTGAATTTAACTGAATCTAATTAAAATGAACTGAACTGTGACATCCAATTTTTTTTAAATCATTACCTCCCACAGCCTTCCTGAAATGAATAAAGTTTCCACATGCCATTTTGACTTTAGATTCTACAATCCATTTTAAACAGTCTTGCATTGTGTCTCTCTTTAATGCTGTGTCATAATGAATATATTCTGTAGTATGACATCATGTGTTACAGACTTGTTACAGATACAGTACAGATGTAAACAACAAGATCTATTGTGTAATCATTGCACTTGACAAATAAGCTAATTCTGATTTATAATTTAAAAAATTCACTTGTGGTGATCACATGTATACTTTAGCTCATTACTGTTGGCAGCTAGTTTAAACTAAGTATATGATGTTTGCAGTATTACATTATTATTGAAACTATTTACGTTTTCACACAAGGTCTTGGGGATGTCTTTGCATGTCGAGCAACAGAGACACTAATTATGAAGGGTGAGGGGCTTACACAAGAGAGCTGACTTACTGTAGCAAGACACATACTTGTTGTAAATACACTGCAATTATGAGATCAGTCAAAGCCATATATTCATTCAGACATTTAACCAGAACCTCCCAATGTGGTCTGAGGCCCTTTGGAGCAAAACAAACCTTTCCAAGCGAGTGAGAGTCTCTCTTTTACGCCATCAGCGTGAATGAACAATGTGCTCATGAATTAACCATGGCAGCTTATCGGGCTCAGACCTCCCTGATGATACAGCAGGTCCAAAAAATGCTTTGAGGGAACATCAGAGGTAAAAGTGAACATTGATATTCTAGCCGTGCATGTCAAAGCTGTTTGCGGGCTTAGAAGGCCAACCTGACAAAAAAGGTCTCCCACAGCTCATCAGAGGAGATCAGCTTACAAAGCTTGGTCACTGTTTGTTCGGTGGTTTGTGTGATATCAGCTTGTAGCGCATCCCGGTGCCAATAAATGGACAACAAGAGCAGAGCAGATGGTGAGTGTTATTGCTGTGAAGTGCGGGGAGAATGTCTAGAAGCGTGTTTTGATGTGGTCACTCTCAGATCTCAGACATAAAATCACAATCCAATATTGAAAGCTGAGCAACTCAACCTCCTCACACCTCAAAGATTATCATACAGTTGTATTTATAATAGAGTTCAAAAGGCTGCATGGTAATTCTTTATTAATGTCCACAAGCTCTCCGTGGAATCATGTTGAGCCAACACGTCATTGATTTTCCAATACCTGTTGGGATTTAGCTCATTTTAATCAATAAGCTGTCAGTGTTCTTGTGTTGTAGATGTGAAGACTTTTATCTGGTGTGATGCAAAATAGCAGAACACAGCTCCTTGCACCGAATGTCAACTTTATCATTTTATAGGTGATATTATTCATGCATGTTTGCAATAACTTTGTTATTCTGGTTGTACATTGGATTTTTACAACTTTGGTCTATTTTGTACAGCATGTATATAAGTTTCTTCCTTTTTGCCCTGTTAAAGGGTTTTTTGGGGTTCTTCCTGATCTGAATGGAGGGTGCTTTTTGCTGCACAGATTGTGAAATTGTAAAATTTCACTACATTACTTGCATTTTCCATATCAAAATATATATAAATATATATCAGTATCAGGAAAATATAAAACTAATATCAATTTCAGTCACATTGCAGAGCCCTAAAGCACATTAACATAACATTCAGACACTTTAAGTGTACTGGTCTCTCACCTCTTTGATGTTTAATAACGTCATTTTGCCCTGGCAGGACTTCATAGTGTCAAGGGCATATTTATCTGAAAAGGTGTTACGCTTCATAATAACAGAGGGAGTGATAATTTTTGGAGTTTAATTAACACCTACAGTGCTCAAAAGTCACCCCGAGGTGGATGGGGGGGGGGGGATTGCAACCCCAAACTGCACCCGCTCCAGCTTTTCTGCTCTACGTGCCTAAACTGTCAAAAACACTTGAACTAGTGTCAGAAGTAGATAGAAAATCCATAATTGATGATGCCACCCTGCTCATGTTTGTTCTCTCGTTTCCAATAGAGTGTAGTTGCAGGGTAATAATGTTTGCCATTTACCTGCATAAGTTGTATCCTCATTTAACCCACACCCACACACACAGCCACTGTACGCACCTCTCCTCTGGCGCAAGGGAAAGCTCCTGAATACTTGGAGGTGCAAGTTGCTCCACTCTCCCCCACTGGCGACCCCTCGACCAGGCCGAACACCTCCTCACAGTCCCTGGCAAAGTACCTGAGGGCCTTCCATGTGCGCCCATGGTCTTGGGAGCGCTCCAGCACCATGGCACCGGGGCGCGGTGAGCGGAACACCAGGATGAGGTGGGTGAAGAGGAACTGCGTCTCGAGGTCGAGCTGGAGCGTCTCCTCCTCCACCCCCCCTGCAGACTGCCACCAAGTGTCAGGGTAGCGGAAAGAGGAGTCGCTCATGGCAGAGGGAGGGTGCGCTTGGCTGGGGATGGCAGAGTTGCACTTGCTGCATTTTGCTGCCGAGCAGGACTCCCTGATGCGGGGCGCAGCAGCCTGTTTGAAGAAGCAGTAAGGCTCCGAGGAGTTGGAGCCGCAGACCGACTGGGTTCTCAGCACTCTACCCTGGGCCAGGTTGCCCATGCGGGGGTTGCAGGCTCGGCCAGAGCAGCGGCTCTCCGCAGCTGGACCTTTGGGTTTGGACGTTTCTGGCGAGAAAAATGTACAATATGAATGAAGGTGAGAAAAAAAAGACTTTTTGTCACTGAACAAAGCCATTAGGCGTCCTGTTTCCCAACTCCCTCTCTTGAAATGTGTGCACTTATGATTCTGTGAGGCATTTTTTGTTTAATTCATTCACATCTTCACAAGGTGCGTGCGTAAAAGTCCCACCAGTTGAAACTCACCGGCTGAAAGGGAGGAGGATGCGCACACCGGGATAATGACAAGTAAAGTCAACAGTCTCATCCTGGAGGAGTTGTTGCTCTTCTACATGAAGTCACCTGTCCTATATTCCGCAAAAAGCAGGAACGCGCACTCAGCAGCTTGGTCCGAGGATATCCAGACGTTAGTAATCCAACATGTTCCTTTCTTTCACTATAAAACAACTACTGACAAACTGTCACGGCGCAGAAATGAAGAAACAGACAGGAAGATTATTTTCCGTCTGTCATGGAGTAGAAATGCTTCATTGGAATTAACTCGTATTATCTAAGAGCTCCGCAGTCTTTATCCTTAAATGATTCCATCCCACGCACTTCAGCGTTCAACTTGTTGTGGAGAGTTCATTGACATTTAGGAATATGAAGAGGTTAGCAACGCCCTCCTCATGTCTTTTCCCAGACCCCTCCCACTCCGATCCCTAAAATCAGACTTTCCAAAAGCAGCAAAACCATCTCTGGCAGACTTTTTGGCATGCATTGTATTTTAGAGAGGAGTTTTTTTTTTGTTTTTTTGTTTTTTGAAAATGTTAAGATAATTACAATGATGATTCTACTTTCTTATATATTTTCATCATTCATGAACAGCCTCACACATAAGCCAATTTTTACTTGCCACAAACTAATAAATGCATATTTTACCCTGCAGCAGCATTAACATTTTTCTCTGCATTCCTAAATAAGAGCCCTTAGTGAAAGAAGTTAGTTGTCATCAGATTTAGACTAGAAAAACACCAGTCTGCAACAATAAGTGAGATATTTAGATGGCCTCCACAAGCCACCCAGGCACTCGAGGGCTGACCGACAAGTGTGTCATTGTGTTGCATTCCTGCCACATATCACCACTTGTTTCTAACTGCCACTCGTTAACCACGCTTTACCTGCCTCAGACACACAGCAGCCCTGGACCTGAGGGGTCGCACAACACTTGACCCCAATAATCATCCAGTTGCACACCATTTTAAAAAAAAAAAAAAAAAAAAAAACTTAACAGTGACTTCATCTTATTGAGACACAAAAGCTATTGCTATGCCTATGGCTAACAAGATGTATCGTAATCATTTGATACCATGTAAAAGCTTTAAAGCGTGGAAAGTCTGAGAAAAGTGCAGCCTAACACAGGACAAGCTGGTGAGTGAAGATGAAAAGGGAGCAGTGTCATTAGTACATCATACCTGTGAAAACATGAGGTCAGGAGTAATCTGTTCTCACTGTGAATGTGACCTGTCACATGAATCATTCTCTCATATGTGTGCGTGCATACGTTAAAGGAGAAGAAGGGGGGTTCATGAGCATTCTCAGTCTCTTCCCTAAGGCATCGGGATGGATCAGGACATTCCTGGAATACTGCGACTCCCGTCACAGTGACAGCCTCTTCGGTTTAAAGGGAACAGAGTTCATGTCTATGTGTTTTTAGATTTTCGTGGGTTATTTCGGTTGCCTCCAGATGATCGGCCGGGCCAAGGGGTGATGCACCTTGAGCTGTTCTCTTTGTACATCACTTGCATGTTTTTCGATCCTCAAATCCCAAGAGTCACCATGAAAAATGCTGCAGGAAGGATGTCTAATCTCGACCAGTCTGTGGTGTATTCCCCTGGCAGGATGAGAGCAGTACACATCACAAGCAAATTCCTTTACACTCGTTAACACCAGCTGTTTGTTGTTTCCTCTGTTACAAAACCTGAATTCTACCATTAAAGGAATAGTTTGTCATTGTGGGAAATAAGCTTCTTCTCATTCTTGCCAAAAGTTACATCAGGGGTCAATACCATTCTCATGTCTGTGTGGTAAACATGAAGCTATAGCCAGCTGCTGGTTAGCTTAGCTTAGCACAAAGACTGGAAACTAGTGGAAACAGTTAGCCTGATTCTGTGAAAATAACAAAATTTGCCAAACTGTTTCATGACTAGGTGCAGTCACCTCCAGGAGTCAAGACATTATAGTGAGGTTGAGCTGAGACACCAGAAAGTCACTACAACCAGCAAAGAAATAGTCCTGCTTACAATAACCCCCTATAAAATTCAAATTTGCTATTTTTAAGCTTCAGGTTTTTGTGTGGATTAAACAAACAAGATATATGTGATAGTAAGTGATCTTAAGAGCTGCTGGGAGGCAAATTTTATGTTTAGACAAGGTCAACCTCGCTGTTTCCAGACTTTGTGCTAAGCTATGCTAACTGGCTGCTGGCTGTAGCTTTGTATTCGCAATCTTTTCATTTGACTCTCAAACTTGTCGTTTAAGAGAAAAACACCATTCTCTCATTCTATTATAAAAGCTGGCTCACACCTCACTAACCACTAATTGTTGAATGATTTTGTGATACAACCACAGGCAAAGACCCACAGATCTATGAGAGAATACTGCAGATATAAGCAGTTATGAATGTAACATCAGGCGTTAGAGTACAGTCAGAGGGGTTAATCTAGTAACACATGAAACACTCCTCTCATGCTAAACGACCTCCATGCCTGCCACAGTCTGGTGCTGGACTTCCACGGCCAGTGGCTCTGCAGTGGTCCCGTCATCTAATGGCCCAGTAAGATGACAGACGCGGGGCCTTTCCACAGCCGCTGGCCCGCTTTATTTCCAGACTGTAAAAGGATATGGCTCCCTCCCCCTCATGCTGCTATGTCACCTAGTACCTTCAGCTCACTGAACCGTCTCAACCCTTGCAAGTAATCTGTCTACTCTCCTGTTAAAGCCAGACAAAAAGCTAGACATGCTTCAGGCAAGGAGGCTAGGTGCATTACCCACAGGCTAGGCATTAAACACAAGGCTCTAAACACCCTCTGTCACTGCTTTCCTTTCTTTTTGCTTTGAGTTTTATGACGTTTATCACTGCTATCAGTCTGCTTACTCCTAGCCATAACATCGCCCTCACCCACATTTCATCAGATGGCTTAATCTGTAATGACAAAAAATATGAAACAGGGTCTGTGCTATGTAAATATTAGTCTTTAAAGGCAACTCTTCCCATGATGTAACCAATGTGGCATGAATACTGTTAGTTATTCATATTATACTATGACAGACTCATGATACTACTTAGCACAGTGAAGGCTTCCCCCACCCCTCCAAGCACATTCCCCTCACCCCCTCAACCCTCTCCATCCAGACACTTCTGGAAGTTTATACTTTATGTTTTACACCACCTTTTGACACACTCTCTTATTGTACAGGAAGACCTCAACAGATGACTGAGTACAAACCTGATTTTTAGAGTGAGCTCAGAAACAGGGGAACTGTGGGAGCTTCACCTTTGTAAAAGCGAGGCAGGTGGATGTGTCCCATTTTTAGTTTTTAGTGTTATGGGAGGGGAATGTGTAACTGTGTCATACTGCAACTTGGTTTGCATTAAAGCCGGAAAGGAACATGCAGTATCATTAAGAGCGGGAGAGGAAACAGTGACACTTTTTCACATCCAAACTGCAAGTGTGAGTTCTTCTTTTGTTTAGCATCTGACAGATGATAGCAGACTAGCAGCCAAACAGGCAGAAATTACGAATATTACAGAATTGTATCTTTCATTCCAGCTGCAGTTGGTTTTTTTGGAAATGTATACATGAAATTGTAGTTTGTTTGTTTGTTTGTTTTCCTGTTGTTATTTTTGATTTTTCTTGCCATCACCTGTATAATCACTAGCACTATTGGTAGAGAGCACAGCCATGTTTTACATCACTAATAATTGCATACAGCTTTCATTTCATTGTTGCTTATTTTTGAAGTCTAAATGTTGTAGTCTGTGAATAGTCAAAACCACTAATGTGGACAATAAAGTTAAATTGTATTGTATTTCGTAAGTGGAAGCTCTTCTCACAGCCTTAAAAAGTGATCCTCCTGGAAAACGCAGAAATGAGTTCAGCAAAAAACATTTCTACATACTATCTGTGATATTAGTAGCAGCTCAATTAACATTAATTATGATACATATGGACCTATCATTTCCTGTCAGTACAAAATGAATCTCCAAAACAGCACCATGAAGATTACTACTCAGTGTATTCTTTCTAGTATAGCATATTGGTGTGCAGTATGGGAATGGGAGAAATATGGTTGAGGTAATGTCAGTGTTATGAGTGTTTGGTCTTCATTGTGTAAGGCTCATTAGGAAATGCACATATGACACAGCTGAAAGAAGCTGTTTTCCATTTGATGAGGTGCATAGCAAACCACTGCCGCTGTACGTACCTCTCTCAAAAAGCCAAGGTCACGCAGGATGGCCCATGAGGACGTGACGGACACAGTGACCTTGGAAAGATTGAAGATTTATGCCAGTTGTTAATCATGAGGATGCCTTTTGGCTCTTCCAAGCTTTGCTGACAGAAAATAGCTCCATTACTAAGATAAAATTGTACCTACTCTGCCATATAATTGTAGTATTTACTGCTTTTAAACACAGTTAAATGAAGAAAATAGTGCTAAAAGACATAAAACATTTGAAAGTTGGTGCTAGATTGAGGATAATCATAATGTTTGTGCTGTGAAGCCGTCTATTAGAGGTTATGATTGATGGTAACATGTCTTGAGGATCCACCCTTCAAACTTATCCTGTGTTATGAGAGAGACTTGCCTGTTGCCTCACCAGCGTGACCCTGCTGTGGGCTCCATGTCAGTCCCCATGCTGCTGTAATGTACTATATGTAGGAGCCGTGACACATGTTACACATTACCCTGCTGTCTGACAGGTCAGAACAAGAGGAATACACCTTCATTTTGGATGAGTGGAGATGTACAGAGAGCAGCCTGACAGCAAGTCATATTTATCATTACAAGCCTTTAATAAACCGCACAGAAAGCAATTATTGTCATCACTTTTCTGCTCAACATACTGAACTTAACCCAGTGATGAAAGTACTCAGATGCTTCATTAAGCTAAAAGTGGCACAGCCAAAATGTGAAAATACTCTGCTGCAAGTTCACAAATACACAAGTGTTATCAGGAAAATACATATTAACTATCAAAGGTAAAAGTACTCATAATACCCTATGATCCTTTTCAGAATGTTATATTTTTTATGTATTTATTTAACTATTTTATCCATTGTTATATAAAATGGTGTTTTGTACTGTATGTAAAATTTGAACCTACAAAGCATCAAGCAGCTCAAGTACAATATTCCTCTGAGATATAGCAAGGTAGAAATAGAAAGCAACATAAAATAGAAATGAAAATTAAATTTGTGTTTAAGTAGACCTGACTGTTGTTGTTTTGTGCAGCTTGAGGTGATACCAATATCTGATCAGATTGTACTTTCCCTCTCTTGTGAATGTACAATGGGTTTAGTAAGCCTGACTAAGGGCTAATTCTGCAGGTTGCATATCCTTTGCTTGTCGCTGGCTAGTCACTATGTGTGGACCTGCAGTTTGTTTCAGTTTATGAAGTCAGGGAATCACAACCAAACTGACAGCTATCACATTACCAGCAGGCTGGAGGCTGATCTGACAGTGTGATCATACAACACCTGAAAAATCCTCATTATGTGCAATCAGCATGGTAAACCCTTGATATCCTGATACTCTAACCCCAGACAAGCTCCTAAAGTGAAGCATATACTATGTATTCATCATTAAGTGATTTTTTTTTTTTTTAATTTTATTGACGTCTTTATTCACATGGTCAGTTTTCATCACAGTGGTGATAGTATGTTTTATTTAGTGAAAATGAGTTTTAATTGTAGGCTACATTGAATTTCAATATGAAGAAACTGTATGTCTTAGCATGTAGTACTGCAGGAGTGTTGACTCAAGGAGGCATTTTTCATTTCTTAAAATGAGGAAATATTACCTCCTAGTGGTTAAAATTGGATTTAGTTCAACAGAAAAGTGATTAATTTTATTTTTAATGACTGTAATGAGCAACAATGTAGAAATATAGTGTACAGAAATGACGTTATTCCTAACATAAACTGTTGGGGTTTTAGAAAAATGAAAGAAATGCAAGTCATTTTCAAGCTCCTCAGTGTTCTTCACACATAATTTGGTGTGATAACAGGAACATGAACCTGTGATGTTTATGTCTCAAGTCTACAAATAAACTATTCAGAAATACACTCAGCAGATATGACTAATTTACCTGCTTCTAGAAATGTTATCACTGTATCTGGTATATTGAGATCCTCAGTAAAACGTATACATCTTTCCCCTTCAGACACATTTCTTCTACTGCATCTTCTCATCACACCACCTTGAGAGAGAAAACACAACATACTTTTGCAGCAATCAAGTCATTCTGCAGGTAAATGTGTAAAATGTAAATGCAACAGCTCCCCAGTCTCAAAGAGCTCTTCCACTGCTGTCTATGAAATTAGTTTACTGTAACCTAAGCCATTAAATGGTGACTTTAGATGTTCCTGGTAAATTTATGTCCTGAGAGTGGTTGTAAAATATCCTTTTTTCTGTAAAATGCAATTATCTTAATATACATTTTACTCATAGATCACCTAATGTTACCACGCCTTTATTGTAGTCGTTACTTGTTTACTTCACTGCTAACCATTAATATGTTAACCACAGCAGCAATCGAAGCAATGTAAGACAACAACAAAGTGTTTTGTGCTCCACAAACATAAACTCTCTGCAAACATAGTAACAGGACTATTTCCTGTTGTTTGGGGGCACTGTAAAAGATGGCAGTGACGATAAGAGGGGTTAAACAGCCCGTTGTTCAGTGGCTTAAACACTATTCAAATATCTTCAGTGTGTCTAACTGATACCAAATGGCTTTATTCGTCCCCTGGAAACAACTTCTGTAATTACTGCTTTCAAAACAATCTTGGACTGACTGATTACAGTTATTTTTCTTGATAGCAATTACAGTAACTCCCAAATGATGTTGTCAGGCACCAAAAGTGATGCAAGCTGATAATCAGTCGTTAAGACCTGTTATGTTTATCACCTCGAGATCAATCACACCTGTTTGTGTCCATGGCGAGGGGACAAAGGTGCGTGTAATGTCGCTATATATATATTCATTTCCCCGTCTTTAGAAGAGTATTTGCTTCTTTGTTCAAACTGATGAACTAGATGAACTAGCCAGAGGTTAGCATAGCTACCTAAACTTAGCTAACTAACGGGTATCGAGTTTTAGCTTTAGCAAGAACGACGGGCACCAACGTTAACGTTGTCTGTGTCCGTTGTTGTTTGTTTGTTTGTTTGTTTGTTCAAACTAACGCTGTTAGTAAAACTTTCGCTGGAAACCCTAGCAAGAGACGACCAGTTCCTTTATTCCAAGAAAGTTTCAGCCGACAAAAAGTGATACTTTTACTGAAAGTTAGCATATTAAATAACATTAGTTAGCTTGCTAGGTTAGCGTTAGCCAGCTAGATAGCGAACAATAGGTAAACGACATCACACAGTGTGTGGTCGCACTTTCGTCTTGTACGTTACAGGACACAAGTTAATCAGGACAGAGTAATTGATGAGAGTGATGTTGTGAATGTCGGCAAGGTACTTGAACTAGAATACTGTACAGTGAGGCTATTTGTAACGTCCCTTCGATAGCTCAGTTGGTAGAGCGGAGGACTGTAGAGGAAGCACTGCTGGAATCCTTAGGTCGCTGGTTCAAATCCGGCTCGAAGGAGGCATCTTTTTCATACTTTGACATTAAAACCGTGTTGTCGTTGCGCCATCTCTGTAGTGCCACCCAACTCCCAACGCCGGAATACTCCTTCGTTTTCTTTGCAAAACGTAATAACTAAATAGGAGTTTCCAGCATGACGTCCGTAAAGTCTAGCTCCAAACATCTGTGATGCTATACGCAGGATAATTGTTTCTTGCTCGGTAACGTTA
Source organism: Chaetodon trifasciatus (assembly GCA_037975065.1). Lineage (NCBI taxonomy): Eukaryota > Metazoa > Chordata > Actinopteri > Chaetodontiformes > Chaetodontidae > Chaetodon > Chaetodon trifasciatus. The sequence goes on from JBBMOE010000002.1 coordinate 13,748,845, forward strand.
TGCCATCCAACAACATTAGACATACAGTAGTTTATGTACATTATGGCTCATAAATGTCAAATCTGTAGGAAATTATGTTGGTAGTGTTTTTGCTCTGGTGTCACCTGAAACAGACATTCTTCTGTTTGTTCAGGAAGTACAGTACTTTAGTCTATGTTTGTGTACATGTTTGTGGTTTGTACCTTATAGAAACATTTTCCATTCAAAGACAGTTGTTTAGAAAGTCATCATATCAATGCAGGCAACTGAATTCAGCAGTCGTGAAGCTTGAGGTTATGTTTAGAGAAGGCTGTGACTGCAACAACACAAATGAACTTGTGGTCTTACCAAAGTCAGTTAGGCTAAACACAAAGTCTTTATTGTAAGGCTGAACTATTTCTGTCCAAAACGGACCTCTGTCCCTGTCTGTTCGCTGTTTGTGTAACCTTTGAATTTGTTGACCAAAGCTGCCTTTACAGGTCTGTGACATACCACTTTATCTTCCTCAGGTTTTTCCTCACAGCACCTGAAGGTGGCAGAGGTGCAGAGTTCTCAGCCTGGACAGGTAGGTGCTGTTTAACTAGACTGGGAAGCTTCTGCTAACTTCCCTGAGCTTCAGCACACACGGCGAACAAAAGCATTGTGAATGTAAACACATGCCTCTCTGTTTACACTGAGTGTGGATGTAATTTAGAAGTGTAGAGACTGGACTGAATGACAAAGATAGATTTGGTAAGTGAATGTATGTCTAATAAAACTGGATGAAGGCCTTGTGATCGCAGGCTGACATTTTCTCATGGTTTGGGTTTTGTAATTTTATTTGACCTTTACATCACAGGCGATTCCAGTTCAACAATTAATTGATTAATCAATCGATCAACATTTTTCAAGCGAAAATGCCTAAATTTGTTGGTTTTAGCATCTTAAATGTGACAGTTTCATTACTTTCATCGTTGGATAAGACGTCATCCTGGGCTCTGGTAAAAGACATTTTATAGTCAGAACTAAATGGAGGTATTTATCAGCTGTGAGTTGCAGCCGTACTGATAACACACTGTGTAAAACTGTAAAACTTAGAATTTACAGAGTTAGTGGTATTATGATTGATAGTCATAAATTTAACCGTATTTCCTAAACCAGACCGTTGAGGAGCCCCTCCCCATGTTCCCCTTCAAACTCCAGACTCCATCAGCAACTTCAAGTCAAATCAGTTGGCAGGTGAACCTGCTGGTATACACAATAGCTCCCTTCCATTAGACAAAGACGTATAACATTATTTGCTGTGCCCTTGATTCCTATAGTATAGGGTTTTCTTTGCTATCACTTTTCTGTCATGATTTAGAAGCATAGTGTTTTATATACTATGTTTTCTGTGGTAATACAACCTAACATCTTAATGGCATAACACTGAAAATAGGAGATTATATCAGTGCTACTGCAACAGCTACTACCACCACTACTATTGGACTTTGGAATTACATTTTCTTTAACCTCTGGCACAGCGCAAGACTCTCTTTAACTTTTTAAAGTATCACATTCAATTTGCACTCTTTACTGTAATTTGCGCACTTTTGTGTACTCCTGCTATGACTTCCCCCCAGAGATAAAGTATCTGTCCATTTGTCTACCTACAGTCAGTTCTTCTACCCGTGCTACTGCTAAAAACATTCATAATAATACTAAACAAAGTGTAATAGCAAACTAGAAATAAGTTAGAGTATCATTAACTACCAGCATTCCTTACTTAATAGAAACAGTGAGCAAGTAGGACTTACATAATCATGCCGACTGTTAAAGAATGCAGCTTTAAAAATGTTTATTGTTGTTGAAGTTGGAAATGTGTAGATGACAATCATTTAAGATTTGATATAATTACACCAGAAAAAACAACATTTAATCACAGTTGTGTTTTTACTACATTAAAAAATATTTGATATGAAAATGGCACAATGGCTGAGGTAGTCATGTGGCAACAAAAACTAAATTAGGCACATTTTAAAGGGACAACAAAGGCGTAGATAAATACAACTAATGCACAGTGGTGTAATGCACATTTAACACCCGATGATTACTAGAGAAATATATAGTAAATCAGTTCTTAAATTACCAAAATTTCAGCGTTTAAAAACATTGATGTCAGTGCCACATTAATGATAAAGTGTTATTTTCGTCTACAAGGATCAAAACAACATTGCATCTTCAAATCAAACTTTGATCTTCATTCAGAGATTTTTGATATTTTTCTATTCAAATCCACAAAAGTGTTAATATATGATGTTTTTAGTTTTAGATATTGCAAAACAACAAAAATTGGACATGATTTCACTCATGACGAACACGCTTCCTCGGTGATGCTGGAGACTCCAGAGAGAAGGCGGTAGGAGAGATGGGACGGGACTCGGGGATGTACTCTGTCTGATACTTGTCAATATAAGGTTTGGCCACATTCCACACCTGTACAGAAAATATAAACGTGTCACCTAAAATTCACAATTTCCCCTGACATCCCTGTGGAGTTTATGGATGGGACACAATTTAGAGCCACAGCTGGAATTAACACTCCATGAGATTCGGCACTTGCCTTCTGGTCAAGTAGAAGACGGTGAACAGCTTCAATGTCTGGAGACATGAATCTGTCTTTGATCCATGGTCTGTTAATGGCAGAATAGTTGAGAGTATGAGAGTCAGAAGTGGAACAGTGGATAAATATTAACTATCCTGCACATCATTTCAGTAGACAGTTGTGTACCTTTGGTCACATCTGTTTGACTTACTTGACCACACTGCGCACGAGTTCATAGACCTTCTCCAATGGAGTGGTGGTACGCAGTGGGCGGAGGAACTCAATCCCCTGACAGGCTGCCAGCAGCTCTATAGCAAGAACTGATCACAGAAAACACGAATTAGACTTGGTTTAGTTCACACTTTGAGTTCATTTGCTAAAGGACACTATTTTAAAGTCCTCTTTTTAGTGGTAATTATTTCAGTCACAAAACTAAAACCTACACAACATCCAATGTCTCTACTTTTGGCATGTTAGGGCTGCATACTGAAAGACGTCAGTACTCCTGAAAGGTCTGAGCCCATTTCGGAGGCTACCCTTCATCCCCTAGTTGAATTATTTTTGCAGCATGTGTCAATGCATCATAATATTCATATATTAAAAAATCACACGGGAATGTCACATAAATTAAATATGATACCTCTATGAAGAGCAGCCAGTGAAATCAATAAAACTCACAAGCTCTTCCAATATTAAGGGTCCACTACAAGTAGAAACAGTCCCTGTAGGTCAGCAGCCTTCTGTACTCTTAACAGCTGTTGTTTTTTCACTTTTCAGTCCATTCCAACATATACTATATTTACTATTACATCTTATTGTATCTTGTGAATGTTTTTTCCACAGAAAACATGGAGAAGAACACATGTAGCAACAGAGGCACTGATTTAGTTTTGCTTTTTTTCTTAACGTGTAGTTTTATGGGTGACCACCGTATCCACTCAGTGAGCTTTGACTCACAATTATACAGATGTTTGCTGATGCAGTTTTATCCACAGTTGGTGTACACTGGCATGATTTTCTACACTGTTACCTTTGCACTTTTTGTGGCACAGGCATCAGGACCTGGACATTGCTTCTTGTTGTTTTCTAAGTGTACTGAAAACGAAGTGGTTATCAGATCTTTTTTAAAAGCTACTGGTGCTAATGAACATTGAACTGTAAACAGCTGAACTGTGTGGCAGCTTGTGTATCTGCAGTTCCATTATTGCTTTAAAGTTGTTTTTCATGTGTTTTTTCAGTAAATTTGGCCTTTTGACTAATTGATTTATTTGATCCCAGTGTAAAGAATTTCACAGTCTTCCAGTACCTATATTAGAATACTACGGTGGATATCATAGTTGATTAAATTGTATTTTTTACATAATAAATGCATCGCTTTGTTGAGAATTTTGATGCCCGTATTTGTGTCTCACATTCTTTTCTATTAATAATACCAATAATCGAATTGTGCCCAGATTTTTGTAGAAAAACCTCACCTTGCTCCACGTGCTCCACAACCCTCAGGGCCTTCCTAGCAGCCCAGCCTCCCATGGACACATGATCCTCTGTGGCAGCACTGGTGGACAAGGAGTCCACAGAGGATGGATGACACAAAACTTTATTCTCTGAAACTACAGATTAAAAAATGTAGATCAGAGTTAAGGTTCATGCTTGAGTGAAAAGGGACCTAAATGCAGACAAATATAATGATAATAATAAAATGCTGTTTAATTTTTTTTTTTTTAATATCCCACCTGAAAAAACCTGTTTAATTCTGACAAATTTATTTTATTCAACATAAGTAAACAGTACCATATAATTAACTTTACTGTTGTTCATGCTCCATTTTATTTATTTATTTTTATTGCACACTCACCCAAAGCAGCAGCAGTGCAATGAGCAATCATGAAGCCTGAGTTGAGTCCTCCCTCATTGACGAGGAAAGCAGGCAGCTCACTCAGAGAGGGGTTACACAGCCTTTCAGTCCTCCGCTCACTGATGGAGGCCAGCTCATGGACTGCAATGGCTAAAAAGTCCAAAGCCTAAGAAAAAGGAAAAGGCAATGAAAGAGGAGAACAAAATCTACATCTAAAAGATGTTTTATGAGTCACAAACATGCATACCTTAGCTGGGTATTCACCATGGAAATTCCCACCTGAAATGGTCTCACCTCTTTCAGCAAATACCATCTTGTACAGCCGTCAAGAAAAATAACTTAAGTCTGATTTCCAATCAAATCCAATATCCATTTTGTTGTAGAACCTAGTTTTGAGTGCAGAGACAAAAGTGGCACATCTGATTTCATGCAGCAGTTTAGTTTTTCATGTTTATACCAAGGAAGGATACGGGATTGTCAGTGGCACTGTTGATTTCTGTATTGATGATGTTCTGTACAAATTTTATTGTGTCATTGGCGACTCCATGGACCTGTGTTCAGTGACAGAATGATATGCTCAGAAACAACAGTCCTACTCCAATTCCAAAAATCTTAATGTGAGAAACCACCACAGAGTTCTTCCTTCTCCAAACTGAGAGAATAAGGATCCAGGGTGTAGAGATTAGTGCTGAAAGAAATGCGTGACTTTGGGACATATAAATAAACTCGACTTTTACCTGAGGACAGCATCGCATGGTGTAGGCATCCTGGACTCTGTCACAGAACCGATGGCTCTCTGGAAATGATACACAGTACGTATTTCATGTTAAAGTTGCAGTGCAGACACAATATTACCAGAATCCACACTTTGTTAAACCCTCCCACAGTGCATTGCTGCAGCTCTAAAACTGGTACTTTGATCAAGTGCAGTGGCAGAAATATTGCTCATTGTTTTAGGTGCTTCTGTAACATGCAAACACAACATTGTCACCCTGTAAGTGATACATAGGTTTGAACAGAGGATCTTCTTGGTGTGCTGCCCAGATATTAAGTGTATAACAATAACTATGCATGATTATCATTCAGAGAATAAAGTTGCTTGTCTCCTCTAGAATCTGGATGTGTCCTCTGACCTGCAATCTGGGATGGATGGTGGTCAGAGTCCAGCAGCGAGCGGAAGCGTTGGGCCACCTCGATCTGTCCTGGGTGGGGACGCAGCGTGTGGATGTCTGCAGGAGGAGGCCAGAAAAAGAGGACAAATGGGACAGAATCTTGAAGTCTGAGGTAAATGTTTCGCACTGGTGTCATGATTTTTTTCATCACGACTGCAGCTGCTCACCGCTGTCAAAGGCCTTGGTGGTTCCTTTTAGCACCTCCAGGGTCAGAGCAGCAATGATGTCTGCCTGCCGAGCGACCGCTTGGGCTCGCTCCACTGCCTCTGCCCCCAGAGAGGTTATCATCTGGGTCCCATTGATCAAAGCAAGACCCTGTGCGGGAAAAACTGGGTGAGATGGATATATTTTCCACTTACTAAAGCTGCTTAGGAAACGGAATGTAGTGTTCTCTATGGTTCTTTTAAATTCTGCACCACAGTGCGTTCCCAGTAAAACCTGGGTCATCAGTGATGGTAAATCAAATATGAGGGAGCATGGTTAGTTTTAAACACTACCTCTTTAGGCTTTAGAGATATTGGCCTTAGTCCATGGGCCTCCAGGACCTGGCCGGAGATGAAAGGAGAAAAAACAAGTAAAAGGTCAAGGGGTCATCAAAAAGCAAACATGTTGTCCTATTGGACCTTGCAACCTTTCACTCTTAAAACAAGCAAAATTCACATTTCCTGCAACATTAAGCAAGTTATTGTTACACAACCATGGAAAAGTCATTCTGACAACTCTTACATATTTAGCATCTGCCCATCCGCTCTTGGGTGACCACATTCTACCCTCTCCCATCAGCCCCAGGGCCAGGTGAGAAAGGGGTGCCAGGTCTCCACTAGCACCCACTGTTCCCTTCTCTGGGACGAAGGAGAGGCATGAAGCTGCAGGGACAAAATGAGTTAGAGATGAAGATTGGTCACGTGACAGTGAGCTTCCCCAATACTGATCCCGAAAGGAAGTCATCAGTAGTCGACTGACGCTGATATCCCAGGTCAGCTGAGGTGAAGTGAGGCTGGTGGTTTACCATTGAAGGCTTGGATCATGGCCTCCAGGGTCTCCAGAGAAATTCCACTGTGCCCTTTGGCCAGAACATTGATCCTCAGAGCGAGCAGCATGCGGGTCCTTTCTGGGCTCAGTGGGTTTCCCACACCTACGCACCGCAGCATAACATTGATGATGCTGATATAAATACACTGCACTGAAGATTGTTCAAATCCAGACCTGTGAGTGAGCTTCACAGAGAGTTTAATTACCTGCTGAGTGTGATCGCACCAGGTTCTCCTGCAGCTCCCTGCGGAACAAGAAGAGCATGGCCATCAATCAGCACATAAGAAACAGCTCACTCTCCAACAGATGCTCTAACGCTGACAAAGAAAACAGATACACAGTAAAATATTGTCTTTACTTGAGCTTGCTGACAGGAATGACTGTTCGGGCAAATTTGCCAAAACCTGTTGTGATTCCATAGACGACTGGAGGAACAGAGAGAGAGAGATACAGAGAAGTGAATACATGGGTTCACTGATCTCTGAAATACTGAAATTTTGCAATAGCTGGTCAACATTAAAAGCATTTAAAGTCTTTATTCCTAAATGATCTTAACCTTTGTTTTCTTTGACAATGGTGTCCAAAAGCTCTCTGGATTGCACAACTTTTTTTTCCGCCTCCAAAGTCAGCTGGAAATATTGATAAAGGGAATGATTAAGTCAAGTCAAACATTAACACAAACCAGCCATGACAACAAATACAATTTGTTGATCATTACCTTTATCTTGTAGAGTCCCCTTCCTAAGTTGACCAGATCTGTCGATGTCAGGCTGTTGCCATCCAGGGAAATATACTGCACAGGGAGACCCCAGTTACACAGCAGTAATCTGTATAATATGCTTTAAATCTTAACAGAGAATAGGTAAACACTTACTTCTCCTGGTTCTTTGTATGCTGCTGTACTATTTCACATAGTTTAATTAAGGATAACATTAAGCAAAAACAGTGTATCCTTGTTGTGTAACTCACAACTAAACAATGTAAAAGGTAAAAGTACACAATATAAATTAATACAGCAGGAATATTTAACAAGTTTAAGGATACAGATGAGAAACTCCAGGCTCACAGGGGATAAAGTCAGGAGACATGGTGTCGCCTTCAATGGCTGTAAGTATAGGATCATAATGCACAGTGTACACATTCCTCTTATTGGTACTTAATGTAATTACATTTAATGTCTTGCATCGCTGATATATAACTAACTATGTACAATTAAAAGTATGTAAGTATTACAAGCAAAATATAGTTGAAGTATGAAAAGTAAAAGTACTCACTGTGCAGTAAAATGGTCCCTGTTAGTGTTTAACTATGATATCTGATGTTTTTAGATTAATATTACTGTTGCATCCATGTGTGTGCTGCATTTTACTGCTGTAGATGTACACAGTTAAGCTCATTTTAACCACTTTATATACTGTGTAGTTTTAATCTACAGCAGTGCATCATATTCTGTAAGATCATCATATGCTTGCAGTGTCACGTCCTGTGAGAAACATGTATCTCCAAAAAGTCAACTTTTCATCAGCTATGAGGCATGAAAAATTGTAATCTGATACATGACTAGTAACTAAAGCTGTCAGACATGTAGTTGAGTAAAAAGTACAATATTTACCTCTGAGATGTAGTGGAGTAGAGGTATAAAGTTGCATTAAATGGAAATACTCAAGTAAAGTACACATATCTCATATTTTTACTGAAGTACAGTACTCGTAAGTACTTGTAAATGCACTCAGTTATATTTCCCCACTGCTTGTGGTAAAACATCTCCAATTTTCCCCAAATATGATGCAAACATTTCTATATTTTTAATGTACTGCACAGTCATTACCAAGCTCGACAAAGTCATTATCTTCCAGTACATCCTCGATGATGTCATCCACGTCCAGCAAACCCAAACTTTGGCACCTGCGCACAACAAAACGAGTGTCCTTCACGGCCTTGATGCCGCCGTTGTCTGGTTTGTTCTTTATGTAACGTTTAAGGGCCTCATGTCCCAGCCAGCGGATGGTGTTGTTGGCATCCCGGCAGGGCACTGCCAGCCACTCATCTCGGATGTGGACAGTAAAACGAGGCATCGCACTTCAGCGGGACTCTGCTGCACTGAGCACCGATCACCGCTCTCCAGGTTACCCCCTCCAGGCGCCTGAAGTCCAGCCGCCAATCAGACGCACCGCTGGAGAGCCACGCCTCGCCGGTGTCACACCTCTGGGACCGCTGACCTCCACGCGTCGGTCATACGGATGTTTGGACATGTGGACCCAAACGCGTTCACGTGATTCCACCACAGAAACGCTCCGACGGCGGCAAACATGGAAGTTTTTCACGGGGACAAACATGCTGAGTGAACTGTGCTGTACACTTTGACCGCTGCCATTTAAATACTGATTGACAGATAGACAATATTTAATTTAAAGCAGAACGCCAGAACCATTGATCGTTTTACTACGAGCAAAAAGTGCATTTTAGTCTCAGAATGCTGTCATAAAAATGAAATCATAAATTTACTGGGAAAGAAATGAGAGTGAAGTGTTACTATGACTACTGATGCCTTCACTTGCTGTCAGACATTTCTAATGCATATAAATGTTACAGGAGGACACAATATTCTGAACATTTGTAACTCAGTTTAATTATTCAGCATGTTACCTGGTACATCTTTAGCAGTTTAATGTAATGATGCGATTATATCAGAAGTTCAATCATCAAAATCTCACATTTATGCTAAGTACAAGTTTTAATTCTAAACAGAAATATGAATCCTGCCTGTTCCACTGACCTTAACCACATACCAAACAAGTTAAACCTTGTCTTTCCGATTAGACCGAAGAGCAAAGGAGTTCAAAATCTGTTCAGTCTAAACCGTGGGACAATAAAGCTTTGTTTAGCAATATTTACGCAACATTTACCAAAGAAAGCACAAGATGGATCTGATGCGATGCTACCAAAACGTTTCAAATCTTTCTGCTAAATTTAACCGTCACCACCATCACCATTAGTGACATAACAATTTATTACATAAATATTTCAGAGTTGCACAACTGGACTTTTTTTTAACATATTTTTTTAAATTATTTTACACTGTGATACATTGTGGAATGCATATTATACATGTAGGCTAGTATATGATATCTATTCCATTTCTTTGTTTTCCATAACTCCATTTCTTATTTTATTTAGTTCATTCAAACAGTGTCTTAACTGTTTTCCGTTCTGTCTCTTGTGCTTTATAAATTCATTATGCTGCAGGAGCCGCATTTCGTTATCAGAAAGTACAGAATTAGTTGGGTCACTTCAGTTAGTGTGTCCGTTTAGCCCGAGGCCGATATCATCCAATTCACGGCTCCGTGGCAGCACAAAACACCCGATTATTAAAACAAAATAGGACTATCACATGCGTTTGGCCTATCGCTGGAACTACCGAGCCGTACCTGAAGGCCTCGCAGTAGGCTGCGGACTGATGATGTCACTTCACGGGCTGTAGGAGTTTCTGTTTCACCATGTGTACCGACACAGAGTAGGCCTACTGCTGGCCGTCAGCGGGCAGGCGGAGGAGAAGAGGAGGGGAGGAAAAGTGTGTTTACACAGACGGCAAACTGCCTGGGGAATCGTCGGGGAGAGGAAGTCAGCCGGCTCTGTGTCTGCCTGCTCCAACTTCCTGCTCAGAAAGAGAAAAAGCCCAGGATCCTATTTCAGTCCAGCACAACTGTGTAGACCAGAAGCAAGCATGGAAAAACAAGGAATCACGCAAGCTTCACCGTAAAGTTTCGCGGAGGGAAAAGACCAAGAGATCGCAGGTACCGTAAAGTAAAGTGACATCTTTCTCTGAGCAGCGCTTTGTTGGCCACTTGGCAGCTGGTAGTGGCTCAAATAGTGCATGTTGAGTAGGATTACCGAGAGTATTCATAACGTACACGGCTCGTCTTTGCTGTGAAGTTTTTTTTAAAAAACCGTGTTTTACACCCTTTGGATCGAGTGTGCTTTTACATTTAAAGCGAGAATAAGTTATAGACTCAGATTGAGACATAATTGTGTCGTCTTCCGGTCCGAGCAACATCTTGAAAATGAGTCAGTGGGGCAGAAAAGTGATCCAGACCACGAACAGTTACTGCAACTTTCAAGTCCCGGATACAACTGTAGCCTCCCCTTAAAAAGGAGGCAAACAAAAGACGAGTAGTGCAAAAAAACTGGCTCAGAGTCTATGATCGCTGCTTATTGATGGTTTTCTTACGATCCCCTGCTGAATTTTCCACCGTCTGCGAACAGGAAGAGAGCAGATTTAGTCATGGCTAAGTAATGTCTGCACACACCATCTAATCTCATTAGGAGTTTCCGTTCAGCCAACACACTGGATGGCTTTGTGCGCACAGCGAGACTTCTCAGCCCGAGCATCCGCAGCAGGGCTCCTGATCCCCGACCAAAACCACCACAATGCTCCTGTAATGTTCCTAGAAAGAGCTGTACCATGGCTGCGGTTCTCACTGTGGCTGTATTTACCTCACTGTAGGGCTTGTATGAGGGATATTATCTCTGTGTGGTTGGCATATCGCCCTAATATTCATGTAAGGTATGAGAATGAGGTCATTATCACTTTATTCTGTGGGATATTTAAAATCTGATTTCTGCAGGAGGTTTTTCTGACCTGCAGTAGCTACTCCACACTTTCAAGCTCTTCTGTGCTATTTGCAGCATCTCGCAAAGGTGAATGTTTATAAGTCACACTGGCCTAATTGTAGCCCTGTCAGCTCGGCGGTCCTGCATTGGCAAGCTTTCCTTTTGCTTCAAAGTGTTTCAAAGCCAAACCGAACTTCAGAGTGGGTTAAAGGGTGGAGCTGTGGAAAGGGGACAATGCTCCGATCTTTTGACCCTCTCCCTTTGGGATTTTTGTGGGAAGTGTGGCAGGACTGGGGAAGTGCTCCCCTGCTGTGGGATCCCCTCTCCTCGCCATTTGTCCTTGGAAGTAGAATAGGAGGAAGTCCTGACTTTGACAGGTTTGTAGGTTCACGTGGCAGATAGAAAGCTCAGGGGATGGCAAGTGTTGGAAACGAGCTCAGCCCTCCCTCTGCCTCTGTCTGTCTCCTCTCTGGACAAAGACATGTCGTGGTTGGACGGCCGGTCTGTTGTTGTTTGGGAGCATCAGTCACTAATCAGGCCTCTCATCCACAGATGGGACAGAAAAGAGAACACAGCAAGGGCCATTAGTATGCAGGGCTGTGTGCCGACTGACATTTTTTAGTTCTAGTGCCAACGCCACGCCTGAGCCATAACTTACTTTAAGGAATATAAAAACATGTTTCTTCATGACACACTTTTTATTGAACAAAAGAAGCCAAACGTCTCAGACGAGCACCAAAGAAGAACTCTAATTTAAAATGGCAAGTATCTTAAAACAAGACCCAAATCACCAACTCCTGGTGTTTGGCAATTTTTGATATTTGGCATTACACACTCCTCACAGTCGGTGTGTGTGTGTGCCTCTCAATTATAATGCTTATTTTCACCATTGATTAATATGTTTTAAAAAACCTCTAAAATGTCAGGAAGCAGCAGTCACAGTCTCTCAGAGGTCAAGGTGATCAAAAGTAAAAAAAAAAAATCCAACATATTCAATTTACAATGATACAAAACTGAGCAGTGAATTCTCACATTTGAGATGCTAAAACGTTTTGGCATTTTAGCCTAAGGATTTATCAGTTATCTAAATTTTTGGCAGGTTATTACCCATCATAATTTATGAATCCTTTCAGCACTACTCTGGTGTTACTGTCTGTGGGGAAAGAACCCCCCCACTCCCCCTTCACACTATTAATATGTGAGCTCCTAGCAGGCAGACAGGAGCTTCGCCGCTGCACATTCCTCTATTAAAGGAATAACCCACCCTGGGCCCGTCATACTTCCTGTGGAGAGAGGGCCAGGTTGAACCGCAGCATATTTCTGGCTTGAGCTGTTGTTCCTCCTTAGGTTTTTTTCTCTTCTGCTGCTGCTGCTACATTACACTACACTCTTGAAAACACACTGTTCTATTCATCACCGGTCTACTCTTCCTTACACCACATGTTAGAGCTCAAACAGGCCGTTCCCTCTTCAGACAGTAACCTAATTTAGCCTGTTTGTGGTGAAGTACGCCGGCGAGACGCGTCAGGAAAAGAGGCATTTCATTAAACACCAGCTCTTCTTCATCTAAACAGTCTCTTTAAACGCGTGTTTCATCAACAATTAGTGCACACAGAGAAGAAATATGGAAAGCAATGAGCTCAATAGGGTGCAAAGAGCTACCCGGCTCGTCTCCCTCAGAGGTTGGCTTTTGTGCTTATTCTGTCATCGCAGCATCTGGCAGGTGGTGTAGGAGCAGGCAGACTTGGTGCTTTTTCTCTGTCAGCTGACATCTGCGAGTGGAGGAAAAGGCCACAGGAGGAAGATCTTCAACATCGTCATGTGACGGTGTTAAAAATAACCCTTGAGGTTATTTCTCAAAATCTTCTCGCTCCTCACGCTGATCTCGTCTCGCTGCAGGTATGGACAGCGCCATCACTCTGTGGCAGTTCCTGCTGCAGCTGCTGCTGGACCAGAGTCACAAGCATCTGATATGCTGGACGTCCACAGACGGAGAGTTCAAGCTGCTCAAGTCAGAGGAAGTGGCCAAGCTGTGGGGGCTGCGCAAGAACAAAACCAACATGAACTACGACAAGCTGAGCAGAGCCCTGCGCTACTACTATGACAAGGTGAGCTGAGTGACTCTGCTTATCGTGCAGCAGCTGCCTCTGTGTGAATGTCATCACAGCCTTTGTTTCTGAGAGAGCTGTGACACCACAACAAATTCATAGTTCTTCTTCTCGTTAAAGCCACAATCTCCCCTGATAGACACTTCCACTTCCTCTTTCTCATCACACACAGAAATCTGCCTGTGAAGTTGAGCTCTAACTCGCAGTTGTTTCAGCGTGATATCTGTGATCATCAGCATGTGTCCTGTTGTTATCCTCCAGATATCGGTTTGCTCTGCATGAGGGTAAATAGTGTAAAGAGTCTCCTCATCAGTAATGGCGTTTGTGTTTTACAGAACATCATCAAGAAAGTGATTGGCCAGAAGTTTGTCTATAAGTTTGTGTCCTTCCCTGAGATCCTGAAGATGGACCCTCAGGCGGTGGAGATGGGCCTGGCTTCTGGAAGGTTTCCCCTCCAGGAAGGAGAGACCTCTGAGTTGGAGGTAGAGGAGGAAGAGGAAGAGGAAGGGGAGGAGGAGGCCCAGAGGAGGACCCTGGCAGCCCTGGGGGCGCAGCAGTGTCGAAATGACTACCTCCGCTCGGGGCTCTACTCCTCCTTCAGCATCAGCTCCCTGCAGAACCAGCCCGAGCTGCTCCGTGCCCTGCGGGAGCGCCAGGAGGAGCCGCGCTCCGTCATCCGCTTTGGCACCAACGCCAGCGAACGGAGCTCCCCTCCCTCTGCCAAGCCCGAGTCCTACATCTCCCCCAGGCTATCCAAACTCCACTCCCCATCCTCTCCCCACACCCGGCCCGGCCGAAGCTGGAGCCCTGCAGCCGAGGAGGAGGAGGAGGAGGACTCTGACCAGAGCGCTCAGCCCCTCAACCTCTCCTCTGGGCACAGGGAGCGAGCCCTGCAGCCCCCTGAGAAGAACAGCAGCAGTGGCAGAAGTAGCTCTACTAGTAGTAGTAGTAACCAAGGAGATGGACTCCCACCAAAAAGTAAAAAGCCCAAAGCTCTAGAGATCTCCGCCCCGTCCCTGCTGCTCGCAGGGAGCGACATCGGCTCCATCGCCCTGAACAGTCCAGCGCTGCCGTCTGGCTCCCTCACTCCAGCCTTCTTCACTGCACAGGTGAGACGAATAACACACACCTACAACTTCCTGTGGGCAGCACAGATAACGACACGGGTGTTCAAGTGGCTCTCTCATATTTTGCCCAATTTATGCTGGAACAAGATAAATAGTGTTTATTAAATACCTGCGGACACCTGAGACAGCTCTAAAACCTGCTTCATCTCTGTCCAGCCGAGACATATCCACACACCTCAGCGCTGCCCTCTGACACAACTTCTCTTATTTCTGCTCTCAATAATTTAAGGTTGAGTAGAGATCACGTCATTCAGTGCCAGCCACAGCTGAAGTACACTGAGCCCAATATTAATCGAATCCCACATAGAAAGAATCATTTTGTGATGCTATCTGCTTCCGTCCCGCCTGTGCGGTGGTCTGGCTGGCCACAGGGAGACGATGGGATCTGTCCAGAGTATGATGTCAGTGTCCCTAAAGCAGCAAGAGACATCTGACACAGCCTGGCATGCGTTGGTGGAAAGACTACCGCTATATTTATTTCAGTAGTCACTTGAGCCCAAATTTCCTCAAGAAACAGACAGAGGAAAGGTAAACTGGTATGAGGCACTTTCATAAAGGAATTTTACATCATTTTTACACTGGAACAGAATGCAAATTTCGACTGAGTCATTGTCTGTGTTTGGTTTGGGATTAAACCTTTCATATTATTTCGATAAACAGTTGTGTGGGGTAAAAGCCAAAATGACTGCCTGAATGTTTACGTGCTGCAAATAACAGGCCGTGTAGAAACATGCCTGACCTCAAATTAAAGTTTGAGAAATAAAAGTGCGCATAAAATGCAAATTTGCTACGTAATGTGAGTAAATTCAGTAGTCTCTTTTTACGTCTTTTGGTTGTACAGTCTGAAGTACTGCTTTAAGACAGATCCAGGCTTCACAGAACAGTTTTCAGGCTGTTTTCTGCCAAATATTTAGAGCCAGATTCATCCAGCCGTGACATTTTGGTTTGTGCTGATCTTTACCATAACCCCGATGGCTCCGCTCGAAGCACCAACTGGTATTTAATAATCTATTTCAGTGAATAATATGTTTACACTGGAGTTGCAACAAAGAAAAATCGCTGTGCCACATCAGAGGCTTGTCCACACGTTGAGAAAGGCATTAATACTCCACTCAGTGAGATCAGAGGAAAACGAGCGATTTACAGAAATCTTCTGCAAGTCCAACCTATGAGAGGGGGAAGAGGCCCTAAGTGATGCCATATGCTCCAATAATTCCATTAATAATGGGAGCAGGGCTGGGTCCCTCCACAACACTGGCTCACTTCTCTGAGGTGACACAGGGGAAAGTCGGGGGGAGGGGGAGAGAAGACCAGGGGGGAAAGAAGCAGAAATTGATTTCATATGTTTTCTCTCTAGTTGGCGTTCCAAGTGCTCAAGGACCCCCCCCCCCCCCCCC
>JBBMOE010000002.1:13765044-13903495 GCA_037975065.1 Chaetodon trifasciatus
ACAGCCCAATCAACAACAACCCCCACTGTCCAACCTCCTCCTCTCCTCCCTGTGTCACCCCTGTATTCTGGGGGAGAAACCACAGACTTCCTTCCTGCTCCATCAGTTTGTTTTTCCAAACGCCGATACACGTCCATTTACCGTTTCAGCATGTTTTGCATTACTGAAACCCTCAGAGCTGCGCTCTCCAACCGGTGTTTTTCTTTTAAAAAGATGTTGTCTTCACTCATTTCTCGTATTTACACAAAGCCTCCCTCCTTCTGTGTCCCCCTTCCTTGCAGACTCCCTCTGGTTTGCTGCTGGCTCACAGTCCGCTGTTGTCAGGCATCCACTTCTGGAGCAGCTTGAGCCCCGTCGCCCCGCTCAGCCCCGCCCGGCTGCAGGGCCACAGCTCCCTCTTCCAGGTAAGAAACACACACAGGTGTGGACGCATCGAGGAAGAGAGAGGGGAAAAAAATAGTAGGAGTGCTCAAAGGTTTATTGTTTGCTGGTAGTGTTTGAAAGACAAGCAGGAAGTTGTGAAGCTGTGCAGGTGAAATTAGCACTGCTGCAAAACCCCCGTTCTTAAATCAGGTAAAGACAGGAAATGTTTTGATGATGAGTCAATTTCCAAACATTTACAATCAGCAAAAACTTAATGAAGTGCCAGTTAAAAGCAAAATGGGTCTTCATCTTCTAGATTTAGCACTTTCAGGCGGGTATTTAACAGAAAGCATGTGAAATTTAAAAACGATGTGTTCAAGGTCTGCATAATAGCAGACACCAACGGTTGTGAAACTAGTCGAGAGTAGTAAGCAGGTCCAGCAGAGGTGTCCTGTTTCAGCGCTTGTGAGAGGGAGAGGAAATCCTGTGAATACTTCCTGTTTGAGCCCAGGGGAGCCGGTTTGAACAGGGTGGACTGGTTTGAGAGCTGCTCCTCATTTGTGAAACACACACACACATACACACACACACACACACACACACACACACACACACACACACACACACACACACACCACACCCCCTCCACAGGCACACACAACATACCGGATCCTCTGTGCACAAATAATGTTGACTTCTCCTTCTGTTGTGGAGGTGCAGGGGACAGAGACGAAAAGGAAGAGGCACAATGAATAAAAAAACAGGAAACCAGAGCAGTGACAATGCTGCAGTTCCTCACCGGAAAGCAGCTTTCATAGCGCCTCCGTCCCCTCCTCGCTAACTCTCAGCCCCTTTCTCTTCCTCCACAGTTCCCCAGCCTAATCAACGGACACATGCCTGTCCCACTGCCAAACCTGGAAGGAACACCCTCCTCTCTGCTCCTGTCCCCCACCACCCACAAATCCTGATCCAGGGTCAGTGAAAAATCACCCACCTTCATCCATCTCTCATTGAAAGTTTCTCATCGTTCTCATCATCATCTGCAGCAGCAGCGATCTCTTGTCCGTCTTGTTAAATTTTGCTTCAGAAAAGTCCTACGAGACAGTATGTGACCTCACTTTTTTGCACTTGCGTTGCTTCAGATTGCAGTGGTTGAAAGCACTTGGTAAAAGCCATGCGCCACGACGTCTGTGAGGCGTCTGGCTCTTTGTGATAAAGTACAGCACATTTCCACAGGACCCTGTCCACGATGGACAGTAGTGACGTGTAGCTAGCTGCAGAAGACTAGCCAGCCGCTCATTCTGCGCAGACAGCTTGGTTGTTTTAATCTTGTTTTTAAAAAAATGTACCTTTTTTTTTCTTTAAGTTCGTCACAGTGTGAAACTGGTTGTTTCACTTGTGTGGTATTGTATGTATTGTATGCACTATGCTTCTCAGATAATACCGGCTGTGCCTTGTTTTTTTTGTTTCTCCCCCAAATCTTTTAATGAAGACGAGATTTCAAATCAATGAAAAACCTTTGTAACACTTGTAATGTTCTTTTTTTTATACTGGACTTGGTATACAGTTTGTATTCTGTATAATTTTGTATTGTGAAGATTGTTTTGTCATTTTCAATAAACAAAGCATTGAATGCTTGAACACAGTGCCTTAAACTAAACCCTTAAAACATTGATGGGGGAAACAAATCAAAAACAGTTCATATGGCATCTGTTTAAACTTTAGATTTTATTTTCTTTACTCTGGAAAAAAAAAAAAAAAGCTCAAATATGGGAGGGCATCTGCAACGAAATCCCACACCAATAACAGTTATCCACAAATAAAGTTAAAGAATATCATACAAAACATCTCTTGTAACACTGTTAAATAGACTCAGTATCGTATTCACGAGGGGCAGGACTATAGCTAGTGCTCCCTGAAGTAGGAGTTCAGTGGCTGTGTGCTTCCTCATACAACAGAGCAGGCATGCAACACGATGATGGAGGCAATCCAGAAAAAAAGGATCCATTTTTACAGTTGATGGAGATGGGAATGACAGAAAGAAAAAAAACACCTGTAATGCACAAAGGCAGCTTTCAACACTGGGAACTCACTGTGCGCCTCCTCTGTAACAGACTGGAAGAGATAATGTGTCAGATTGAGGTGGAAAAAGATGAGAAGGCTGTTCACTGAAGTTAAATATCTTCTGAAGAATTTAGGAGGCGTAACTAATCCCGTAATGCCCTCGCTAATAATTCTACGTTGCCTTTCCCCGCCTGCATTTGTTCATTGGTCACGACAGAGACCGCAGCGTCCTGGAATGATATGCCAGCACCTGACAAGACTGTGATCTTTTCGCACACATCTTGGCAGCACCGCTCTCATTTTAGCCTCCAGTTAGGATTAAATGATCAGTTCTATCGAAGCTGGCCTCAAAAACCTTCAGAGTAAATGGTCACAAATGACGGTTGCAGCGGAGAGCAGCACCGTGGCAACAGAGACAGAAAATCAACCCCTTTTGAGTTGCTACAGAAACATCCCTCTGTTCATCTGCGTGCTTTATCCAGCCACACACACACGCACACACGCACGCACACACACACACACACACACACACACACACACACACGGAGGAGTTTTGAGGTGGAGATTTTTAGGTATGAAAATGGAAATAATGACAAAAAAATATCACTAGAAATACCACCACTTCAAAAAAGAATTAAAAATCTATACACATTGCATGTACTCATTAAAGTGACTGAGCCAGTTAGAATTCTAGACAGTAGTTGTATTTAGCAGCAAATTCTCTTCTCAATAAATATAGATGTACAGTATATAAATGTCTCTTTTGGGCCAGGTTCAGGCCAAATCTGGACAGGGGGGAGTCGGTCGCACTGTGGACAAGGTTCCCAAGCAGTATGGGGGGAGTGATGATGATGATGCTCCACGCCAACATCCGTCTCAGGTTACCGATCCATCGGCGAGACTGTACAGCTAGGAGATCCTTCCCAAATAAAAAAATACAGTCCAGAGAATCTAAAACAGCATGCTTTGTCTTCTGCTCTTTCCATTGCCTGAAGGGAAGCAAAGAAAAAGCCTCATAGATTACAGAAGACACTGTGGGACCCCGTCAGACAACACAGAGACGAGAGACAAACAGGCTGCAAGTTCAGGAACAACCATTCCCATAAAGCTTTAAGGGCTGGAAACAGGAAGTATAATGTTGCCATGGATTCAGTGAGTTACCTCGTGGGTGGCAACTTGAGCCCCGTTTATTTTTTTTTTTTTTCAGCCAGTAGTTGTTCCTATTTTAGCAAATTAGCACCATTAAAAGTAAGCCGAATTAGCTGTTAGCAGCTCCTGTCTGCGGTGCACCGATGGATGTACAGACGGCTCACTGGATGACTTTGATACTGAAGAAAACTTAAAAACGTGATGATTCTTGGGTAAGTTCTGCCGTTAAAGGGGCATTTTTTAATAGTGTTTCTAGAGGGATTTATGGATGTTCATGGATGAGAGAGCTGGGGAGAGGAGCGGTCCTCTGAATAAATGCAGAAATAAACAACCGTTAAGTGCCACAATCATGTTAATGAAAGCACAACAGCCGTCAAGAACGCTTCAGTCTTTCAGGCTGAATTGGCAGTTACTGCTTTGTGTGTGTGTGTGTGCGTGTCTGTTACATGATTGGCTGCTGAACGAGAGTGTGTCAACTAAGGGAGTGTGTACTGGAGCGCAGTGCATCATTGTCAACACAATCAAACTACCTCAACGTAAATAACAAACACGGCTATCGTTAGTGCTCAAAGCTGTCGAGCTGGCCTGTCAGTTTTGGGAAATTCTGGCTGCACTTTGTCCACCATTGTGATATGAACGTTTGATTTATTGATTTCTTTCAGGATGTAAAGAGAATTTCAATATAAGAAAAAATGACAATTGTATTAGTCAAAGGGCCAAACTACAACTGACTTCCTGTAGTTTTTACATCACTCGCATACACTTGTCCCTTTCACCTCATGCAGTGTCTTTGCCTCACAACTCTCCCTCCACACCATTCAGCTCTCCTGCAGTCCCTGGAGTTTAAAAACCTCTGATTCACCGTGAAGACACAAGCAATCAAAGCATCCATTCTCACATCTTGCCTCACCTGACTCAGGGTACGATGAGTTCCGGTAGCCGGGATCCCTCTGCAGCTGGACCTCCTTCAGTGTGAATATGGATATGTCTGCCAGACATAAAGAGTCAGTCAGGGCAACAGAAATCATATCTTGCCAGGAGAATGGTGTCTTTGTTATGCAGCTGCAACTGATCCTCACTGTACACTGCAATATCCTTCAAGTCGTACCTAGCGCAGCCTGCCAAGTCTGCATTACTGCGTTGCCATTTCATTACTCACTCTCTGGCAGTGTGTGCACACGTGGCCCCAGGCTCCTGAAGTATGGCTGTCTCATTGCTTCATCAGCAGAGATCCTCTTTTTTGACTCGTACTGAAATTCAGGGGAAGTACAAGAAACATAAAGTCGTTAAAGGACAAATAAAAATGGGGTCAGCGTGATGTGCTGAAGCGCCATGATGAGCTTCTCTCCAAACATACAGGCCTAATATAGCTGCAAAATGTGTCACACCACATTTAACATCACATTCATGCCTGGCAGATAGGGTGAGACTCACTTTTAGGAATGACATCAGCAGGTCGATGCCATCAGTGTCCAACCTGAGGGGAGGGGGAGGGGTGGAGAGGGGGTGAGAGCAGGAGAGAGGGGGGTCAGTGGAGGTGGGGTGACGCACAGATGCTGGTGAGTGTAAGGAAGGAAACAGAGTCAACTATTCCACAGGATTTCCTTACAGGAAATGACACAGAGCGCACACTCCTAACTAAACAAACCAATACTACTAACGTCTAAGTCTCTAAATCTATAAAGCTCTGCATGCAGTCGCAGCTCTTATACCTGGGTCTGATTTGAAACATTTGCTCATTTCCATCTCCAATGATTTCAGGGCTAACAAGAGAGGTGAGGGGGGAGTGTTAAGAAACTGTCAAGGTGTACAACTGTCATACAGATATCTGAAATAACCTCATGTAACATACGTGGCAGCCTCTCACATTCGATGTCATTTACAAAGACACACAGCAGCAGAAAAGCAGCTGTTCACAGGTTTCCACGTCTCACCTGGGTGCGTGGTTAATGAGGGGCTGGGCCTTGTACTTGGGGAACTTGTACGACTTGAACTCTTCGATGGAGGATATTCCAGGCCAGCTGTCTTCTGTGGGAGTGCCTGTGGAGGGACATTCAATCGACCCTGTTAGAGGCAGGCTTTAGCACGGCAGCTGCAGGGGCTTTTCACGCTGCCACGGGGGCTGCATGCCGGGGTTAATGCGATTAAAGGATCATATTAAAAGTTTGAGTGTTTCGCTGTCAGCAGGGGGCAGCACTGACCTAGCAGCCTGAAGATGAGATGCAGCTCGTCCTCCACTGTGGAGCCTGGGAACAGGGGCCTGCCGGCAGCCATCTCATAGAATATACAGCCCACACCCCTGACAGGAAGACACAGACTGAAGCGTCAACACAAATCCAATCCACAGGTCTTCAGTATTTGTACCAGAACTAACTTCCTGGATCAAACCACCTGAATCGGCCGGTTTCAATCTGTCCGATGAGTGAAATATCAAAGGAAGAGGCAGGAATTCATGTAAGAGAGCAGCCAGGCACTTTGAAGTTTACATTTACAGTTAAACTCCACAACAGCTTGTTTATTAACAGCCGTGTGCCACATCCAAATCTGCTCACAGCTGATTAGGACACCTGTCTGCTCCTCACTTCATATGTTGCTCAACATAAGAGTACCAATTAAATGAAAGAAGCTCCAGACATCTGCGCTCACACCACAAATCACTGGAGCGGAATTAGAAACGACAGAACTTCTTTCTGCTGGAGGTTTACATCCGCCTGAGCACCTTCACTGCACTCGCTTGTATGGACGTGACGAACGAGGAGCCGGGAGTTTACGCTGTGTTTTCCGACGGTTGTAATCATCCCTGCTGAGCGAGGCCCACTCACCACATGTCTATCTGTGTGGAGTACTCAGAGGAGCCCAGCAGCACGTCGGGGGGCCGATACCAAAGCGTCACCACCTCGTTAGAGTATGTTTTAGTGGGCACAGACTTGGCCCTCGCCAGGCCTGTGGAGCAGAAATATGACAATTAAAAACAGACATTTTGGAAAAGCTCATATGAGAAGTTTCATTCCAAAATGACGAATATTCATCAGTTTTTTTAATACAGCTCAATCAGATCACACTTTCTTGATGATGAATGCAGCTTCAGAAAAATCAGCTTTTGTCCAAACGGCAAATAATTCATTTAGAGAGGTGAAATCTCATCCACATGGATAATTAAGTGTTTCTGTTTTTACCAAAGTCAGCCAGCTTGAGCTCTCCTCTGTCGTTGATGAGCAGATTCTGGGGCTTCAGGTCTCTGTGGAGAACTTTCCGCCTGTGACAGTACGCTAAGCCTCGCAGGATCTGGAAGAGAAAAATCTGGGAAAGCAGATAGTTTAGATCAGGGACAAATCATCACATCGGTAAAATCAGTTTCAGGTTTGTATAGAATACAGATGCTGTTGCGGTTATCCAAACCCTTCTGGGATATAGATGATGTGGAGGAAGTTAAAATCCACTGAATTCTGACTTTTTTTATACACACAGTATTTACACGATCCGTCCAAACTGCAGTTTTCTGCACTTTAGGTATTTTCAGTCCAACTCAAAGGAACATTAAACCAAATTTCAACAAAATGTACACAAGCAAAAGAGATGTTTGTGGACGTGTAAGGTCAAGAGAACAAATCCCCCCATTGTCTAGACTCCACCACCAGGGGGCACACTAACAGCATTTCTTGTCGATGACAGAAACCACAAAGCCGACAGTTGCTGAAGTTGGCCGTCGGGCCAGCAGGCTGCCTGCGGAGGCTCACCTTGACATTCTGCATGCTCAGGATGTTCCCACAGTCGTCCATGTACTGCTTGAGGTCTTTGTCCTGGATGGGGGGGGGGGGAGAGGGAGGGAGAGATGGCATCAGAAGAGGCTACAGGCACACCACCTGCAACAGCTGACCTGCTGTGCTGCTGTATGACTGTCCTCAGCTCTGCAGAGGGTCATGAATAATAATGTGAAATATGTTTATTTTAGCATCTGAGCTTCGTGCAGATTAACACAGGACGAGTGAGGGCGGACGTTCTGATGGTCTCACCAGGTACTCGAAGACCAGTGTGAGCGACTTGTCTGTGTGGACGATATCATGCAGTGTCACAATGTTGGCGTGTTTCAGGTCCTTCAGTAATGACACTAGAGGAAGAGAGAGACGACACAGCTGTAAGAGCGAGGATGATCTGAACCATAAAGTGTACCTTTTTGAATTCTGACTGATGTCAGTGGGTTCATTGATTAAGTCAAGTAGAGTTCATGTAGAACGTCATCCATCATTGATAAAGAAAGAAAATGAACCAGAATGTGATCATTTGCTGATCCTCTTTGACACATACTCAATTGAAAACAGCTCAAAGACAATATATTTCATGTTTTATGTCATTAACTTCATTGTTTTTTATAAATATCTGTTTATTCTGGATTTGATGCAGCAACACATTTCAAACAAGTTTGGACAGGAGCGACAAAAACACCTGTTTGGATCAGGTTCATTGGTAACAGGTGATAGTGTCATGATTGGGTATGAAAGGGGCATCCTGGAAAGGCTCAGTCGTTCACAAGTGAGGATGGAGCGAGGTTCACCACCATGTGAACACATGACTGTATGAAGGATGTTACTACATGTGATCAGGAACACTTTGTAAAACAGTTGTCAGTACACACAGTTCATTAGTAAATGACTGCATTCTGTTTCTATTTACATTTTACACAGTGACTCAACCTTTTTTGGAATCAGGGTTGTAAAACTTCACGTCTGGTTCTTCCCTGTAGTCTTACATTCACACCCCAAACCAACCACAACGCAGTGCTACAGCACAGTTTAACTGTGTGGCAAAATATCTTTTGATTTGTTAGTATTTTCATCCTGTCATGCTCACACACTCTCATAAAACCACTCAGAGGTGAAGCTGTTAATATGCTACAAAGCAGAGATTCTTGGACTCTTGTTCCCTCTACCACATAATCTAATGATATGAAAGACCACCATCAGAAAATGACAATGGAGGGAGAAATCCCAGCTTTCCAGGGAAGAGAGTGATATTCCTGCTAAGCTCATCTAACCTTCAATCTACTAATAACACAACTGGACTGGATGCTGCCGAGTCTGAAACAACAGAATCCACATTAAATCTAACTGGAGGCGGTCGTGGGTCATGTTTAATACCTTCTCTGATAGCTGTGCATGGCGCCCCCTCCTCGTGCTCCAGTCTGATCTCCTTCAGCGCCACAAGGTTGTCCGTCAGCTTACTCCTCCCCTTGAAGACTGTAGCATAGGTGCCCTGGAGGACAGGAGGAGAGGCAGAGAGGTGATTAAAGGTCTTGTGAGCTGGACTGATGCG
Source organism: Chaetodon trifasciatus (assembly GCA_037975065.1). Taxonomy (NCBI): domain Eukaryota; kingdom Metazoa; phylum Chordata; class Actinopteri; order Chaetodontiformes; family Chaetodontidae; genus Chaetodon; species Chaetodon trifasciatus. The sequence continues at coordinate 13,773,931 of JBBMOE010000002.1, forward strand.
GCACAGTCAGGCTGTCAGGGGTTCAAAGTAAACTCTATAACTGGGACAGTATGAGTTATGTCACTTAGTATGAGAACATCAGCACCTGCGAGGAAGTCAAGGTTACTGGTGAACACACACTTTCACGTACCTCCCCCAGTTTGTCCAGTTTGATGTAAGTCTCCAGCTTCCCGAATCCAATTTCTGACTGGAGGAGAGAAAAGGACAAACAGCATTAATGAGGGTGGCGTCTTTATTAGCACTGACAAGCTTACAGACACTACGGCAAATCCTTCTGACGGCCTCGCAGCGACAGAGGGGGGATGTAAGGAGGTCACACACCCCCAACCAACATCAGAGCTAATCTCTTGTGACAAAGGACTGCTGGCTTTTGGCTTTTACAATGTGTTTGTTTACAGGGAAGGGAAGCCAAACTTTATTTATAACGCATGTTTAATACACAATGGAAAACTTGTGTGTGCTTCAGAGGTCAAACAACTAGCACTCATTTTTTAAGCAAAAATGGAGAAATGTTGCTGGTTCCAGCTTGTCTTTTGTCAACATTTTCTTCTTTTTGCTGTTATTTATGATAGTAAAGTGGATATATTTGGGTTCTGGACAAGCTATCTAAATACATCACCTTCAGCTGTGGGATGGGTATTTTTCATAAGACGTAAGAGTCTAAGGTCATCTCGAGTCTTCAGAAAAGCAACTAGGAGCATAAACATCTACAGGCAGCTTCACAGGACCCTAAGCACACCTCTGTCCAGCATGAAGACCAGCACCAGGTGAGCTAAGAGGTCTGGGTGGCTCATAGATTTCCAACACGTCAAACACACGTTGAGCAAAGCCATTCAGCGCTCTCTAAACACCTCTGCAGGCGAGCGTGTATGCAAAAGCAGCGGACTGGGTGAGGCAGTGTTCATAGTTTCCCTTAGTTCCCCTTTTGACGGCGTAACATTAAAAGCAAAACCACAAGCCAATTACTGAGGCAGCTGATGGAGTGAATGCTGCGGTGCAATGGTAACACACGACAACAGGCTGAGAGGAAGAGATCAGGCAGTCGGAGGGCAAGGTGTGAACTCTCATCCACTCACCTCTGTTTCTTGCTGCCTTTAAATAAAACATAAGTCTCACAGCTATCTTTATATTCTGCAGCCCCTCCCTCACAGCCTCTCCGCTTCTATTTCCATCCATTTTGGTCCAATTCTCCTCCACTGCTGATTTTCAATTCACTACCGCTCACACTCACACGTGGGCAACAAGTACTGTGCATTTACATAAGCACAGTTTGGAGGTAAGCGCACTTCAGCCTTTTTTAATACTTTCTCTCCACAATATTTCACACAGAAATAGTGCAGTTTCTGTCCCACAACATTTATCTGACAGTTGCAGATCGTAACTGCAAAATGTTAAATAAGATGAGTGGAGGACGATCAGACGTCACACAGTTAACCATATTTGCATTAGACCTTTGTGTGCAGGACTGTGATTAATTAATATGTTTTATCATCCAAAAACTGTCATGAGTGCAGCAAAGACACAGCATGAGGTGAAAGGGACAGGCGTATAACAACAGGAAGCTTGTTATTCTACTGTAGTCTGGCCATCGCACAGACATGATTCAGAGAGACTTGCACTTTCCATCGTGGATAAACCTGCATAAAAACCTGTGTTACTCCTCCTCCTACTACAGAATTTCCCTTCCATTCTCCTTTTGACCTTGTTTTTGGTTTACATCTACTCCTAAGAAAATTTTCTCTAGGCAGGTAACTGAAGACTGCTGCTTGCTAGGTGCTGGACACAAGGCTGATGAGCAGAGTTTGTGGATTTAAGATGAAAACAATGAGCTGAAAGACATTAAAATGTTCCACAGAGCTGAAGGAAATGAGACTAATATACACACAGTGGTTGAGATGTGAAGCACTGCACCTGTGGTACTAGCAGGGAATCAGTGTCTGACTCAGCAGGTACACTTACTGACATAATGGCAATAAAACAGAACAATGTCATTTCTAATTTCCCTCCTCTGTCTTATCATCGCGTCTCGTTTCTCTCCTCATCTCACCAGTGATGCTCTGCGGGAGCGTCGGCTCAGCGGCTGGTCGAAGGGCGGGCTGCTCAGCTGCAGCTTCTCCAGGTAACCGTCAGGTATCCGGATGTCGGCCGGCAGGGACAGACGTTTGTTTAGGTCCTGTGCACACACACGCACACACAGGTAGGAAAAAAAACAACACAACACCCGATTTAAAAACAGCACAGACGTGGTGTAAAACCCTGAGAAAACAGGAGTAAACCCTCAGTAAACAGCGTAAGCTCTGAATAAATACCAATGATTGACTAAATGGCAGAAACCCTGAGCAAACAAGTGGAATCTGTAAGAACCAGCCAGCTTTAGGCCTCACCGGTCAACAGAGAGGCCAGTGTGTGTATATGTGTGTGTATAATAACACATGCAGCAGCATGCGCCCATACGGTTGTGTGTAGCACACTTGTGTACATAATAAAGGCTGCCTGTGGGCCGCCTGTCAGAGTTCGAGGTAAAGTCTTTCCCAGAGCAACAAAGTACTAAAGCATGATCCTAATGACTTGTTATATAAAATAAAACACACACTCACAAAACAACGTCTGGATTCTTCCCATCATGCATTTCCTCTATTTGTATGATTACTGTTAATCCGTCCCCCCTCTCTCTCTCTAGCTGCTTTAAATCTACTTCCACTCCCTCTGAGGTAACACTGGACACTTAGTAACACCTCCTCCCCTCCCTCCTGACCAACCATACAACAATATGCAACTTTGAACTTCCACATTTCAACAACAAGCTCATTGACTACTTTCTAACTGAAGGTGACGGACATGTGGGTGGGCGAGCTGACCCTTCAGCCTATTCAAACCATGACAATGACTCAGCTTTTTGCCTTTGCGGTGGCCTTCAGCACACAGTCACTTTCACAGGAAGTGATGTTTTTACTACGACTTGAGGAAATAAGACATACTGTACACTGCACAGAAAATTCAGCCACAACTATTTTATTTTATTATATTTTACAACTACTAACCCATTAACTACGAGTTTTCCACCAATAACATCCTAATTACTGACTATTGAGAATAAGTACAGAAGTTGTTGCGCATGAATTATGATTTTAATGACTCTAACCACCCGGATAAGGCGATAATAAGTGCTTTATAAAGACTAACAAGGAGCCAACAGCTACTAACATTCATGTTAATAAGCAACTAGTTAACAGGCTGGGATTATAATCAGTTCTACTGGTCTGTAGTTGCTGTGCGCTGGCTCAGGATTGGCGGTTTGGCCCAGGAGGAGGCGATGCCATCCATCACATGACCTTTGTCCCCCCACCACCCCCCTCCAGTTGTCCAATCAACCCGTCCTAATCTGTTACAACATGGGCCCATCTGGACCGTATTACAGTAATCCTTGTGATGTAATCCCAAAACACTGCTTCCTCTCCAATGAGAGACGTACAATCCTCTACCTGAGCACAGGCAGAGGGATTTCCTTACTCTTCCTCCTCTTCTTCTAATAACCCTTCCTCTGAGTGTCACATCAGCACAAAGAACGAGGCCACACAGTGCTTTCACTGTTGGATCACTTCATCAAAAACAAGCCTGAGGTCAATCGCGCTGCTCACAGCAGCACAAACAATGCAGCAAGTGTTTGTTGAGCTGAGTCTAACTGTGTGTCTGAACGTGCTTCTGTCCAAATAAACCTTTCTGGTTGCTGAACAGTCACAGGAAGTGTAGGGTGCACTGCTTGCACACACTCTGTACGCACAGTGAGAGGTGATGTGTCATGTCTGTGTGGGTAGCCCCAAATGAAGTAAGCTGCTTAACTACACGTTTAAAGGTGTTTTTTTTTTCTTTCCTGCAGTGGCGCATGCTTGCTCGACTGATATCTGCTCGTAAATCCACAGAGGTCCTGCAATCAAGCTGACCAATAAACACGATCAGAGGGAGGGAAGTGTGCGTTCTTCAATCACAAGATGTTTCATCACATGATTGCCCAGCAGGTAGTGTGCAACATGTGGTTCACTGGCAAGATGTCAACATCAGGCACACGTGAGAAAAACACGTACAGCACAGTTTTACATTACATTCGAGTTAATTGTGGAAATAGGAAGAAGTTTTGCAACATCTTAAATTGGTCATATCATGTTTAAGCTGTATTGTATGTTACAGTGTGTGAGATTATAGATTTGTTCTGCACATAGTTCTTCTCACTGTGTAAAAACAAGGATTATTCACGTCTGCTCAGAGAGACAAGTCAACTGTTCTTCTGACTGCGTGGATTTGTGAGTTAACCCTTCACTCTGAGAGGGATGAAAGGTGGAACATGAAGAAACAGAAACGTGTCAGAACAACAGGCAAAGTAAATGGGCAACCGTGTGGCTCAGACTCAAGTGACTGGAGTGAGAATGGAGATTATTCAAGGCTCAAGACAACAACGATGAAAACAGAAACCAAAATTAAAAACCCCAAAAATGATAAATGTTCACAAATCTATTTTACAATGAAAATGTACAGAAAATGTGGAAGACGTGAAGTCATTTTCTTGTTCACTTTCACTTTGAAACAGTTGTACTGACTCACGTCAGTTGCTCATCCTCAAATCCCATTAGCATCCATTAAGGTGGACTGAAGAGATCAAGTCTCGGCTTTGTAAAGACAGAGAGAGACAGACACACTGTTTCAGATATTGTTTAAAGTGCTCAGGTCTTAAGTTAAATTATAAGATTTTGTCTGTTTTGTGCACACATAGAGAAATACAGTACTTTTATTTTACTAACGATTTAAGACTTAATATTTGATTCTGAACAAATCAAAGAACCATCAAACACTGACGTAATTTTGTCCATCTGATTCTCTTTCATTACTGCTGGAACCTACAAAATAATCTGATGCAAGTCAAATTCAGAAATCAAGGAACCTCTGAGCTCACTTTATCCATTACCTTAAGATAAAGCAGCACGTTTTCTCCTCCCTCCTCGCGCCGTCTTTCCTGCATCCCTACGAGCCAGCTGAATTAAAGCCGTCACTGCTGATCTGGTTCTGCATTTGTGCGCGCGTCTGTCCTTCCATATGCTCTGCTGTATTAAACTCTACATGGTGGCGTGGTGCCAGCCATGGCAACTTCATCATTTAGAGTGGCCTGCTCCTGTTCTCAGACGTTAAACGCTGCGCTGTACTTCACACGCCCTGGCTTAATAAAATGCTTGTGGTGAAATGAAATCCCTCTTAAAAATCAATAAAAAATAATAACAATCACAGCGAGAAGTCTTTCCATAATGTGTTGACATTATGCAACCACCAGAGGAATGTCAAAATCTGAAATCTGCCCGTCCCTTTGACTCAGTGTGTGTGTGTGTGTGTGTGTGTGTGTGTGTGTGTGTGTGTGTGTGTGTGTGTGTGTGTGTGTGTGTGTGTGTGGTGTGTGTGTGTGTGTGTATGTGTGTGTTTGTGTGTGTGTGTGTGAGAGAGAAAGGGGGCTTGGGTGGCTAGAGGCGGTGGCGGCTGTGAAACCATTGTAAAACAGATTTCAAAAGTATGTTCAGCACTACGGTATGTGGAGTTAGTGTGTGCATGTGTGTGTGTGTGTGTGTGTGTCCTGCTGATATTATGTGGGCAGCTGAGGACTTCTGCGTGTTCATGACACACACCAAGGATACGCCTACACTGAGTTACAGCATGGAGCTGTAATGCACACATCATTAAATCCCACTTCTTGCAGGGAAAAGGGTCCATTGTCAAACGCTCAGATTCTTTTGCTTTTCAGTGAATTAATCACAACATACCTTCAACGACAAAGTGGAGTCTGAACCTTTAAGCCAGGTACGACTTAATGATTCATAACGGTAACATATTCAAATGTCAGTGACGCATATCCCACAACGTATCCTCCATTTAAAAAGCAGAAAGGCTACGCAAGGACAAGTCTGAAAACACAGTGAAACAAGTCCCACCTCTGCAGAGATGCGTCTGTTCCCTCTGTTCCTCAGACAAACACCCGTGGGTGACTGCACCTCATCAGAGGAAGTCCCCGATGCCTGGTCACTCTCCCCGTCCGAGCCCATCTTCAAGTTCTCGTGGACGATGTCTGCAGTGGAGAAAAGGAGGATGAGAGGTTGACAGATGGAGCAGGCCTGTGGAAAACAGCTGATGACTTCAGCAGGAAAGAAAAACACTCTGTCCGACACTTTTACGAGCCCCTCTGTTCTTATCAAGCCCCTGGCTGTGTCGAGCAGAGGATATTAAACAACAAGTATATTAGGTTTAATACGTTTGACTGATAGATTTAATTTGTTTCATGGCTTCAGGTCCTTACAACACAAATCCATATATCACACAGTAATTGTCACATGCCTGAACAAACACAGCTTTCACACATATGAAACACTCGTTTCCTCCAGGGTTTAAATTTTTATGCAATGTTGTGAATTTAAATATTGTTTCTGAGTCGGGAGTCCAAGCTGCTGGTTTGTTGAAGAGTCCAAAGTCATTTTTTTGGTCTCATTCATGAACAATTGGCTTATTGTGTGACTGAACGCAACACTGGAATGATTGTAGTCATACGTATGTGTGTCAGCAGTGCACTGCTTTACGCCTCCAGCAGTGAGTTTGTTTAGCACGTTTTCACACATATGTCACAGTGTAAGTGTTTGTGTGTGTGTGTGTGTGTGTGTGTGTGTGTGTGTGTGTGTGTGTGTGTGTGTGTTGGCTCAGCTGACTCAGTAGAAATGCATTAGAAAAGGATTTTACATGTGCTTCTGAGGTTACTCAACAACCAAACCTAACAGCTTGATATTGAAATAAAAATCTGTAGTAAATCTCGTCATTATAGCAACATCTAAACAGATTCTCCTCATTGCCATAAAAGAAATCTCCTGTACTAAATCTGTTTTAAGTCAAAGGAAAAGCAAATGTCAAATGTGATCACGGCCTGCGTGTGTGTCTCACCGAGCCGACTGCCGTTGCGAGGCATGACCATGAGTGAGCCGAGGCCTCCTCCGATGACGCTCTGAGGCCGTCGCAGTGGCGGCTTTTTAAAGGAGCCTGTGTACTGGTGGAGGAAGGAGTGGACGCTGTGGGCTGATGGAGGACGACCATTCCTCACTATGGGCTCTGTGGAGGAAGGGACACCACTTTTTTTTTTAAATTATGACATAAAAAAACAATGTCTGATCTTGGGGGTCTGTGTCCAACAATTTCTGTGTCTTTCTGAGAGCAACAATCTGACATTCACAGCCTCTTCACGCAGTTCATGGCCAAACAAATAGAAATACGTGTGCCCTTTAGGAAAGCATGTCATAAAAACTAGTTCTTTTTGACAAATCATCACCAAAAAGGTCAGTGAATATCACACACTGACTTGGCAGCAGATGAAATGTATTCTGAAAGCACATATTTCTGAGTTTATTGAGCAAATCATTTGCGAGAAACACAGAAAAATGTTGCCGCTAAAATGCTCAAACTAGACAGCAAACATGACGATTGTTCCTCTGCGAGGTCTAAAGTTACTGTGACTTTGTTCATCCACATATTCTATTTTAGAATCAGTACATGCTTATGTTATTTTTTTGTAAATATGAGCTTTAATCATTAAAAAATATACATAATGAGCACATCACATGGTTCCTTTTTCCAACCATTCACAAACAGCAAATCTCAGTTAGCATCAATCAAAATCTAGCTGGCTGAGAGTTAATATAATTGGGAGGTGGTAAGGATTTTAGGATTTCTTTTACTGGATATCTGACAAAAATCCTTCCTGTGCACTGACTATACATTACTAGTAACCGTGAAATAACACCAGACTGCAAAACATAATCACTGTTACATAAGAGGTTTTAACTAGTAATTTACTGATGTATAGATTTGCATGTAAAATCATGTATTTTGAATTAGTAAGGTTGTCAATTGCATGCTAAAATAAATACTATTCCAGATAAAGCGTGTGCTTCCAAGACTAGTGAGTTTCCTTTGAAAGAGTGAGGCTGGTGAACAGAAGAAGTCAGTGTTTGAGAAGAAGGAGCTGTGCCAACAGCCATGAAAACAGAAAAACAAAGAGTGAGACAGAGATGATAAAAGTAAAAGAACTGATAAACTCTTACATGTACATTTTCTGAGAGGTGTTGCAACGTGAATTAAAAGTTTAGGGTACTGGGATCTGTTAAATCTACATGAAAATAATGAGAATTTGTACTTGTTCTTGCTACACAATAAAAAACACTGAAAAAAAACAATGTGATTTGGTTCAGTCTTCTCTTAATGTGTATCAATGTTTCCTGAATATCACATTCCTAAAACACTCCACTGAAACAAGGGCTATAATTCAATGGTAAACAGAGCTGGGACAGTTACAGCGAGGTCTGTTCTCTCATCCAGTGTGACTCTTATACTGTCAATAGCCAATATCAAAAATACAGAGAAGTCAGACAGTCTAGACCTGAACATGATGTCTTGCAGTCTCAGCAGTGTGTTTTGGCTTGTGAAAAGGGTCAACGACTGCCTGACAGAGCAGCATTTGTCCAAAAGCAAGAATGGTGCCGACAAGAGGTGAAAGATTTATCACGTATAGAGTCACACCAACTGAAACACCACCTGTGACAGCGGGGAGAAAATGGAGTCCCAGAGAAGCTGTTTAGCAGACAGTCAGAGCTCAGACGGGACAGAAGAACACGGTAGCACACGTGCACTTTCCTTCCAACCCCCTCTGAGATGAAGCACCACTGACAGGTCTGTCATCAAACACCAGCCCTGATCGTCAAGGTGGGAAAAAAATTACGTTTGTCAAATGTACCTTAAACCTAAATCAATTCAAGCCAGGGAATAAGACACATAGTTGCACTACATCATGCTTCATTTCATATCTACAATCCCTAAAATAAATAGTTAACAAGGTTTGTGAGCTTTGAGAGGAAGCTAAACCACCCCCCACAGTGGCTTGATTTGTCTGGCTTCCAGTTTCCAGGGTCAACCATTTCTCAGTGTATTTTTTACACTTAAATCTTATTGCCAAAATTAAACTCACAAGATTCAGGCTGCCTTTGAGGCTGATTCAGAGTTCTGTGGGTGTGCAGGTCTTGTTAAGCTAAAAAAACAGATTTCACTACGTAACAGTTTCACCACAGATATCAAAACTTTGGAACGGTTGATGTCTCCTGTATTAAACACCATGTCATTAATTTGTTTTGTTGCCTGTTTGCTTATACACCAATGAGGCATCATTTCCTAGATTTCCTGTGAAAAATACACAGCCCCCGAGCAATATCCAGGTCCGTATGCCACTTCTCCCTTATCTCTCTGCAGCTGCTGCTGCCGCTGGCCTGAGTTACATAATCAGATCAGGACCAGAATGCTTTCCCCAATCACAGAGTTCAGATCACATCTCATCTGGCTACTCCATTCTGTCTCCTCTCTACCCTACTTACTGCTGCACAGGCTGCTAAAATCCCCTCACGCTAGCATTCTCTCTCTCTCTCTCTCTCTCTCACACACTCACACACACACACACACACACACACACCATTCTGTGTCCCCACTCACCAAGCACAGAACACTCTGGCCAAACCTGGTGTTAATCACTAGACAAAAAGCTCTTTACAAAGCCCAGTTAGTTCTCAGAGGGCAGTGGGGAGGAGGGGGTGGACTTGGACGATCTGATTGATTGAAGAAGGGGAAAAAACTTCTCATTTGGACAAAAGACAAGAGAGGAAAACTGAGGACAGTCCTGAAAGAAGCTTGAGGGCTGGGGGGGGGGGCAGCAAAGGGGGGCCAAAAGAGAAGAAGAGGAGCTGAAAGATAAAAAAAAGGGAGGGGGGTGCACCAAAATGCCTAGCTGGTTTCACCAAGTCATCCAAGTTGCCGTGGCAATGTCATGGAAACTCCAGGATGTGTCCAGATCCTGAGCGCCATGGCAACGATGCGGCGGCACACTGAGGCACGCTCCCTCCCTCACTTCCTGTACATTCTGTGAATATCAGCAGAGATAAGCCGCTGTGTCACTCTGCTTTAATTCTGACGCCTTGAAGGCCACAACCTTCAGCGGGACCCAGCTGAATGATGTAATCAACGACAGCGTCTGTGAGGGTGGAGCACAGCGCGTCTACAGCACCATAAACAAAGAGTCGCGTCAGGCAGACTGTCCATACTCAATAGAAGAAGAGGGAGCGATTATTGTAAAAGCCACTTTCATTTAGTGCACAGTTCACGTTAAGAGACCGGCAGGTCGAGAATTTCCAAGGATTGGATGTGCATGTGCAATGCTTAGGGTTAACCCTAACCCTAAGACAAATGTAAACCACGACTCCCCGAGGTGCATCAAGCTTAAAACTCTCCTGCTAACAGCGAGCTGAAGCTAAACATTATACTTTGTAGAAACCTGATAACACATTCAGCAGTGTCACTTTCAGATTCTGTGTCGGTGTTTCTGGATTTGGCTTTGGATAAAAGTCCTAATGTCCATTAAAATACAGAAACTAAATCCCATTTCAGACACGCGCTTCATTACGTAAATGTACTGAAAATTTCACACGTCAGTTTGGTGTTCAAATGAACCCCTGAGTTGTGTTCTCATTCGTGTCATTCTCAGTCATGGTGGTATAAGGTAATGGTCAAACTATCATGTCCTTTATTCACTTAGTGACGGAGATGAAAAGCCCCTCAACCGCAGTGGAAGTTTTAAAATCTATAACTGCTGCAGAACATTCTTCTTCTTTCATAATTATTTATCATATTATACAGCAGGAGCTAAACATGACATAATACTGTTTTGTCATGTCTAAATAAAGCAATTACATGTCTGAAACTGGTTTGTGCTGCAGAGTTTTGTTTTGAACGGCCTTTGAGTGGCTTCTCTTCCTTTGATACGTCAGCTGTGGCTCATGGGTGTTGCAGTATTTACAGTCATTTAACAGGAGCTTATCCAGGAGATGCACTTGTTGCTATGTTGAATAATGTTACAGATGTGAATTTAGAGGTTAAAAAACTGGACACATCACAGCATGCACAAACAGCATATAAAACGCACCGCTGTCCTTCAGGCCATTCTCCTCAATGGTCATCTGTTCAGCCAGCTCAGACAGCGACTCGTCGATGGTGTGGCTGCCTCGTAGGGTTTGAGAGAGACGTCGCTTGAACCGCTTCATCTTCTCCATTGAGCTCTCGGGAAGGGGAGGCCTGAGGACGACAAATAAAACCACACATACTTGAGTTGTTGTTGTAAACCTTTTAAGATAATGCAGCAGCTACAATAAGCTGATAAAGCAGCTTGTGTCAGTTATAGAAGAATATTTCCACTATCTGTAAGCTGCAGGGTTGATGTCGGCCTTGACATTTCACTAACAAAATCTGTCATTGCCTTTAATTCAAAAGAATACACCTCATCCGCCTGCAGCCATGTTTCACAATCTCACACCACAAGTCAAACTGCAACCAAAAACCTTGTTAGATCACCAGGCGAACAATGACACAGACCGATCGGCACTTAGACGTTAATTATGACTCAGCTCATTCAGGCACATTACTTAACATTCCTCCCCCTGGGAAAACATGACAAGTCGGTGAGAGATTCTTAGGGGTAAGTTTGGAGTACGGTCCCTGGCACACCAGACTGTAAAAGCAAAACCTAAACCAGGGGGATTTGCTCCTGAATGGAGCAGGACTAGCCTGGGCCACATCGAGTCCACATCACACATTCCAGCCGCATTTACTGTGTGCATGAGAGTAACTGATTGTGAGAGCTCGAGACAGTATGTGTGTGAGAGAGACTTTGTGTGAGGAGTGAAAAAAAAGATTTCAAATCAAGGCAGGGGATATCTGGGAATGTTTGGCAGGAGCAGATTACAAGAAACCTCTCCCTATGACCTAAATGTAGAGATCATGACTGCACCACAACTGCAGATCTGGACAAGTGTCTGTCTGCGACGACGATGATGAGTAAAGTCAGACATGAAAACACATGAGTAGTATTCCTCCTCAGGGCTTGCTGCCTGTCAGCTATTCCCTAGTGACAGCCTTTTGTCTTCCAAATATCACTCATAACCTGAATTCTGTCCAGAGACTACAACTGAGCCAAACAGTGTAAAAGTAAGGCTGCCCTGTAAATGTTGACCATTTGAATCATCAGTTCAAGGAGAGGTTGCTTCATCTTCAACTGAACTTCATGGCTCGGTTCCAGCGGGCACGGCCGCGGCCCGGCCGGCAGAGCTGACTGCGGCCATTCCAAACTAAGCTTGTGATTCCACCAGACGCGCCGCAGCACGTTTCAGAAGTGTCACCGAAGCGGGTCTCCACTGTGCTCAACTTTAAATAGGCGCCTTGGCTATTTTTGATGGAAGCCTCATCAGGCTTCACGGAGGAGATGAAGCCGGGCAGAAAGAAAATACATCATGGTGAATTCGTCAGTCAATTATTTCTTACATTAACAGTTAATATAAAATGTCACAAATTTTAAAACATCTGTCTTATCCGGCACCCAAGGTCATGCCTCCACATTGGTTCTTTTGTCAAACCAGCAGTTCACCACTAACATATTCAATTTACAACTATCTGAAAGTGAAAAGCAGCAAATGCTCCCATTTGGGAAGTTAGAAACAATGTTTGGCATTTGTGCTTGATTAAATGACTTAAATGATTAACAGATCACCAAACGCTGTTGATTATTGCAGTGGAGATTTGGAAATACACAAGCCACCACTGGCAAATCAAAAAGTTGGAAAACATGACAACACTGACAGCTTATCAGTGAACAAAACTGGCTTTCAGACAGGGTGCCATGATTTAAGGCTTTAATATCACATGAACGGCTCACAAACATCTGTTTGGGAAAACACAGTATGCGGGTTGAGGAACAGGCCAAGCAGCTGCTGAATCATCTGGAAGTTTTGAGCTACAGTGGCTGGTTTAAAAGGTTTGAACTCAGAGCTTTAAGAGGCTGCGAGTCTGCCCCCATTCCCTCCACACAGCGGACAGCAGCAACCGTCTGTCTGAACTGGGCTTCAGGCCAAAGCAAACTGGGACAGTGCAAAGGCGAAATATTAAACGGGAGATCATGAGCACTCCAACTACACAAGGAAACTTTATACATTAACAGCATCACATAGAGGTGAGGCTAAAAAGTCAGAACTTGAATGCTCAAACTCATGTAACATGACCGTCCTGTTGCTTGAGTGGTTTAGGATGAGTAACGTTTAGCTGTGATGTTCCTTGTTTGGTCAGATAACTTTGTCACATGCCTCTCTCTCCCTCTCTCTCCCTCTCTCTGCCTCTCTCTGCCTCTCTCTGCCTCTCTCTGCCTCTCTCTCTCTCTCTGGCTACCTGATGAATGTCGGTCTAATATTCAGCCTCTTTGAGCTCTGTTTTTGGTCTCCACCAATTCCTCAGGGGAATATCTGGCTCTTTAGCTGCTACACGCTCCACTATGTTCACCAGCAAGTCACTAACTGTGCCTCTCTGCTGTTTGGTGCTCAGCTGGTAGTGTACAGCGGACAGACAAAAACAATGCAGAGAGAGCGACGAGACTGAACCAAAAACGTTATGGACGGGACGGCTGAGCAATGAGCTGAAAGTTCTGTAAAGCCAAGGGGAGCTGCAGATTTGAATGACATTAAAAAGACATCAGAGGTACTGTTGGACTGATTCTGGGGTCCAGCTTTTTGTTCACTATTTTTGAGGACAAATTTATTCTGAACTGGAACCTCCCATGAGAGGAAAAGTGCACAAATCCAACATCAAAGTTTACTTTTGGCAGTCAGGGCAAATCTACAGGATCATGAGCACAAAGGATGATGTACTCTTCTCCGCAAGCCTTGTTTTTTTGTTTTTGTTTTTTTTTAATTCAGACTGGTTAGAAAGTATTTTTGCCTAATAATCCTGTCTAGCCTTGCACAGCTTTCATCCTACTTCTATGCTCTCAAGTCAAGCAACAATCAATGTAATTAGTCCAGGAAGCGAGATGAGGCAGAACGTGAACTTGACTGTCATAACAGCTTCACATCAGTTATGACACATCAGCTCCAGCATGGGAAGGCAGTCTGTCATTTCCCAAACTGCTCACTGCCTTAGCCACTCTCCTGCTGCAGCCTTACACACAGCCTGTATGTGCTCTAGATAGAGAGAATACACTCACGGAAAACTATTCATTCACCACAGTTGAATGATGGCTTGAAGGGGACAACTTAGCCATAAAACAGCGCTCATGTAAGAGTTTCTGTGAGTTCGCAGTGACTGTTCTCTGTGTTTTCTCCCCCACAGCAAGCGACACACTTGATATACAGTTCCAAGCATGTTTTGGATTTCAATGCAAATTAAAATTCTGGTTAGATCTAAAACAGCTGCCAGCTGGTTGGACAAAACAAGACATTTGAAGCCATTACCTTAGGCTTTAGGAGCTTGTGATGGCTAGTATTCACTCTTTTATTGACTGTTCACATATTAAACAAATGATAAAACCATGGAAATTAATTAACAATGCACCCAATTATAAGCTGCAGCCTTTATTCTGAAATTGTTCTGGACAACCAAAATGTGTTTACAATCACTGAGACAAACTCAAATGAGGATTATCTGGCACCAAATTGGGATACACAGACAGGCCAGACCCTCCTAATTTATGAATGTGTATGATGGGGGCACATTAACGTCTCATAAATAACCGGATGTGGCCTACTATCCAGCAGACTCTGTGGACACAAATCACTTTCTGAATGTTCCATGGAAAGTTCATGGCTACAGCAGAGAGGGGGGCGGTCTACTGTGTACCCGTATAGAGGCTGGTCCACGTTCCAGCTCTGGGATCGAATGCGGAGCTTTGGACATGATCCGTGTCCCGAGCCTTATCCCTCCTCCCATAAGTAGGCCGGTCTGAGGTCTGAGCTCCAGATCTGCTGAGAGGTGGCCAGGGAGTTGGAACGAGGGGGGAAATCAGGGGTGGAGCGGAGGGGTCCGAGCCTTGCGATTCGGGATTTGTTGCCATGGCAACCCCACTGCTTTTTCCATGCTGAAAATGCAGAACGCTGCAGGAGACTGCATGCATGCTGATTTTCCATCTCACACCCTATAGCAACCCTACGTCTGCGTTTTCATCCCCTAAACCAGCGATCGATACCCACTATTACATGACTCTTGCCAAGCAGACAAATTCTGACATCTGCAGCTGGATGCTAAATTGCTTTTTCCACCTCTGTTTTTCTGGCAGTGCAGTCTGCAGGAGATGGGGTGAATGCAGGGGAAACAGGAGAGGAGGGGGGTTGAGGCATTATGGATGCTGCAGTGGTGACAATAGACATATGCCTCATATGGATTATGTCTTTTTCCTGCTGTAGCCACGAGCTAGCAACTGAGCTGACGATGAACAGAGGACTCTTAAATGGGTAAGGTCAGAGTTCCAGCTGTAAGGAACCGCCACCCCCCACAGCAGCCCTGCAATGCCACACTACAGCCCCACAAGCAACCATAATCACTGCATAAGTCTGTGCAATTGTCCCACTTCGGCAAGATGGACTAATCACAGCACAGCCAACATCACCGCCACAGGGGGACTGCTGCCCGGGCCACCCACTGAAACAGGAAAAGCAAGGTCACAACCTCTTTGTGACCCCCACAGGGTTCAGTAAACCACCTAACATCACTGCCTTCAGGAGAACGGGGGTCCTCGAAAACGCCTGCCTCTCCTCCCCTGGCTGCCTTACTTACAGAGACAGAGAACAAGCGTGACTGTTGGCATGATTCACGGGTGAGCTCAGCCTTGCTTTTCTAAAGAGCAGCCTTTTCTCATCCTGGCCAAGACAATGAGGACATGAGTGAGGAGCTTGATCCATTATGGGGGCCTTATATAAAGGCTGCATTGTGCACAGAAAAAAAAGTAGGCTTGTTCAGGAGACGCAGGAGGTAGCGGCGTGCTGCGTGGTGCTGAGCTGAGCTGAGCATGACAGCCAGGCAGGCATGCTTCCCCCACACACACTGCAGCAGGTGAGGCGTTACTTAAACAGCAAGTCTGTTTGAACTGAACCAAAGCCATTTACATGAAACTCGCACCATATTTGCCTCTTTTCTTTGCACTTTTCCATCCTCACTGACACACACTGTCTTCACCCGGCTTTCACACTTGTCACACATGTCACCTGTGTCTGCAGGGCTGACAGACAGGTCAGTGGTAATGTGTGTGTGCGTATGAGAAACACAACAGACACTTCAGCCAGAGCCTGTGGCCGAAGGAGGCCAGGCCAGACCAATGACGCACAGCCACAGATTTCACAGGCAATAAGATTCAGCACTAGCTGATTAACACTGCTGCCATGGTTACAGCAGCTTGAGTGACAGCCATGCTCCCATCTGAGCTTTCTTTGTGGCCCAACACTGCCTGCAGTCAGACGGTGGAGGAAAAAGTTCAATACTGCAGGCTCATAGCTGCAGTTTAATAGTATACTGAGCTATAATATGGTTTTATAGACTCCAGGAAGAAAAGGTGTTACTGCAGAGCATCCTGCAAATTCATAATCTGTGCTGTGAATGTTCACATAATTATGGCTTAGTATTTTCATTATCAGTACGACTAGTGCAACGATTTGTCAATTAATATGTAAATATTTTGATGACAGGTTGATTATTAGTCATGTTTCAGCCGCAAATATCACACATTTGATGGTTCCAGCTTCTCTAATGTGAGAATTCGCTGCTCTTCTTGGTCTTATGTTATAGTTCACTGAATATATTTCAGTTTAGGTCACAGTGTGTTCATGGATATTGTGATGGGCATTTTTCAGTTTCTTTTTTTTTGGTCTACGATCAACTGAGAAAATAACCAGCAAATCAATCTATACTGAAAAATAGGGCAGGCCAATTAATCAAACTGTATTTTCAATTCCGATTTTGGCTTCTCACGATTCTTGTTATAAATCCAGTGCACCCCTTTCCTGTCCCTGAAAGCCCAAACTCATTCTCCGCCAGACTGTGGCCCGTTTCATTCAGCTCACTGAGGTCAAGTGAGCCGTAAAAACTTGGTCGTGCCAACTGCTGCTGGATTGATGCATGTCCATCTGTGCAGCTGCAGTACCGGTGCTTGGAACGGCCAATGACACATAACATTAACATTCAAGAAAAATCAAAAATACATGCCTGACTTCACACAAAAAATGCCTCTTATTTAATGACTGACTGCTGTTTAGACAGGAAGTACACTGATCACAAAACATGACACATCAGGATCTGAGCAGCCTGCCACCTTGACTAAACAATTTCTGGGGGAAACCCTGCAGCTTGCCTGCAACAGAGGGGATATTTGGCATTTTGGCTTATAGATAGATAAATGTAGGCTCAGATATGCGAGTTCTTTCAGAGATTTACCTTAAATATACAATCAAATCCAGAATTATTGTGAGAAAAAAAGCTGTTGAAAAATCAAAACTAATCTTGAATTTTCCAAGATAATTATGTCATGAAAAGCTAAACCAAGACTCTGAAATTAAACACTCCATTTAAATGAAAATGACACATGTAAAGCGCCACTTATATTTCACCTGATAACAGTTTATGAATGGGATGAAAGGGAGGCATGAGCAGTGACAGATAAGCCTTGTGGACCCAGCTGGGTTCAGAGCAGAGCGCTGAGATCAACAGATACAGTAGAGCCTGATATGATCAGACAGGCTAGTGTCACTCTAAAGCACTACTTTTCTATTTTTTATACCATTAAATTTTTTGGAAAAACATCTGTTTTGTGTTAGGAATCCTTTCCAGATAAAGTAGGACAATTTTGATGACTGGATCCTGGCACTTTTACAGCTACAAGATTTATTTCTCCCCATAAATAAAAAATTTGAGATTTGTTGATAGCATTTATTCATTCTAGATAAGAGGCAGCATGATTACCACCCCTCCTGTTTGGCCCATTAGGGAGATAATCGCCGAGGTGTAGACTGGATCTGAGCCTGAGTCAAGTCACCTGGCGTCCGTTTGTGAACAGAGCATTAGCATCAGAGAGAGCGACAATTAGCTGGCCCCTCCCTGACCGTCTGCGCTCATCTCACCAGCAGGTCCTGATAGCCTTTCATGGCTGTTCAAAGGGAATGACGGGCCACGCTGCTATCTAACTAAGGGCAGACAGCAGGATGGGGTTATCAGAATATCAGTTTCCATATCAAACTGCAAACACAAGCAGCTCTCAGTAGCCTTTGTAGTAAATTCAGACAGCCGGCGTGCTAGACACAGTTGTGTGTTACAACAAACTGCAGAAAGTTATGGAGGTATCTTGTTTCTGACTGACTCTTTACTGTTAGGGCTGTTAGGCTTACTGATATTCATTTGGAGTCCAAGGTGTCATCTTTAAATTTCGTGTTCAGTCCAAAACACAAAGATATCTGTCTTAAAGTGATATGAAACATAACCATTGTCAACCAATCATTTATGGGTGTAAGAATTTGAATAATCACACATGATTATGATTGGGGAAACTTTTTTGTTTTCCTCTTGTGAATGGTGAGAAACTAAAACAGTAAACCCAAAAATTAAATCTTTAGCCGTTGAACATTGGTCTACTTTCTCAGTCCCTGATTAGAGAAACCTACTGAGCCAAGGCGGAGTGTGTCTGGGGTTTCTAGGTTCAGCTAATTAAAAAACACAAATACACGGATTTAACGTGGTTTTTCATTAAGCCAGCAAGATCTTAATTATGAACACCGAAGCACATCTCAAATATGTGAGGCTATGCTGGCCGTAATAACGTTGATCTGGGTGAAGGTATGTCTGCGTGTGCGTGTATGTGTGTGTGTCAACTTCCAAATAAAGACCAGACAAGTGTTCAGACAGTTCCTGCAAATCCTGCCAGGAGTGACAGGAAAAATGGCAATATATGTCCCTCACCTGTTTCAGATATTAATACTGTACCGCAGATGACGACCCAGATATGTGGTGGAGTTATTACTGAATAACTCAATCAAACAGGTTCACGGGCCAGCTGGCTCAGCGGCTGCAGCGAGGTCTTCACTACCACCAGACACTTCTAGATTCAAACTGAGATGGAGAATCAGGGAGTGGAGGCGGCCAAACTTGCGAGCAGCAGCATTTGTCTTGGGGGGCAAACTGCATGTGAGCGGCCTGAGCTGCATGCCGGTGCCAAAGCTCTTGTGTCAATGCAACACAGAAAAGAGGAAGAGTTTGTATTCATGGCTATCTATAGATCGGAGTGGTGCCTGTGACATAGCAGCTGCTCCCCAGAGAGTGGTGACACATTAACCTTCAGCCAGCTGTCTTGTCCTGCTGCTTAAACATGAGCTCACACACTCAAGAGAGAGCACACAATTGCATTAGCAAAACCTTGAAAAACTGTGAAGTTTGGTATCAAATCTGTCTGTGTATTCAAAAGCAGTGAATTCATTTCTGGCAAAAACACATCTATTTATGTGTATGCCCACACACACCCATACACATACTGGACCATCATCTGATCTGCGCTGGGACTGGAGGGATCAGCACAGCGTTGCTACAGCTGTTTCACAGCGGGTCAGGTTACCTTGCCACCACCATCCCCAAGGCCCTCACCAAGGGAACGACCCAACGTCAAACCAACACACATGGGCACGCTGTCGCCCAACAGCTCCCTGCCCTCCTGCAGCTACCAGGCTCAACACATGGTATTTTAAGTCCATAAACGACACGCCCCCTGAAGATCCGGGGTGATACGAATCCTGCAAGGAAGCTCAACAGCTTGTGGATGTCAAATTAGAACTTGCTCACAGGAAATGAGAGAAAGTGCAACGACAGCTCTTTCATTCAGTCATCAGCAAAACAATCTAAACTGTAAATAGTGACATGTACGACATGGGATCAAAGCTCAGTGTGTTTTTGCCACACCAAAATGTTTCCACTGATACATTTTTCACACGTTTCTGATTTAAATCATATTTTTAAACTGCATTTATTTAAGTAAAGTTCTTGTTTGGCTGCTTGGTTTCTTTCACTGCAGGGAAAAATGTCTCTGTGGAAAAACACTGATCTGTTTAATGCTTTGGTATCCGAAACCAAATCTCAGGTATCGTACGGGCAATAGTATTAGTGTAACACTAATACAGTTTCTGAGCAAGCTTAAATTAAAAACTAACAAAAGTAGCTATTAAAGTTTATGTTTTATACATATGAAGACTTGGTCCTATGCAAAACATAAAATTTTATATATTTGAAGATCAGTTTGTTTGACATCTTATTTCGACTACATTTATCTAGGGCTGCAACTAATGACTATTTCCATTGTTGATTAATCTGTAAATTAATTACTTGATTAATTGATTGATTGTTTGTTTGGCCTATAAAATGTAAATATTTTGTTTACTCTCACAGAATAGTTAAAAAAAAGAAAATATCCACACTAAAGAGGCTGGAATCAAACCCTCATTTGCTGGTGATTAATTTAATAGCTTGATAATTATCGATTAATCCTTGCAGCTCTACATTTCTCATAGGTGGACTGAGTCAGTGGACTTCAAATTGTGCTGCTAACAACGTGACTCATACATGAGAACAATAAATGCGGCAATAAAAATGTAACCACGCTGACTCCTGGGTGTTCTCACACCAAATGAACTTCCTCATCAGTTTGCCATGAACAGCCCCCCTCCAGAACAATGATGTCTTCCTTCCACACATCCTGCTAACTTTACACTCATCTCTCTCTCTCTCTCTCTCTCTCTCTCTCTCACACACACACACACACACACACACACACACACACACAGGTTAACTCCCTGTAGGAGGAAGACCTCAGTGCAGGAATTCAACGAGAGTTGCTTCTTGGGGTGAGATTCCTAGAAACTGCAGCCTCCAGGCGGCTCCCCGTGCAGGCTCCTGCCCCGGCCTCCCTGCAACAGCTGAAACAGCGTAAAGCTCCTAAAACTGACCCTACGGAAGCTCGGAGAGTGGCGCAGTTTGCGCGGTTGCTTCAAGTAGTTTGAGTAAAATTTGGCAACAGAAAGACACTTCTGAAAATGTGGGTCAGTGAATGTTTTGGTAGCAACTATGCAAGACGATACATGCAGAGACGCTGGCCAACCCTCCGTTTTACACAAATCGTATGCAGTTCAGTGACAACCGATCGTTTGCGTTGGTGGCATTTAACAAGCAACCTGACACAAATGTTTAACCACGACGGGGGAAGTGTTAAAGCATTATCCGTCCTGAACTTAGTTTACCATTCAACACACATGTCGTTAACCTCGCAGTTTGTTTTAGTTTAATGCGACCATTCACCGGTGAATGGGACAAAGTGAATAGCTCACACAACAAACGGCTGCTTTCACACTGCGGGCTGTGAAGTAAACATTGTTAAGCCCGTTTTGTGTCAACGCGGGGCGGTGGAAATGTCTCCCGTGTCCGCGCGGCTCTAGCCGGAGCTTCAGCCGTTGTTTCACTGAGCTAAATTCACACAAACTACACCGAAAATGTTGAGGACTCTCACCAGAAACGATGAGCGTTGCTCCGACCGGAGTCCCCGACCTCGGAGCTTCTTCTCAGGCCGGATGCCGTCTTTCCCTCCGAGCGTGAAAAAAACACCGACTGCTTCTTCTTTGTGGTTTCCGTGTGGTGGTAGCTACTTTCTGGTCTTCAATGTCGCTTATATCCGCGGGGCTGTAGCGTCTACTTTCATGGCTTTGTTTTCACGCTTTAAAGTTTCACCCCCGGTGGAAAATAGGAAGCGCCGTTGGTGGTTTTCTCGGTCTGAGAGACCATGGCAGTGTGAGACGATGGTGATTACTGGTTGATCTGAGAGTGTCCTCTGCCTGCTGACGCTGCCTGGCTGCCACCACACAGCCGTGTCATCAAAATGTCAGCGGGGAAACAGCGCCACCTAACGGTCGGTGTTGGAAACGACAGAGAGGCCGTCAGTGTGGCCCCACAGCGACCCCTACCGGAGGAAATGCTGCTGACCTACAAATACACATCCACACGTACAGTACCTCACCTGCCATTAAAAAGGCAAGCAAGCAAAAAGCACTTTTATTATTTACTCGAGCACAAATTCGAGGTACTTGTACTTTATTTGAGTATTTCCATTTTATACAGCTTCTACTCCACTACATCTCAGAGGCAAATATTATGCTTTTCTTCTTCTTCTTCTTCTTCTTCTTCTTCTTCTTCTTCTTCTTCTTCTTCTTCTTCTTCTTCTTCTTCTTCTTCTTCTTCTTCTTCTCCTCCTCCTCCTCCTCCTCCTCACAGGACAGCGACACTACAAGCATATGATTTTATAGATAAATTGCTGTTGATTAAACATTATACAAATGAGCTCAATCTTAAACATCTACAGGAGTTAAACGCAACATACACATGAATGCAGCACTAATATAAATCCAGAAACAGACGATATGATAGTAAAAAACTGTCAGGGACCATTTTACTGCAGAATGAATACTTTAACTTTTGATATTTTAAGTAGACTTGGCTGATAATACTGTCATACTTTTACTTAAGTAGTATTTCAAATGCAGGACCTTTACTTGCAGGACAGTTAATGTTATTTTTACTTAAATAAAGGATCTGAATACTTCTTCCATGCCTGCTGTTAAGTTGACATCTATGTGTAGGGCAGTCGTTTCTAAATGTTCATCTTAGTTGCCGTCTGTTTTGGGTTTCTGCACAACAGATTTTAAGATCTTATTCTCCCTCTTTGGTTAAAGAACTGACTATTTTGACAAAGAAAGACACAAAACAACATTTCAGTGAAAAATTAATTTGTTTGGAACAAAATGCAAAATTTAGAAAGAGACAGTACGATACAGAATATAGTCATTACATCTTATCATGTTAAGAAATCATTTTTTAAAGCTTTGGTTGACAGGTCCACTACAAAAACCTTGGTCACTGGTCTAACATCAGTGTCCAAAAATGTAACTTTTTTCCTGAACTCAAGACTCACAGACTCCCCATTGAACTCAATATCCCTATTCACCTCAAGTCTGATATTCAGTTCAAGCAAATTAAAAAGGTTCCCCTCCTCTGACACGCTTTCCTCACATACCCGAATAAACTTACTACACATATTCAGAAACCCTCCCTCCAACTTCCTCTCACTTTCCAGAGCAACAATCCCTCCACCTCAGATTGCCCCACAAAACAATTTAAACATTCAGTCTTTTCTGGGGCACGGCCAGAATTCAGGTGGGAAAAAAAACTCCAGCAAACAGAAGGCTGCATACTTTCCAGCTGGACTTTATGCAGAAGCAGAGAGAGCGGCCTTGTTGAGGGGCCTCATTCAGCTGCATCTGCAAAGGAGACATTTGGCAAGAAAAACCTGCAGCTCCAGTTTTGGGCCTCGGTTGTTTTCTGGCACTTTTCTCCAGACACATCAATGTTTTTGTTGTCTGTCATCCATCTTTTCTCTGATATGTGCAGGTGTTATCCAGGCAAGAGGTGCATATCCACTATTTCTATAGTGAGCCCTTTGAGTTTTCTCCTCTATGACTGCAGAAACTGACCCTCACAGGCCCATGATATGAACTGAAGTCCAATGAAAGATAAGTGGTATGAGGTGCATAATAACTATCATCCTCAACACTTTCCTGTCACTTTGAAACCCTCTCTGCTGTCTGTTGGATTCAGCCTCTTATCAGATCTGCACAGTCACTCCCTCCCTCTCCTTTGACGAGCAGTCAATATTCCTCCAGACTCCCACCCCACCTCTCACATACTTCTTAGTCACCTCTCCCTCCTGGTCTGCCTCACTGCTCGTATCTCTCAACAATCCAGACCCAGAGCTGAAGATGTCCTGGACGTATGCATCCCTCCTGGCTCTCCTCGCTGTGCTTCTTGCACTTTTCTGTGAGTCTGATGCAGAAGAATTTATAACAGGAGTGTCTTTGGATGGTGCAGAGTGATGATAGCCCTTTGTTTTCTTTGTATTTCATGGGGAGGTATGCATGGGAGCCAACTGTTCTAATTTAGAGCCTTCATGTTTTGTCCTCTGACCCAGTGTCTCCAGAGGCCGACTCTGCAGCTGTGCCCAGCAGCACAGGCAGCGCCAAAGACCCACAAGGTGAGGAGCTGCATCAGCTGCCTCTCTTCCACATGCGCTCTCTTCATCCCTTTATGTTATGAGCTGAACTTGCTCCTGCTTCCACTGCAGGTCCGCTGAAGAGGATCTTTATGAAGGAGGCCGATGCCTCAAACTTCTTCAGGAGACGCAGCAGACGGGGCACGAAGTCCCAGGATGAGATTAACGGTGAGTTCACTCGGGGTTTGTCTGAGTTTGGACTGAGGTTTGGTCAGCCAAGGTGGGGTTTGTTTGTGGTAATTGCTGGGATCTGTTTCTTATTGTCCAAGACATTTTGGCGGCAGAATTACTCTTACACTAGTTTCTTCACTGTTGTTTCATGATGGAAGTTATTATGCTGTACACTGTTAATCACCAGTTGTTACTTGTCCTTACAGTCAAGAGGTTTTGATCCTACACGCGTCTTTAAAACTTAATGGTGTGCAAAAACTTGTTAAGCAATTAAAAACATGAAAGCAAATCTACAAAAGAGCTCAGGTAAATCCAGCAAAGGTTTAAATATTTGAGGAATTTCCAAGAAATGTGTGTAATTCTCTCCAAGAAAGACAGGATATGGCATACTGCTGCACTCATGTCAGCAAAGGGAGCAAAGTTTATTAGATGTGATTGGCCTGAATGAAACACTCCTTTTCTAGCACAACAGGCTCTCAGTAAAGAAAAACATTAGACAATACACCAGACATCGATAAAGCATTGATCAATAAGCTAAGAAGTGCTGCTGCCAAAGGTTTGCTAAGCACTTAAATTCTACATGAAATGACAGAGATAAGACTTGTTCTTGTTTCCATCTGGAGCATAAAAAGACACTTTACTGTGGTGGAAACAGCTTGTTCTTTTAGGCTGTTTGTATTGACAGGGAGCAAACATGTTAATGACAGCCTGAGGGTTTTTTTTTTTTTATGACCGTGGCGACCAGCAGCCGTTAACAGTTTTCTGATCCAGGCCTGACCAGAGACCAGACTCAGACCTGTCTGGTCACACTCTGCTGGAGGCTGCAGCAGGAGTCACAGGGCAGCATGGAGCTCACACACTCACCTCAGAGTACATCAGTGGATATTTTCCTCACAAGTGTTGTGAAAATTCACATACTGTACAATGTTTGACATTCTCGAGTGATTTAACGGCACTGTTATGCACAGCTCTGCCAACAGGAAGGTGAGAGCCCACACTGAGACTGCTGCCGCTCTGAAATGGAGTTGTGTAACACGCTGTGGGTCTGTGTGTGTGTAACAACAACAAGACACTGTGTGGATGAAATGAACACAAAGCAGTAAAACAGTGAAAAGACTGAGATGGCAAGCGAGTGGGTGAGCGGTCGGGAGCTGAATGTGGAATGTGTCAACACACGGTAGAGAGAGGTCAGAGAAAAACCAAGTGAAAGAAGTGAGACCGATAAATTGTGCTCACTTTGAAAAGCCTCTCCTGCTATAAAATGACACAAAAGTGCAACATCTCAGTCACTGGTCAATGAAATTTTGCAAAAGAAAATATGCGATAGATGTTTCAGCTGTTTCTGTAGGTGGATAAGCTGATGCACAGGTTTTTAGGCAAACACACAGACATCAGACCTTGAACGAATGCTGCTGTTTGAGGTCTCTGTGGAAGAAGCAGGTCTGCTGTGATGCATCAGATGAAGGAAATGATGGATGATTAACCTGCTGTGCACTGCTCGAAAGGGATAGAAAACCAGAAAACAGCAGGTAGTTCCTCTCGATTCTCATCCTGTCAAATGTGTTTTCATCTCTGCAGCTCATCTGTAAATCACAAACCTTGTAATTTAAAACTAAGTGACTTGAGTTCCAGCTCGTGTTCAGGCCTGTGCTGGGAATCTTGGTGAAAGTTCAAAGGTTGTGACCTGACTTTGGAAAGGTTAGCATGGCTATCCCAAACCTTTCCTATCTCAGCTAATGGCTCTTTCTAAAGTTACTGCAGTCCATGTATAAGTTTCACTGTGACAGTAGCTTGCCCACACGAGACAGACGAGCACTTTAATGTGTTCTGGTCTTCTTCAAATGTCCAGTCCAGTCACATGATCCCGGCTGTCTGAAATCCTTGGCTTCACTGCTCTGTATGTGTAATAGCACCATCTTGGAACCGGATCCAAATCAGACTGCTGAAGTCTCATATTAGCTTCTACTGAATTCAAGAATGTGTTTTTGGATGGAAGCAGGAGTGCAGATTTTGTCCTCCATTACCTACATTAGAATTGTATTATGAAGGGTAGAACAAGCACAGCGACCAGTAACTGAACCAGTCACTTCAATCTACATGTGGACTTACTGGTTTTGTATCAAGACAGACTTGAAATGATTGATTTCTGCTTTCTACCCACATATGTCTTTCTGGATGAAGTGAAAACAGGGAGACATGACTCATTAGACTTCTTTCCATCACTTAGGGATCCAGGTTTTGTGTTTTTGTGTGGATACAAGCAGCTTCTGTGAATCACAGCTTCACCACAAACACCAGCTTTATGGAGGTCACAGAAAGCAGCTTTTGCTCAGACACAGTGATCCAGATCTGTGGTATTTTTTGAGCTTGTGTTGGGTGTTTGTGGGTCTATACTTGCAGGCAAGCTCCTTTAAGTTGATGCAGTTTATTTCCAGACGGCCATATTGATGGTCTTCTAAAGCTCTCGGTAGAGCATATTAAGAGTTAACTTATTCTTAACTGACGTGTTTGAGTACAGGTCAGAGATGGCTGGCAGAAAAACAGAGGATCCAGAATCCAAAACACTATTGAGCAAAAGTCTGATGTAGTTCTCCAAAGACTGAACTGCATGTGGTATAACTTCAGGTTATTTTTATAGGAGCATTAGTTATTTTTATGTAACATTTTCATCTTTTTAAAACATGTTTTTGTGTAATTTTTTCTCCTTTTTTTAGTTTTACACACAGCTCTTATCCATAAAAAGTGGCGTGTCATTAGTGCTCAAGCAAACTAAGAAATGCAAAAACAAACAAATACAAGAATCTATTGTGTTTTCGTGATGAGACCATAAAATTATCCAAATCAGTGACTTTCTTACAGCTGATACGCCAACTCCTGGTGTCTCTGGGTATTTTAGTCTAAAGTCAGTCTCTTTATCAAACAGCTGTGTTATGTGCTATGTGTCATCATCAGCTGCTTAATATGACAATGAACGACTGAATCAAAATTGTTTATCATTGCACACTCATTTAATTCATCATCATCCCGCTCTGTGCTTGCAGCTGAGCAGAGGCAGATTCTGGCTGCAGACGAACGAAAAAGAGAGTTTCACGAGGAGAATAGGAACGAGTTTGAGAGCTACGCTGAAGAGGAGCACGATGGTATGCAAACACCGATATCTGATGAAGCTGAGCGGGATGAGTTCATTCACTTAAACCGGCTCATTCATCCACTAAAATTGTCTTTATCTGCCAGAACAAGACGAGAGGACCAGAGAGAGCACGGAGCAGTGGAGGGAGTTTCACTACGACGGGATGCATCCTCCCCAAGAGTACAACCGTCACTCCATCTGAGACTGTGAGGAGGGAGGTGACGCTGCAAGCTGACCTTTAAGGAAACACACTGAGGCTTTTCTCCTCAGACCTCGACAGCGATGCACGAGAGACATCAGGCACAGAATGAGATTTTTAGACATCTCAACTTGTTTTAAATGCTTATGTTGTCGACACTGGCTTTATTTGTTTGGAATGTCACAGATCCCACCACTTTTGTGTAAAAGTAATGATAGCAAACTTTCTCAATTTTTTTTTTCATGAAAGTTTTTGTCTTTTCTTATTAAAACCCAAAATGTAGGAAGGTGCTTAGGTGGCAGCTTTTCCCTTGCCACAAGCTAAGCCTGCACATTTAATGAATGTGACACAATACAGAAATAACTCAAAAACATTGTTACCACACAGAATTAGAAAATATTATATGCTTTGTATGTTATGGGCTATAAAAGAACAAATATATATCCTTTTCTTTTAAGGCTGCCGCTTACAAAAAGAAAACAGTGAAAAATCAGTTTCCCGAAACCCAAGCGGACTCAATTAAATCACTTGATTTGTCCAACAGTAAAAAATAAACAAAGATACATATGTAATTTACAATTTTAGTGGACAGAAGAAGAAATTTCATAGTAATTTCAGATTATGGAGGAGTGGTGCTTTATAAAAAAAACCCAGTCACAGACACAGAGCTGGTGAAAATCCATTGCATTTAACAGCTGAGGTATCTGAGAGTCCAAACAGTAATGCATCTGTTCAAAATCATATTTACAACTAAATTCTCTGAAGTTAGAAAATGTCCTGAATTATCGAGCTGTTAGAACAATGTTGGGTTCAGGGTCTCCTGGGTTTAACGGATGTGCAATGATTTTATAGTATGAGCACAGCATAAGTGTGAATATACTGTATTTACTCATATATGCTATACTTACTGTATATTTACTCACTTGTGATGACATTACTTAAATCTTCTAACATAATCATTTAACAATCTGTATTCAGTAACATCTTTTCACTGTAAGAAATGTGTATAAACTGTAAGTATTTTGACATCTACTCCCTGTCAAAGAAGCAACGACACGTGCAAACAATCCTCTTTTTTAATACATGAATCTCTACAACTCCAAAGCACATTTCTGCAACAATATGTAATACATGCATGCCGAGGGGCTTCCAATGCTTCATATTTAGATTTCTGTTAATCTTATTGGGGGCAAAAATATAGGGAAGACAAAAATAAACACTCAAGATCCACGCTAACTGTTGTTGAGATTTGTTATTTACAGTAAGTAAAGGCTCAAAGTCAATATTCACCACAACATTTTTAGATAATTCAAGATGGTAAAGCCCTCCACATCGGGCATGTTCTGTTAGAGTGTTCATTTTTTTCCCCATTCAATTGAAAATTAAATAGAATTACCACAGAGAAAATACAAAGACAGATCCCTTCTCTTCTCTGTGAGACAGTCTGTAGAGAGCGAGCGGGAGAGAGAAGGAGAAAGAGTCTTTCTGCTAAATTCAACAGGCCGGTATGAAAGCACAGTGATTAAACACAGAGTGAGTGAGCTGTTTTCAGACCAGCTGCTTCGTGAGTGGAAGCAGAGCACAATAATACAACTACTGAACTGCATGCTACTGATTTGACGATTCTGCGATGGGAGCAACTGAGATGCATTTGCATTCATTTCTTACTGCAGACATGATGCACACTTCACTGACAAATGCTTACTTTAAATCCAAATATGATTAAAGGTTTTTAAAGGGAAAACAATCCAATCAGTATGAGTTTTATCACTCATACAGACAATAATGACGGATTTAAAGAAGGAAAGCATCTGTCAAACTCTCCCAATGGCACATTAGAATAACATGCAGCATTTGGAGGTTTTTTCACTTTTTAACTATTTCACCCTCAGCAGTGTGTGATCACTCTGAGAGGGGGTTTGGTTAGCTTCATGTTGGAGCACATCCCTGAGAAGTGGTCACACAGCAACAACACGTGGTCGCCCTCCTGTGGTCGAGGAGGACTTCACAGTCACATCAAAATGAATCAATCAAATAAAACAGCAATTAACAACTATTACATACTGTGTCTGTATCATTCAATAACTTCTTGATCCAATCTAATAACACATTTACACATTTCTGCAAGTGATATTCTTACAAAAAAAGTCTGAATATATTGTAAGAAAATAAATAATCCAATACATTAGTGCAATGCACCGACCCACTCAGTGATCACAGCCGTGATTGAAGCGCACTGTCCTGCTCATGTTTCACACACTTTAAAGCAAAGAGATAACACATACTGTCACACTGTCGGGAGTTATTACCCTGGCAAGCCATTGGAGCAAATACCAAAGCAAATTAACAAGAGCTGTCAAAACGACAAGAAGTTCAGAGTGCAGATGATGCCACAATTATTTACTTGAAGCTTAAATTTCACTTGCATAACATGACCCCACTCAATGGCTCCAGGCAGGATATTTACACAAGGCATACAGCGGAGCGTGCTCGTCTCCAGACGCTCACAGTCCAAAGTGATAGCAGCTTCCATAAAGAGTTCCCTTTAGTGTGGCACTTCCAGACCCAGCTGCTTGTTTGTCTGCCAGACCACCATGATCCAGGCTGAACATGGCTTCCACAACTTCTGGTGAGCATCTTCCCCTCTGTACTTCCGGGTCTGTATGACAGTGGGAAGGGGAGCAGCGCAGTGCCGTGCTGAGCTGTGGTAAATGGAGCTGAGCAACACTCCTTAAATTCCTCCCGTGGTTTGGCAGAAACAGATGGGAGGTTGCGGGATGGGCAAACTGGGCGACGACGTCGAATCAGAGGACTGGGATGGTTTTATCCCGTCTCAAAGCTCTGTGGTCTCCCAGCTCACCTCCCGCGGAACCTGGCGTCATTTAGTCCCAGTGTGGATGACCGTAACAGTGGAGGGTCGTGGCCGCGAGGGCTCGGCCACCACTGATGGCTCCTCTCGTAACGGAGACTGGACGTCAGAGTCCTGATTGTACACTTTCACAGCAGAGGGCAAAGGAGCTATTGGGGGGCCTGTGGGAGATAACACAGTTTCAGCAAAGAGTTGCATGTCATTAAGTAAGCTCAGGAGAAATAGAAGTTAAAGGATACGTCGAAATGTTTTAATGAATCCCATGAAAAAAACAACGTGTTAAGGGCCCAGTACACTTTTCAGCCTTTCAGATGCTCAGTTAGGGAAGTCTATGCTTTTCTGTCACATCATGAAACTGATAATCCAACCCCCTGAGGCCATCATTGTCAGCTGTGTGGAGGTGAGATAGGATCCAGGGTTTGAACTATTCCTGTCACTTTTCACCTGAACAACTGAGTCCAACATAATGAATGTGTTCAAGGAGAGGAGTGTCTGAAAACGTGCATCCATATTTAAATGATATCACACCTCACCACCACTCTCTATGACAGCCCTAAGGCCATCCCTCAACACTTAACAACTATGAAAAACAGGCCAAAAATAAATGCTTTCATTGTAAAAAAAAAAAAAAAAAAAAAAAAAAGCTGAATAATTTCCCTGAAACAACACTCATTTTAGCCAATGTTACTCAAACAAGAGTAAATAATGCAATTTTCAGCCTTGGATTAACACTCCTTTGACGCTTGAGTGAGTGTCTGACTTGCAATAAACTACAGTGGCCTTGTCCATCGTAATGAGTGAACATATGTGACTCAGTTATGTGTCTTTTAATAGGTTTTGGCTAAGAATAGAGGTCGGTCCCACAGAGGATGTTTGCCTTGTATGTCTTTACTTTTACTTTCATCTTTATTGTCACATGGGTTTGTTCTCCATCTTATTTTCCATTTATTTATCTGTTTTTATGTCCGTTTTGTTTTTCCTCTGTAAAACACTCACTTGGTGCATGTGATTTCCTTCTTGTCAAGCCCGTTGAGCTGCAATTCCTGTATGAAAGCTGCTATACAGATAGTTTATTATCATTATTATTATACTTTGGCACTACAAAGGAAGCTAATGAACATACTGAGAGTGCAGATAATTGTGATTTTAGTTGCCAATTAATCTGCTCATTAGTTTTCTTCCTGGCTGCTTAAGTCAATAAAGTCAACATAAATTACATAAAACAAAGAAAAGCTGAATATGGCACCAGAAACATCATGACCATGTGGCTTGTGTCAATTGTTCAGGCTGTTTAATTGAAATTTCCACCTCAAGAGCTTTTGAAACAGTTGCCAATTAGCTGAATGAAGATGGAGACGGAGTGAACGGAGCTCGGGGGGTGGGGGGTTGGGGTGCGTTAGTAGAAGCTGGACAGGTTTGCATGCACAGAGAGCATCTGAAGTGTCACTCACAGTCCTTCAGGGAGAGCGGGGTGCAGTCCACAGACTGACTCTTGGCTGGAGCGCGGCTCTGAGGGCTGGACACAGAGTTGGAGTTGTGAATGTTGCTGCCAAAGCTGGTGCCCAGCTGCAGGCGCCTCATGTGGCGGATCACAGCCGTCGCATTAAAGGCTTGCTGTGAA
Organism: Chaetodon trifasciatus; assembly: GCA_037975065.1. Taxonomy (NCBI): domain Eukaryota; kingdom Metazoa; phylum Chordata; class Actinopteri; order Chaetodontiformes; family Chaetodontidae; genus Chaetodon; species Chaetodon trifasciatus. The sequence continues at coordinate 13,805,958 of JBBMOE010000002.1, forward strand.
GACAGGGTGTAAACCAAAGTAAAACCAGAGGCAGATCCCAGGAGAAACACAAACCACTGTATGTTTCTGCTCTTCAAAAAGATGGAGAATACTGTGTGTGTGCGTGTTAAGTAATATGTGAGAACTGAGAGGGGTGAAGTCTTGTATGCTCACCCTCCATTTGCTTTTGGCGAAGTTTTTCCGCATCTGTCGACTGACTGATTCGTGTATGTTCTTGCAGAGAGCAGTGTCTCCTGCAATCCTGAAAATTAAAGTCAAGTCCTTTTAGATCATGTAAATTACAATTCACACATACAAACACAACATCACCCAACCCATTTATATCTGTACGTGTAGTACCTTGGGAATCGTCCTCATGCTGCCTTCTATTTGCTTGGATCTCTTATTTATTTATCTTTGATCGATGGTTGATGTTTTTTGCAGGCGCTCACACACTGTATCACTTTCTGTCACATTCATCATGATATCTCTGTATGAAACCTTGTCAATGAAAGCCATTTCTCTCTGTTATGATGCCTGTTACCGGTGTCACAAACCACATATTTGAATCAGAGCGACCACCTGCCCAGGACCCAACAGGCCCATTACCAGCTAACAGACCTATTCATATTGGCCACCTCGGCTGGAGACAGCAGCCCACGCTAGCTCGCTCTCGTTAGCTCCCGCTCAGGCCTGGGAAGACATCCTAATTGTTCATTAAAGCTTCCACATTCTTCAAGCATCCTTCAAGACGCCAGCCACTAATTGGCAGCCATTTATTCAGCAGATTTCTCTCTGAGGGCTGGCGGTGCCGAGCAGAGGTAGGTTTGCGGCTCGGAGCCATGGCGACAGATGACCGTGGGAGGACATGCTCTCCATGACAAATGCGTAAGCCTGGCAATCTGCGTCATACTGCTGTTTAATCGCACCGAGATGTGTGGTTCCCTGTGATTGCCTGGTTGAGGCACAGTGTGGCGGCGGTTAGTTTCTCACCAAGGGTGCTGAAGAGCCTGGTCACATGTGAATCTCTTCTCTGGGTCCTTCTCCATTAGGCAGCTGATGAAGTCTTTGGCTGTGGAGGGAATTGAAAAGGTCAGGAACACGATGGACTTTAATCTTTTTTCTGGTGCTGCAATTTCTTAAAAAAATTCCTAATTCCTGGAAAGAGCTATTTGGTAACTAATCAATTACAGAGAAAATAGAGACAATGTTCAGAGGCAGGACACATGCTAAATGCCAGATCCCAATTTCAGTTTTTTAGGTGGAACCAAAAATTGTAACAGTAGGCTGATTTCCAGAAGAATTTCCATGAAAAGACAGTTATCTTTTATGACTGGAAAAAATGACAGATATCTATTTAAAGCCAAGAAAATATGACTGTAATTTCAGAAAGACTCTTTGAGTTATGCTTTAATTGTTAACTGAAAATCTACCAATAACAAACTGTCCTTTTGTGGTTACTTCCTAGAAATTCTTTGGACCACGACAACCAACGAAAGGCAGCAAAGGGCTATTAGATAACTGAACACATGAAAAATGGTGCACTTAAATAATGTTAGAAATTTAAAGCTCTATATTTTTGCTTTAAACTGTACAGCTGATAACACTGCGCTCACTAGCTGATAAAAACTTACAGAGTCAACGGTGTGACTGTGAACTTCTGATTAGCGTGAGCTATTCACCACTACTCTAACACACAAGCTCTCTCTCACACACACACACACACACACACACACACACACACCATTGACCAATCACTGCTCTGGATAAAGATAACATGCCCACCTCATTATCATATATTCATTAGGAATATGTAAAATGTGTTGTATAAGGATAAAATAAAGGATTAAATGTGTGCCAAGACCCCAAAATAGTAAAACAAGGAAGTTATTTATTATAAAAACTATGGGCAACTAAAATAAAGCGCTATCATTTATTTTGAAAAAAAAAAAAAAAAAAAACCCACAGTTTACACACACACAAACAAATATGTCATAGCTCACCAGAGTCTGATATGTCATCCCAGTAGGGCGCGTCAAACTCATAGTCTGCCTTGAGAATCTGCTCAAAGAGCTTTGAATCATTCTCGTCATAGAAAGGAGGGTAACCGCAAAGCCTGAGAAGATGAAGATGGATGATTATACAACAGTCTGTGTGAATGCTGCTATCCAGCTGATGCTAGAAACTTTAACCCAAATCTAAAAGGATTTGCTGTGGCCTAATCTCATTCAGTGGCAGTTTGATTTTTCATATAGCATGCAACAAGAGACGGTTCAGAGGGATTATACACATTACATGAATACTACGAGGGCAAAAATGGGATAAAAACAGTCCATTTTCACATGATATGGAAAAGACGGACACGCAAACTGCAAATCTACAACATAATTTCATGAGGTTATTCAAGCCATAATCTTGATTATGAAAGAGTATAAATGAGTCTATAACAAAAACCATGCAGAAGCCTCATTTGTGACGGCATTAGAAACTCTTTCATCTAATTACCTTAAAATTCATCACACCTAACGAATGAATAACAACACCGGGGATTTTCTCTGCTAACGAGCGACACCACTTAAATAGTTTGGCAGCTTTCCAGTGAAAGCTTTACAGGCTCTGTCAAATAGGAACAGTAGCTGTCGGCATCTCTCAGACTTGACTCTCCAACAGCTAAACGCAACTACTACATCTATCTTTTACATATTTTACTTATTAAGCCTGAAGTGTGGCTCTGGGGATGATTATGTCGGTCTAGACTGAAATATCTTAACAACAACTGAACAAATCCCATTAAATTTTGTGTAGCCATTCATGGCCCCCAGAGGATGAATCCTACTGAATATGATGATTGTTTGACTTTTCATCAAGCTACAATGACATTTACGTTTTTGTTTTTTAACCTACCTCTAAATTTGGAACAGGTATTCATGTTCCCCTCAACTAATGCTAACTAAGCTAAACTAAAGACAATCCCATCAGCCTTAGCTGTGTTTAGCGCTAATTATCAAATGTTAGCATGCTAACACACCAAACTAAAGCTCCAAATCCACACTACATAATAATGCTATACAATATGCATAATAAGCATCATGGTATACTGTTTTAGCAGTTAGTATACAAAAATATCAGACACATTTAACCATTTTATACAAACAGGATTTGATGCAATATGTGTGATGTCAGCTGATAATAAACTCTGACTTTGTAATGTCACTGCCAACTAAACTTCACAAACAGACATCAAAATATTTTCATACTAAAAACGCACTTATAATCAGTATGTAGTATGTGTTTGGGACAAGATGATGACACCTGCTAAACATCAACATGTTAGCATTGTTATCATGAGTATGTTAGCATGCTAGCAATTTAGCTTATTTCAAAGCAGCAACTGTCTCACAGAACAGCTAGTATGGCCATGGACTCATTTATTGTTCGATTCTAATCTTGTTTGTTTTAGGTTGTTTGTACGATGTTTGTTGGCCGGGACACTCTTGACGAACGCATCTTTAATCTGTGTGAGTGAGGTTTTCTTGGTGGTTTCTGATCTGAATGAGGACTTCCTGTTTAAATGAAGCTTTAGAAAATACATTTAAAAGATCAACCTATTAAACACACAAAATAAGCTTAACTTAATGACCTTGTTTATATTCAAAAGTGAGCACTTACAGGATATAAGCGATGACCCCAATAGACCAGCAGTCCACAGCTTTGCTGTAGGGCTTCTGTGCTAAAACCTCAGGAGCTGGAAGAATGAAATAATTTTTTTAATATTCATCTGGTGGAACAATGCAAACAGTTTTCGACCCTTCACCATGGAACAGAGGCTGGAGAAGAACGTGAATGTCTGCCTGTAGCAGATGGCTAAAGTTATCCTGTGGCTGCTGGCAGATTAGATTAGATCATGTTTAGCCAACTAGTGGATCTAATTATCTCAGAGGAAGTTTCCACCAGAGCTCAGAGGTCATCCTCACCCACGTATCCTGGAGTCCCACAGGCGGTGGCCATCACGTCACCCGTTCCCTCCATCTTTGACAAGCCAAAGTCACTGATCATGATCTTTGATTCATCACAGGGACTGAAATACAGCAGGTTCTCAGGCTGGAAAGAAAGGATAGAGTCAAAATGTGTGTTCATATGACCTTATGTACTGTCTGTGTATATTAATTCCAGTCATCCAGACAGTAAGATATCAGACAAAACGTGAAACAAAATCCCCTGGATTTGTTATTCAAGAGTTGGGAAGAGTTTTACAGCTTATCGTAGAGGCTTCATCAGTTTTGCCGAGAAGGAAAATCTCTGACATTTAACCTCTGTGGGTGATCCCCTGCAAGCGCTCATGCAATAACCCCCACATGGGTTAAATAGCAGGGATTTCCCCTCTCAGTAAGACTAAAGAGGTCTCTTAAACAACAGAGGCAGATGATGCTGTTTGGAACCATTTCTGACTGTGAATAGTAAATACTGCTGTACCTTCAGGTCTCTGTGCACTATGCCCATGGAGTGCAGATAGTTGACCGCATCCAGAACCTGCCGAATGAGCCGACTGGCATCCATCTCTGTGTAAAAGCCTTTCTCCACGATGCGGTCAAACAGCTCACCCCCAGACACCCTGTCAGCACACACACAGTCATTGTAATATCAGCATCTAATCACAAGTGACGGATTCAGTGTAAAAACAAATTGGTGATTGGTTGATGAGTGTTTGTCATGTGTAGATGTCAGGTCGATCTACATGGACTGACCATAAATGTAATTGTCATTTTAAGGCTTTAGTTAAAATCAGTCAGTGCTGCTAACACACCTTATTTTTCCTAATGCATCTTTCCAGTATTTCTCATATGTCATTTTTGAGACTTTTTCACATTATGTAACTTTGCAGTATTTGCAGCTAATGTACCAGCAGTTCTTCTCAGCTACCTAAAATTGCAATGACACAACAAGTGACTCATATTAAGTTGAGCATCAATCATGAGTATGCGCCTGCTTTCAGACGACTGGCAATGAATGTTTTTATAAGTGAGACTTCAAAGCAACATTATGCACCTTGCAGAGGTACAATGAGGGCAGATAATTGCCGCCTAAATTGTGGGTGCATTAGTCACAAACACAGTGAAATTAAGTGGTAAGGGGAAAGGCCTCTGAAATCATGACAAGCGTCTCTCACAGGAAAACGGTATGGCTCAGAGGAACAGTTGTCACACGTACACCTCCACAAACACTGACTGAAATACATTTAAGAAGATATTTGCAAAGATAGATAGCACAAAAATGACCATTAAGTTGAATTAACAGCTAAGAGTTTACAGGAAATTACACACTCCCTTTCTTGCAAAGAATCAGATGAGAAGATTGATACCTCTCTCATGCTTGTATGATCAATAAATGCCTCTGTGCTTATATAAAAACTGTTTAATAGTGTGTTTAATCAGTGCCAAAACCAAAGTGTCACAACAAGCTGTGGTTTTCACAGACAATTCTCTGTATTTGATGTTACTGTCAGCAGAAATAGGTTTATTAGGGCTGGAAAAAACAGACATTGCGATATGAAAAAATACAGGAAGTGTTTTCACCAGATGACCTGAAAAGCTCTATTTAGAAATCATTCTAAAACCCTTAGGGTGATTTTGCAATGCATTTGCACAGAAGGTATGAAGTCGTATTGCTGAGGGATCACTGTCACACTTATTCTGCAACTATCCAGTACTATAATATATTTAATTAGCAGACATTCAGCCAGACTGTAATTTGACAATATTTGGTTGTTCTGATAGGACAAAGGCCTTTCCTTCCGACAAGCGTGGCTGCAGCTAAAAATGCTAATATTTCTGAGCTGGAACTCTGCATCATCTCCATGTTTCAAGAGGTGGCTCAATGAAATGCTTTCCATTGTGAAGATGGAAAAAGTTCATTTAAGTAAAAGGAGGTCAGAAAACCATTTCCTGAAGGCGTGGAAACCGTTTTTGACAGTCTGATCAGACCTAACCCCACCTATGAGTGTTTTTCTTTAACCCTTGATCCTCTTGGCAGAAGGGGTAGACTCCTGTTGCGCTAATTTTGCTGCTGATTGGGGGCTTTGGACCACTTTGAGAGACCTGGATGTGAATCCCCTGTTTTTCTTTCTGCTATTTTGTGTAATGGTACTTGGTGCTTTATGTTTATTGTGTGTATTTGTATTGTTAAAAAGTAAGAAATAAGCTGAAAAAGGCAGCCTCTGAGTGTGTGTATTCTCATCAGCAGAAGCTTCTCGTCTTGGTGTTGGTTAAGTTAAAAATGTATGTTCAAAATCAATATAAAAGAGTGTCTCTGTAGCCAAACTGTTGCAGCGGATGCCAAATGGACACATGGTCAAAACCAGTCCAATTCCAGCCAACGACCTTCGTTGCATGTCTACCCCTCTTTATCTCTCCCTCTCTACTGTCACTGTCTAATAAAAGGTATAAAATGCCAAAAACTGATCTTACTGATCAAAATCTTTGTGACTCACTTAAATGTCACTCGATTATCCTCCCAATTCACGCCAGACAGATCATTTCTAAGGAGTTAATCTGCAGACTCGCTTCTGAGAAATGAGACCTCTCTATGGATATCACTTTTTGAGCCATGACAACACCCAACATGTGGCCTGCAACAGACTAGGTAAACCCTGTTTTTTGCCTGGCCGCTTGCTATGAATGCCTTTACTATGTTGTACCACGTATTGTAAAATGGCCAAGACTGCCTTACTTGCCCTGTCGTCCTGTTGATGCTGAAATGATATATCATGCAGCCCTGACATTTATATGTCCTTGTGCCATAAAAATGCACAAGCACATATGTAATGTCTGGATACATGGACAGGAAACAAAGTCACAGATTTGGAAACAAGTTCAAAATCTTTTGCAGTGGATGGAATGTTTCTTCATGCAGACAGTTATGAGAGTCTGTGAGGATCCTGGAAATATCTCCAGAACAGCTGTAAGGGATTTTAAATGACCTTCTGAGGTTAGCTTAGTCCAGCATATGGCATCCCATAAAACCACAGCTTGTTTTTACACTTTAGTTTTTGTATGAATAAACAAAAAAAGATAGGCTAGCTGTTTCCCCTTGTTTCCAGTCTTTACACTAATCTAAGCTAAGCTAATTGACCGTGCTATGTCTATATGAGTGGTATCAGTCTTCTCATCTGACCCTCAGATAAGCATATTTCTCAACTCTATCATCTGCATATCTTTCTAATCTTCCAAGGACACTACAGACGCTTATTCAAGTAAAAGACACAACACATTATCAAAATGACATCAAACGGGAGACAAAGATCTGACCCTAACAAACGATGTGGTGGGTTGATGTACTTACAGCTGCATTATGAGGTACAGGTGGTTTGAGCTCTCGTAGATGTCCTCCAGAGCCACGATATTCTCATGCTTTATCCTGGAGAGGAAGAACAGAAAATTCACTTTGTGTGCTGTCAGCCTGTGTTCATTTCAGCACAGGCCACTAATGAGGAGCAATTAGCCTTTTCTTTTGTTAAAATGATGCCCTATCAACAGACAACAGAACGTTTTTTTGCTTTCTGTGGCAGCACTTTGCCTGTATTTAGACTCTGTGTGTGTGTGTGTGTGTGTGTGTGTGTGTAGACGTGTATGTTCATGCTTGTCAAAAATGAACCTGGCAGAAGCGTACGCTTCACACAAGGGAGAAAACCTTTTGTGTGAGTCGGAGAGCAGGGGGATTCTTCGAGGATGCTAATCAGTGAGTCATGAAGCGGCAAAGCCCATAAGAAGGAGCACCTGAAGAAAATAATATAGGATGGATCACGACGCCGGGAGCCTGTGTCCAGGCAACCAACCAGCAAGGCTTTAATATTAAAAAGAAAACCTCTGCAAGGAGAAATGCATATGACAGCGTGCTCACAAGGGCAGGTGGCTGAAAAGGAAAGGTGGGGGAGGAGGAGGAGGAGGAGGAGGAGGCGGGGAGAGTCTCAAAGGAGCAAACAACCTTCACAACTTCCTCTCTAAGTCCAGCACGAAAATGAGGTTCAGTTTGAGAGCTGTTAGACAAACAAAGCCAAGAAAGGAGTATGAAGAGAGGGAGAAAAACGGGTGAGAAACCAAGACAGAGAGAGAGAGAGAGAGAGAGAGAGAGAGAGAGAGAGAGAGAGAGAGAGGAAGTCAAAGGATAGCAACTGTAACCAGGCAACGACACCCAACAGCTGGTATGATCACTTCAAGAGTGACTGATAACTGAGCTCCACCGGGGAATTATTACCCATCAGGCCCTGGAGGAGGATGGAGTGTCACCTGGTGTCAGTGCAATCCTATCATACCCTGTGTGTGTGTGTGTGTGTGTGTGTGTGTGTACACTGTGAAGACCCAAAATGGTGGATAAGATGGGATTTGACAAGGAAGTCACTTAAGTCTGACAATGACTGTTAAATAAACTGAGCCAGCGTCCCAACTCTGAGTTATTACTCAGAGTGGAGAGAGACACGCAGACGCTTCCCCGAGGACGCCGCGAGCTGGTGACCCCTTCTTGAAGTGGTGTCCTTCCTCTGCAAACTCCCCCACGGCCTCGTCATGCAGCGCCTACCTCCTCAGCACGGCGATTTCATTTTCAATGCTCGTCTCCTTCCCCTTCAGCGCTTTTTTCGGGATGCACTTGATCGCGACCATCTTTCCTGTGGCCTTCTCCTCAGCCATCACCACTTCAGAAAACGCGCCGCTGTGAGACAGAAAGAGAAACATGTTAGGCCTGCTTTATATGTACTCGGGCAATATTGACACAGAAAGCCTATCGTGTGTGAGTGGATGGAGGGCACTCAGAGGCAGACAGGCCAGAGTACACAAACAGCATATTGTGAATATTTACTGAGAACTGGCAAAGTCCCCGACTATGGCCGACAGCCTTCTGTGTTGGCTGACGCTCGGTGCCCGTGCGCCGCCAAAAGCATGGCAAACACTTTTAAAACCTCTAAAAAACACCCATTTAGGACGGCAGATAGCGTGTCTTCCTCGGGCCATCTGCCTCCATACATGAGAGAGCCTTTAAAAACAAATAGGGAATTAAGGGAATATTTGCTCAAGCAATCTGTACCAGTTGCCATGATACCACAGTCAGTCAGTCCACCTTAATAAATCTCGCTGAGCAGGCAGCATGATTGCTTTCCTCCCCCCTCCTCTTGTTTTCATCACACACCTTCACAGGAACTTTCTCCCTCTGTGCACTGTGAGCAGGGTTTGACATGAAGATGTCAAAAAAAGAAAAAAAAAAAAAAAAAAAAGGGTGATTGTTGATTGGAAACTCTCTGGGTCGTGTTCACCGGACCAAAACAAGTGATATGATCTAAAGGACTACAACAATCCTAACAATCCTCGATCCACTCATGAACGCGTGGCTCTGATGAAGGCAGACATAGAGCACTAAACTGAGCCTACAATGCTGAGATTTTCTGTGTTTTTGCAGTACTGCTGTCCTACCCAAGTTCACCCTGCATCAACTCTTCTGCTTTCAAAGGCAGGTGTAGTTCTCCACCTATATTCTCCACTACAGCTCTCTTGGTTTTTGACTCTGCATGTTACCTTTTTCCTTTACCCGCTGTTCTCATTTTGGCTACTTCATTTTTATTGCTGTATTGAAGCTAAATGAGTGGGCTGACATGGCCAACACAATACTTGTACAGCAACAGGGCCTTTCAATGACATATCCAGGTAATAGATTACATCTCAAAGGCACATTGCAGCCTTGGGGACAAGGTCAGTTTGTCCACACACACAGTTTATTCACTGAAAACTGCAGTCCAGTGGCTCTTGTTGGAGCGGATGCCAGAAGAAATCTCTTTCTTGCTCGCAGCCAAAAGTGTTTAGAAGAAATATTCATCCTGTGCCATGAATCTATCTGTGATTTAGCCCAGTTCTAATGTACAAAAAGAGCAATCAACTTCTAACCCAGGCATTTTCATCATCTCTTTAGCAATGTTATGCCAACAGGAAAAATGGCCCAAACTGCCTCCTGCACTTGTTTCCTCCCTTTCTGACATGAGCTTTAATTGCTGGAATAAGTGTCTTACTGGATCGTTATCAGTTATACAAACGCAAAACTGGCATAGAGAGAAACACTTGAAGTGATCCACAAAAGGGAAGGCAGCCGGCATCAAAAGGTTCGCTAATGTTCTCGAAGTGTAATCAGTTCCTCCCAGCAGGCTCTAAACTCAGCAGCGCTCACTGCACTAAGTCCCACCGAGGCCATCAAATCCACGCTAATCCCTCACTCCACCATTGCACAGGGTGGGGTGGGGGGTGGGGGGGTAAGTCCAAGCCACATCAACACAGACTGCACAAACACACTACCTGGTCACAGAGCCCGGCCCCAGGTGTGATGAGGTGGAACACACTCACTGCAAACAAACAGAAGTGAGAGGCCTCGGAGCCTACGTCCTTCTGACTTTGACCTCATTCTGACACATAATGTGGGACAATATGCAGATTCAAGGGCTCGTGTAAGTGAGGGAGCTGGTGCACCACTTGCTGGCCTGTTACAGCACTATCTTCCCACCACAGCTGTCGCCGTGAGGACAATGAGCATCATTTCTATTCAGCGCATGCGACCGGTTTCCACAGCTGTGTGGACATTAGGAGAAGTACAAAATTCCCCCATCAGCACGCCGAGCCTGTCGATCGACTCTCTTGCAGCGTTTCAGAGCGCGCTTTCTGTAGCAGGAGACACACAATGATGAAAACCACAGGAAACCCGTGAACTCACTGAGAGGGTGGTTAGAAAAGCAGAGCGCCATTTCTGTCCCCCTGCTCACCACATTGACAAGCAGCGACATCACTTCCTGTGAATGACAACATGACAGAATCCAAGCCTGTGACTTTCCTCGCTCTGTCGGTGCATGAGGCATGACAAGCTGCGTTGCAAGCTCTGAGAGAATTCAGTCTATTCAGTTGTAATTCACAAGAAAGAAAAGGTGCGATGCCTGCTACAGACATGCATATGGTGATGCTTCTGCCCACATGCCGTGTCACACATATATGCATACACATAAAGATACAGCCACCCATCCACAACAATCACACAAAACTCTGAAACCATTTGTCGATCAAAAGGACATTAATCAGCAGCTATTTTGATAAGTGATTCATCGTTCCAGTCAAGCAAACATTTGCAGGTTTCAGTGAGGAGAATTCTTCACTGCGCTTTAATATTTCATTGGCAGAATCAAGACAATAATTAGCAGATTAATCAAAATAATGGTTAACTTATGAGACGACCAGCACACCAAATTCATGTCTGCTAATAATCCTAGATGTGATCTGGTGCAGCATTAAGTGATGAGAGAGAGCTCCATCTAAATTGGAGTCTTTGCTGAAGCTCTTCTCAATCTATTACGCAAGATAAATATGTTTGTATAGCTGCAGAATGTTTCTGACCCGGTGTCACAGACAGCACAATCAAGTCAGCTCACTGACTCACTCGCTTGAATAATAATAGCTGAATTTTAAGTTCTTCCCGGAGCCACAGAGCTCCCTCTTCACGGCTCTTGGATGACAGAATGAGCTGCGTGTGTGACAGTCTGCAGTCACACACCACCACCACACGATGTACAGGACGGCCAAGCCAAACCGACTGACTAATGTGGAATGTGGAATGTGAATGTGGGCTGCTCTCTGTGTGAAACCCGCGGCTGATGCTGCAGATGCAAAAGCGAACAACCATCCTGAGAACTTTTTCAGACTGCGACCTCAGCTGGCCATGCCTGCCGATTATGAAATTCAGAGCAGCATTGATGGAGGGAGTTGGTTTTGATGGAGGGAGGCTGGGGTCTCGACGACAAAGGCTGGCCTATTGACATTCACAGGCGGTGTTTTGTGGTGCTGCTGAGTAATCACTCTGAATCATCTTTTGTAAGATGCATTACAGCGGCCCGTTACGCAACATATGGGATGGAAAAGTCAGGACTTGATAATCCAGGTAGAGCTACCGCCAGTGTAACCTACTGTGTTCAAAGTCACGGCGCAATGACAGCTTTAACCAGAAATATGACAGGTGACATAATCTATGCTGTCAGAAAATGCACAGAAAAGTGATGTACGGTGTTTGTGAAGGAATCATAACGAGAGGCAAGCCAACAGAAGTATAGAGTAAATCTAGAAGCAGACAGATACTGAACATTTGAGACCTTCACTGATTCTCCTAATCATCAGTACAATGATTCTGATTACAGGTTATTTTTATGTATTATTTTTTTGGTAACACTTTATATTACACAAAGGACCTATTAATGCCTAATTGTTGGGGTTAGGGTCATGAAGGGTTAGGGTTATGAAGCTATAGATAGAGGCAGAAATTAGAAGGTTATTGATGGAAAACTCTCGGTTAGTGGCCTAGTAGTAGTAAAATATGGTCATGTGTTTATAATGACCAATAAAGAGCCAGTATGCTACTAATACGTATGCTCATAAACAACTAGTTAATTTTGAATATGTGAACCTTAAAATAAAGTGTTTTTATATTATAAGATATAGAGATATTTTTACAGTTACACAAAACACTTGTTATTTTTAACTTCACACCACCATCTGCTCAGCTGTGATATGCTACTCTGTCGACTCAGAGTTTTGTAAATTATAGTGTCCGCGGGACAAACTACCTGCTTCTAACTTGCAGGCAGCCTTCTCTGCAGTGTGCATTATTATTCTGGTCATACACCGGCCTCTCTGCTCTCAGATCAGGTTTATACGTTTCCTGTAAAGCTGCTGTAAATTATGAGGGCAGTGGTGGAAGAAGTATTAAGATGCTTTAATTAAGAAGATGTACAACAATGTAAAAACACTCCATTACAGCTTGGCTAATGCTAAATAATAAAACCTGATTATTATCATCATTATTAATGACACATAATATATTATGTTGCTATATCAGCCCAGCCAATTTATAACACAAAAAAGGTCTTCCATTCAAAACTTTATTATCTGCAAAATATCTGAAGAAAAGTACTTAGGATTCAGAAATATTAGCGGTTCAATAGCAGTTAAGCAGCATTCTAAAGCTGGAGCTGGTTGAGGTGGAGTGAATTTTAAATACTTTACATAAAATTGGGTAAATTAATCTAGAATGTATCAGATGTATCGTACTTTCTAAACTGATGACATGCTTTAGATGTAAAAAATCTTTAATCTGTAAAAAAAAATCCACCTTTCTTTCAAATCAAGCATTTCAAAGACGTCCCAAAGTCCATTTTCTGACATTTTATAGACTCAAAAATGAATCACTTAAAGAGATTTTTTTTTAAGCAGGGTTTTATGAGGTACTTAGCCACAGTGAGTGTATTACCTGCAGTATATGACAGTCAGCATGACCCCTGTCTGGAGAAGCAGCAGAAGTACCGGTGTAGGAAGCTAAGTATTGTAGTACTGTGGACAGGCTCAGCAGTAAAACACATTTATCCACCTAAAAAAGGCCCAATATCAGACTAAGTGTACGCTACATTTAAAATATTTACACTGCTTTACGTTGCCGTCAGACAGCTCTTTCCTTCGGCACTATATTCCTCTCCACCGTTGTACTTCTCTATTCCTACGCATGCTGTGCACTGCATTATGCTGTAGATCAGCTGTTTGGGTCAAAGTTTCAGTGGTTTATGGAAGACACTTCAAATGCAATAAAACTAAAATGAGTGATTATGACAACAATAACAAATGCTGCTCACTGTGCAGGCAAGAAGACGGTGTTATATTCCAGAGTGTAAAGAGGAGGAATTATGCAGATGGAGGGGAAGGGTAAAGGTTGTTTGGTAAGTCCTTTAATTCATTCGTAGGTATTTAGGACCATCTTACCTGCTGGGTGGTAACAGCAGTGCTCCTCAGTAAGTGTCTATCTGACTTATTTGGGGGTGTTTTTCATAATCCTCTCCGGAGAAACGACCACTGCAAACGCAGAGTTGTCACAATGTTGTGTATGGAGCGTTGCTTATGACGGCAAGGTAAAAGATGAAAATAGACATACACAGATAATGATTCTTTTCGGGTGGGTCTTTTTAGGTGGCTAATATGCATTTTATTGCTGACGCAGTCCACAGCAGTCCATTGCTCAGCTTCCCACAATGGTACTCCTGCAGCTTCCCCAAACTGGAGGCACGCACAGTGACACACAGTGACAATGGCTAAGTAGCCCATACAACCCCACTTCAAAAAATCCAAACTATCCCTTTAATTGAGAAAACTCAATGGCAGCTTAATCGATAATGAGAATAATCCTCAGTAAGGCATCTTGTAATTCTTTAAAATAAATGCAGTGGCTAATAAAGCACACGTTGCATAAAATGGTAGCACTCAAAGTACTGTGCAAATACCTCAAAATTGTATTTGAGTTACTCTCCACCACTGCACAGGGCCAATGAGATTATTTCATGTGGTTTTCATCTGTGGCCCTTGGTGGCAGACTAGCCAAAACTGGTTTTCTGTCCTTTCGGGTAGTAAACAGCATTGATCTGGTGCTGTAGAGTTAAATCTACTCCAATAATATGAGTAGAATGAAATCCAGCAGCTCTCACAGTCCCAGCGACTGAATCTGGAAACCATTGAGGCTGGTTTCCAGGAATTTGCTCTTTGTGTTCACCCCACCGCTGATCAAACAGAGAAAGATGGTCAGTTTACAGCCTGATAAGAGCTAATGCTGCTCATAAACAACTAAAAAGGAAAAATATGTATCGCTCGAGGGAAATGTTGGGCAGAAGCCTGTCTGAAGCCATAGAGCAGGCTGTCAGAGAGAAGCTGAATTATTTTAATAAGGGCGATTACCGCCTCCTGTGCTCGGATACAAGGCAGTTTGGTACACTTCAGCTCTCTGAGTGCAGAGGATAGCACACTGTGGCTCTGTTGGCATTCAATGTGGCGAGAGGGATATGAATATAGATGGAAGCTCAGAAAATGACTGTGCATAAAACATACAACGCATGTTCTCTGTGAATTATTTCACTGTGCATCGTTACTGTCAATGACAAAGTGTCTCCTCCCACAGTGAATGTAGCTGAGGATGGTGGTGGTGGTGGTGGGGAGTGGTTGGTAGTGTCTTCTTCAAAGAAAAGACTTCCATCATCCTAGTTGCCTAGCTGCCATTTTCACTCAAGTCTCTGCACAAGCTGTGTTTCAAGAAATGATCAATGCATGGAGGCAGTCACTTTAATGCATCAGGGACGGGGGACGGCTTTGTCAGAGCCAGGGTCAGTTTAATATCTGCTGCAGAGGCCTGTTTACTCATTAACATCGGACTCAGAAAAGGTGATTTTCCTGTTTGTTGGAAAGGAGAATTGTAAAGATGGGTCTCTACGCTCCGTTTGGTCCGGTGGTGGAGCTAACAGAGGGCAACTTTAGCCATCAAGTCTCAGAGAGCGGGATTCTGGAAATACATGACAAAGCACTTAGGAGGGATGCAGCTGGAGAGCAACATGACATTTAAATGAATAAATGTGCATTCTTCAAGTTATTCACCTGAGGGGAGCATGTTGTAGAGCCCAATTCATACTGGATAGAGATATCTCAGAGTTTACGTGGATATCTAACAACACACCAGGCAATATTCTTTTTCCTAAATGAGCACAACATAGACTAACATTTCTGATAAGGATTCCTGAACTCAATATCGGCACGGCTGCACTGATCCAATATCCACATCAATCAATCATCATCCATATCATTATCCACAGTGATAATGACCTTTTTAAGCAGATCCAGTTTTGGCCATGAACCCTTGCCTTATACATAAAAATGATGCTAACTTGGGCCACATACAGTGAAGCAGAATTTAATTTTGGGAAAACTGGTACTGGAACAGTTCTCTGTTATGTCATCAGCATCTCAGACAAACATCTCAACACTCCACTGTGAGTAACAAGCTGCTGCACATGTACAGCACAGAGCCCACTGGGATCTCTGAAGGTGCTTGTGGTCGGGTTACTTAATTTGCTTCCACAGAGTATCAGCAGCTTAAGGGTCTGGAATTAGCCGCAAGGCAAGTGGCGGTGAGGAAGGAGGACTGGCTTCAGTGGAGAAGATCTCATTAGTTCACAACAGCTACTGCAAGGAAAGACGTATGGCCTTACTGACACCACCGCAGGCTTCCTCCTTCCAAACTCCTATCAATATCTAATCAGTCACACCGTTCACACACAGCCTGGCCTCCAGCTGTAGCTGAGATCAAATCTTCCATTTCTGTATGATGTTCACACTGATGTGCACTTTATCTTTAAATTTACACAACCTACTGTTTCAGAAAGCCAAGTATCATCTGCCAGTTTAACTGAACAATAACACTGCCTGAACCACTGACCCTCTCACAGTCATGTTTATCTCACAGGTGTGACTGTTGAGGTGTGCAGCAGCTTGCACCAAAGTAAAAGCAGCAATACCACAATAGAAAAATACTCTGTTGCAAGTTAAAACACAGAAGTATCAACAACATAAAGCTGAAGTGTACTGAAGTGTACAATTCATCAATAAAATCAGTAAAATGTAGTTAAAATACACAACATGCTACTATTATTCACAATTTTATTGATGTGGCTGGTGGAGGTGAAGCTTACTTTAATACTATAATTTCTGACATCACGTTTTATTGTCAGATGCATGTTATGGAGTAGAAATATATCATAAAAATACTCTGAAAAAACATTTAAAATGTACTAAAGGACAGTACTTGAGTAAGAGTACATCCACTGCCAGTATGTGGAGTAATGAATGAGGTCTGATTGGCACATTTGCAGAGGGATGATCCCCCCTCAGACCCTGATGGGGAAACCTGACAAGGACACTGCAGCTCAAAGGTGGAGCAGCAGGAAGAGGAAGAGGAGGAGGATAATCTGCGTCTCGTCCTCTGAGCAACAGTCCCTGCCCCCTTCATTTTTAATCCTCAAGCAAAGCTGAAGGACTGCTGGGCTTTTCTGGCCCCGGGCGGCCTGTTGTGAACCCCGCTGTGGTGCAACAAGACACTCACTGATTAAGACACACAGGAACTAGTAAATGGGACTTACCTAAAGTTAATCAGGGTGAGTACAAGCTGTATTATGTGTAACAGAAGGGCCAAACTGTGACAAACTGGCCCCGGAGATGTGCATTGGGTTGTGGGCGAGGGACGTGTGTTCCTCCAACCTGGCCATTGTGTGGACAGTAAACCACGATGATTCACTGCCGTTATTCAGAGGCTCTTCACACATAAATGAAAGCCTTAGGGAAATCAGAACAGCCTCCAGGTAGGAGCGTCTGACTGTTTAGTACACCATCTGAAGTGTAGTGTGAAGTGAATCACCAATCCGTATGACAATTTTATGATGGCTCTCCTCAGGAAAATCAGGTCTGCAGTCATGCCGAGCAGCAGCGTTTCGCTAAATGAGAAGATGATGAAGACGGCCGAGAAGATTACTCTAAGTTTAAACCAGATGAGGTTGTGAGTAACTGCTAACCACAGCGCGTCTGTTTTACTGTCTATGAATGACCAGCTCCCCAGCAGAGCTGCAACCACACTGACTAGAGGCCATTTCTGCTCAGCTTGACACCAGTTTGTGAGTCCAAATTAGAAAAACAAACACATTTCCCCGGGGAGACTCCGTCCTCGACACAGGCCTCAATACAAACATCACCGCATTCAATTCCTCTCAGTCAATGGACGTTCTTGTCTTAAGGAGACAAAGACCAGCAGGAAAATGAGAAACATACTCTGTTAAATGTGTGATAGCATCAAGCTATCCATCACAAGACCGCCTAAGACTTGGTCTGTCATAAAAGGACGACCTCTCTTTGACCAGTTTCCCTTTAGGTCTTCTATTCAGGGGAACACTTAGGCTCTCTTCCTGCAGCATAACTTATTCAAAGAAGAAAAGCCATGAAGTCAAGCAGCACTAACAGCGGACCAAAATAAACTCTGGAATTCGTCTGCGCTGCGGTCCAAGGCCAAGAGAGTCACTTCAACCAAAGTGGACCCTAAACCACAAGAACAAGCCAAAGGAAGCCGGGCTACAGGACAGTTCTCATAAAGTCTCCACTGTGCAAACAAGTATCAGTCTGTAAAACCCAGACATAATGTTCCTCGGCTGAAATCTGCTCGACTGTTTGAAGAAGAGAGAGGCTGAGCATGAGAACACAAAGTCATCACAGATGGTCGCTCAATTTGGGAGCCCGTTTCATCATTTGTGTATGCAAATAGGCCCTGCTGTCTTTGTCAGAGTTGTTATGTTGGACAAAAAGAGCCCAAATAAATGGCGGCCCGCACGTACACGCTCCTCATCTGATCTGATTTGATCTGATCTGATCCGTGTGAGGCACAAAAACGCGCTGCAGCACTTTCTGAATGAACTGTGACATAACGAGGGGGCATCACGCGTGTCTGACTTCACGCGCTGAGGTCTTATTTCCACTCCCTGAACAATTCACTGATGCTGGTCCTGACTGGATTTAAGAAATGTCTCTTTCAGGCTGCTCTAAGTTCAAAAGGCCCTGTCTGTCTGTCTGTCTGTCTGTCTGTCTGTCTGTCTGTCTGTCTGTCTGTCTGTCACGATTCTCTGTGAATTCGGCGAATATTCAACAGCTGTCAGTCGCTTTTCATTTCCGTTCAAACGCTACAATGTGCCATTGTTGTCTGACGCTCATTTACACAACTGGCTGCAAAGTTTCTCGTCGCCAGTGAGGCTGTGTTGTCTCGTTACTCACGTCCCAAGGACTTCCTTGAAGTCAAACATCTTCTTGATATCATCGACGTGCTTTTTCCAAGATCCATCGCTGGACTCGCCGTTTTCTTTCGCCATTTCGCACCGGGGTGGGAGGGCAGGGGAGGCGGGTGAGGGGAGGAAGAGAGAAGCCGCCGCCGGAGGATCACCACAGTCGTCTCACCAAGCCAGAAAAGAAAAGAAAAGAAAAGTATTGCACTTCTGTATTTCGCCAAGGGCTTCCTGGCTATTTGTCAGCGCAGACTATCTCGCTTCCTCAGCCCATGCATGCAGCCAGGCGAGCCCAAGGAAGGGGGGGGTGGGGGGGGGTATGTCCTACCCTGAGAGGTTATTTGACTAATCTGTTTGACGTAGCGGATCCCGACACTGAGCTTCCCCACTGTTCAGATCACTGTGACGGGGGAACACAGGCTCTCCTCCTCCTCCTCCTCCTCCACCCCCACCTCCTCCTCCTCACCGGGCGGGATTCAGTCAGTGTGAGGCGGCGATGCGATGCGCTCCGGTCGGGCTGCTTGCAGGAGGATGACACTTCAGTCGCATCCGAGCCGCTGTGCCACCGAGTCACACCGAGCGCCCTGTGGTTGTTATAGCGATGGGAGGAGTGGGAGGCTGCTGCTCCCGCCTATCCATATGACAGCGAGCACAACGAGCGATTTAAGTGTTCGCATTGCACCAAACCAGCGACCCGGTGCAAACTCCGCTGGGCTCCACGGTGTCAGGGTGTGTTTGTGCATGTTCACACTTCGGGCAAGTTTTGTGGTTGCTTGTTGCACAAACAAATGCTTTCATTTCATGGGAAATTTAAGGGCAGAGGCGTAGCTGGGAGGAACGGGGACCCATGCGCTGCAGGTGACCCTTGGCGCCCCCCTCTACCTCCTTGCATGGTTTGCGTGTTTGTAGGCGTGTTGGTGTCAAATTGCATCAAATTTGGGATGGGATGTGCAGAAATGAACACTGGAAATGGGTAAATAAATTTTTTATCTGAAAAAAGTAAGAAAAAGTCAGAAAGAGCCAGGGGAATCCTCCTCAGGCCCGACAAACGTGCAGTAAATGTTGTATGTACAGAGGAAACACAGCAAAGAAAAAAGAAAAAAAAGAGAAAACAGCGTGGAAACACTTGGCTTGTGCACATACAAGACATTTGACTCAGAGTCAAATTCAGAAACAGGATGAAGTGCAAATACGAAGAAAAAGGATGCAGGAAGAAGTTAAAGAGGAGCTCCAGCGTCTGTTTAGAGGTCTTTGGTATGACCAGTGACACATGAAAATAAGTTGTATGAAGCCTTCTGTAGCTCTAGTGGGAGCTGTGTGAAAATATGATCAATTCAGACCCGTCAACCCTCCAGTTTTTCCCAGGATGTGAACGCTTCCACAGCTATCAATGTAAAACCGACTTGAAAGACCACCTTTCACATTACGTAAAGTCACACTTAACAGTGTGTCAGCTCTTAAACAGGGGTGACATTAGGACAAAAGAAACATGATGAATGAACATGAAAATAGATTTATTTGAAAATATTTCCACTGAACATTCAGATTTGGTTTATTTACACGAGCCATTTAATGCTTTTATTTTCAGTTCAACTCTTAGTTTAAACCATGGTTAATTCATGAAAATGCTCAATAACTCCTGAGGCCAAATGTGTACCAGAAAGTGTCCAAATACGTCTAAATCAAGGCTGGATAAACATTTAACAGTCAGAATGGAAACAACTCTCTTTGATTGTTCAGAAATCCAGTTAAAGGACTCCCCTTACATAAATACTTAAAAGATAATGCTCAGAGATTTCTAACAACTCAAACTGATATTTGTTGTTAAGAACAGTACAAAAAAAACTCACGTGGACCAAACATGTGAGACGGCTAAACAGTTCAGATTCCTGATATGTGGAGCCCGCAGGATCGCCACAGGTAAGAGACAGTCACCAGTGCTACAAATATGACGGTCAGCTAAAAGTGCTTCTTCACGACGAACACACTGTAAACATCGTTTCTAAGGCCTCAGTTCACATCTTTTTTCTTACCATATTGTTTTGTACCTTCACACCTAGAGAATACAGGCATAGTCAATTAGAGAGAGGGGAAAACACTTCAGGGGTTCAGGCTTTGCCTTCAAATCAGAAACGTAACAATTCAAACCTGCTTTTGACTATAAGAGTACAAATAAAATAATCAACACTATTCTCTTCAACACTCCGTTTTTTATATTATTGACCAATTTACCTCATAACTGCACAATCTACATCACCTGAAAGGTCCAGTGTGCAGATTTAGGTGCATCTATTGGCAGAAACAGAATGTTCAGAATCGTGTTTTCTTTAGTGTAAAATCACCTGGAAATAGGAATTGCTGTGCTTTTGTTACCTCAGAATGAGCTCTTTATATCTGCAGGGGGTTTGAATTCTCTTCCAGAGACAGTCTTTAGCATTTTTAGCACCCACTGTAAAGGAAGGAGAGGTGAGGGGCATTCAGTTGGTTGATATCTACAACCCCACAGCTAGAGGCCATTAAATCCTACACACTGGACCTTTCAAGGTAGCTGCCGTGCTGCAGCTTTGCACATTTGGCGATGATGCTGGGAAGACCACCGTAAATTGTAGTGTAGTACTGTTGCTTGTGCGCTAGTTACTTTGGTTTCCAGTCTTGTTGAGTCTTAGGAGAAGGTACCGGTGAGGATGGCCTCTTGTTGCTGCTGATGAAGGGTCCCGATGCCGACAGCAGGGGCCGGCAGAGCAGGTCGGCTCACTAACTGGAGCTGAGAAGGCAGAGGAGACAGTGCAGTGTGTGCGAGGTCCACCATTCATTTCAGAAGCTTTTTATTTAGTGAAACACTGCTCACCTTGCAGGCCAGCTGCTTCTCAAACCTCGGAGCTACAAAAGGCCACGGACCCATGTTCTGAGGCTCCTCCTGGCTCCATATAAACTCTGGAGGAAAAGAGGGCACGATTCAGTGTTTTTCAGGGCGAGTTCACACCAATCATGTGACTTGACACAGGTTAGGGAGTTCTTCTGCTGCCCTTTGACCACAAACTGAAACAAACTTCAAACTGAAACAAGATCTGCTGCAGCATGTTTTTTTGAAACAGAGAGCTGAAGTGAAACCTAAACTTTGACATTTTGTAATGACATTTACAATAACTATAAAAACTGAGCCTCTGAACACACCATCACTCAACAGCATTTCAGGAGGTTCACTCAGAAACTCAAATGGATGTAATGTAATTGATATTTTTTAAACTTAAATAAATAGCTGACAAACTTATTAGTTGTTTTACAGTAATCATTTTTAATCAAAGATGGTAAAACAAACCTTTTATGACAGTAGATTTAATATGTTTGTGTTTTGGAGAGCTGCTCTGACAAAATTAGTCATTTTAATAAATAAAAATGGGTGTTTTTTTGCTATTTTCTGCCATTTTAAGAACTACACTCTTGATCCGTTGAACCAGAAAAGAATCAGCAGCTTAACTGATAATGAAAACAATTGTGCTGCAGCTCTATTGTTTTTGTTTTTTAGCTGTGATAACAAGTGCTGTAGACACTCAGGTCTCAGACACACTGATGGAGGAAGTCCTCAATGAAAGACGAGAGGAGACTTCAGAACTTGAGTGAAAACTGGCAGTCAAATCATCTTCCACTTCTGATGTGAAGAAGAGAGGAAATCATCTTCATTGAGCTCAGCCGACGACCCACAAACACAAAGGATTTATGCGTAAAGAGACGGATGTTGACACTGTTAGCCTGCAGTTCCTCATTCTTGGAAAGTCTTTCAAAACAATGAAGCAGTCACCGTCTGGACTGACATTCAGCTGCACAGGGTTGACAAAATAACAGAAACAGTTAACGCCGCTCTGGTGAAGCTCACCCTTCACATTTCTTTTTGTCCCTGATACACCAGCGTTTGTTTTTCTTTTCTGTCTTTTCCTTTTGTAACGCTGTCTTCAGGGCTCACTTATGAAAGTGACTGTCAGGCTTCTATTGAAGCCGCCGCACGCTGCTGAATGCCTTTCAGCTTACTGTGACTCAATCATGTAGCTGCTTTGGCAATTTCTGAATCTCTGAACGAGTGTGTTGAAGAAAAGTCCCATTCTTCAGAGAGATAAAACTAAAATAACTTTCTGCTGTGAGTAAAGGTCAAAGGTCGTTGCTCACTTTGAATCCTCCTCACTGAAGGATACAGACAAAGCCAGACATCTATGAAGGTGTCAGCAGCCTCATCAGGACAAACACAAAATGAGTGTGTCACCTTAGAAGTGAAGGACTCATGTCTGAGCAAACCAAAGAAAACTTTGTGTTCTGTATTTTCAGTCAGTCAGACTTTGATGGCGTCTTTGTAGATGTCTCTAAAATGCAAAGCTAAAAGGATTAAAGCAAAACATGGGGAGCTTTTAGTTTCTCAGAAAGACGTTCATATCTGGAACAAACAGTGGACACAAAGAGATGAACTGATATTGAAAATAACTGATGATGAAAACAGAAATCATATATGATAAGCTTCAGCAGTGGGGTTGTTGTAATGGCTGTTAATTTGTCCTCTGTGTTCCTTCTTTGGTTTCTAAGTCAAGCGGATGAACAGAACCCAGCCTGGTCCTCCACACTGAATCGTTCACAGCTGTTAAATTAGATTTGTCAAAGTGTTAATTTGTTCATAAACAAGCCCTGGTTTTCACGACAAGCAAAAAGCTAAACAGAAATGAACTTTTCCCCAACGACTGCACTGAAATCACACAAACTGTGGTTATGATGGCACTTATAAAGTCAGCCTGCCTCCTAACAGCACACGTACCTTTAGCTTTGGGGTATTTTTTGAGCTCCTGCTGCAGAGGCTCCAGAGGGAATGGACACAGCTCCTCCACACGGATGAGTGCTGTGTTCTGGTTGGCTGCTGTTGTCTCTCTCTGCTTCAGCAGGGCATAGTAATGCTTCCCTGAGCACAGCACCACCTTCTGGACACTGCATGGAAAAAGAAAAAAGGGGCAAGGTTTCATGTATGTGAAAGCTCTTGTTTTCTAAAACTAGTCACTGCAATTATGACGCCCCGCAGTTTGAATTATTAGTTTAACTAAACTACAGAATAAATTACGATCATTAGAAAAGTCTGATGTGACGTCTGTACCTTTCTGCTGAGACCAAAGTGTCACCTAAAACTGGTCTGAACGATGTTCCTGGTGCCAGTTCAGCCAGACTGGAAACTGCCCCCTGCCAAAAGAACAAACATTATTCAGCCGCTTGCATGGAAACATCAGTGTGAAGGAGACCGATCAGTTTAATGTTTCTTCTTTTCGACATCCGCAGCGCTTACAGAAAATCTGAGCAGAGTCTTGGGCCCCACCACAATGAGCGGTTTGCGGAAGTTACGGATCATCTGTCTCCTCAGCAGGTGGAAGTACTGAGCTGGAGTGGTGGGGTTGACTACAGCCATGTTCACATTGTCGCCGTCCACGCCCTCCTCTCTACTGTCACACATCTAAGAGACAAAAGAGGGCCAGCTGGCAATCATTTACAATCCAGGTAACGTGTAACACAACACATAGCCAACTAGAAGACACACATTCACCTAAGAAACATCCAAACTTGTAAACATTTGCAGTCTCAATAACAGAGTATGATTGTGATGATGCTCAGCAGTAGAGACCTGGATGTCCTGACGTCCCGATATTCCCACCAGTTAACCAATAACAACAGTCCGAAGTCCAAATCCAGAGGATGATTCTTGTAGTTAGTTCTTGTAGCGCTTAAGTAGATTGAGTTTGTGACCTCATGAGGTGATTACTGGTCCTTTACTGTATGAACTGACATGTTTATCCATCAGTGTAACGTTTGCATGGATGCAAACATGCTTTCATCTTTAAAAAGCTTTTCAAAAAAGCAGATTTAGAGCTGAGCTTTGAAAACAACAGTCCTCTGTTGGTCTGTGAAAAGTTCAAAATCAGCAGGTTCTATTTCATCCTTCCTGACTGCCAGAGGCGGTGCCTTAAGCACTGAATGACTCCGTCTCGCGCATGCGCAGGTCGAGAAGTAATACCAACAAAGTCACCTGTGAGTGACCCCCTGACAACCCCAGACAGGCTATAACTTCCGGTGTCGTCAGAGGATCTGTTCCTTTTTTCTTCTCGCTTCGCAGGCGTACTACGGTCGTAGCATTAGCTTGGAGCTAATTATCACTGTTACTTAACAGTGGCTAGTTAACAGTAGCTGGAAGTAAGTATTAGAAGCTCGTCGCGGGTAGCCTTGTTGCGAGGTGCGAGGTGCTCGCCCTCCAAGGGCTGCGGCAAGCTGTCCCTCCGGGAGGCGGTGTGTGCTGTCTCACCGGCATCGCAGATGCTCCTTTCTTCGGATTGTCCTCATCTTACGGTTGGACTCGACTGGTAAAGTACCACTAATCAGTGCATATTGTCCTTTGTTGGTGACGGCAGTGTTCTCGCCCCCTCTCCCAGCTTAGTTGTGCTCTGTTATCTTTACAGTTAGCAGCAGTGTGTCCGCTTGAGCTAACTTTATTATTTGATAGCAACTTTGGTTGTACCTGTTTTGTTTAGTAGCTTTGCAGTAACGACCTGTTGGTGATGGATGTGTTTTTGCTCCCTCTCCCAGCATAGGTGTGTTTGTTCTGTCTTGTTACGGTTAGCAGCAGTGCTTTCGCTCGAGCTAATCTGATTGTTTTGGTAAGGACGCGGTTGTACCTTGTGCTTTGCAGCGTTTCTTCTTGATTTGGAGTTAGCAACGGTGCTTGCTGTGTTAATTTGTTTTGTTTTGGTGGCGACTCGGTCGTACCCATGCTGTTTTTATAGCTACAGCATTCCTTATTTGGCTCACTTGTTTTTATAGTACTGTCATTGAGTTACTTTTATTATAACCTCTTTTGGTTCTCTTTGCAACTTGGTTGGGAAGTCAGGTTTTTTGCTCCCATTCCCAGCATACATTGTTTTTTTAAGTGTGGTTCTTCATAATCGGTGGCCACCATTATGATGACTTCTCACTCTTGTACCGCCTGTATGGCCCCTCTGCAGCCTGAGGACGGTCATGACATTTGCCCCTCATGTCTTGGCCTCGAGCACCTGAGGGAAGGTCTTTCAGAGGACCCCTGCATGAACTGCAGCTTCATGCCCCGGGCAGTGAGGGCTGCAAGACTGGCTGAGGTGGAACGGCTTTTTGGTGGTGTCCCCTCACCAGAAGGCCTAACTGACACTCACAGGCTGTCCCCAGCCCGAACTAGCCGGCCAAAGCGATGGGCTCCGGACACTGAAGGTGCTTCCTCCAGGAAGAAGGCTAAAGAGTGTAAGCTTGCTTCCAGAGTGGATCTCCTGACAGCAGAGCTTAATCAGATGAAGTCCATCTTTTTAGCCCTCCAGACGGGGACTGATGCAGGGAGTGCGTGTGCGTCCGTTCCTCCTGTGGCTTTGTCGGGTCCAGAGGATGACATCCTCTCAACAGCAGCTTCGGCCACTGAATTTGGGGAATATGGGACAGACACTGTCTCTCATGACACCGTCTCCCATCCCTCAGAAGCGGGCTCTCATTCCTTGGCCCATAGTTCAAGTGGTTGCTCAGAGGGTAGCTCCATGGGGGCCATCATTCGTATGGCCTTGGCTCGCCTGCAGCTAGATGTACTGCAAGCCCAACCGGCTCCAGTGAGCGCATTTTTTAGGCACAGGTCAGCCCCTGCCACATTCACTGTGCCTCCCTCAGAGGAGTACCTGAAGGAGTTGCATGCATGTTGGAGAGATTCTTAGGCTCTTTCTCATGCAACGTCTGATGGCCGAACACTGGCAGCCATGCAGGATGCAGCCAAGTTTGGCCTTGGCCGCATGCCAGCTGTTGAGCCGACAGTGGCCGCACTCATAGTCTCTCCTGATGAGGCCCTGAATGCGAGGTGTCCTTCACCCCAGTGTCGTGTCACAGATGATTTGCTTTCCAAAGCCTATGATGCAGCGGCTCGTATGAGATGCATCGGTAACTCAATGTCACACCTCATGCTCGCCCTCTCAGCCTGCCTTCAGGAGACTACACAAGACACATCAGCTCATAATTTTAGTGATGCGTCCCTGCAGGCTTTCGCCCTAATGACCAGGGAGCTACGGCGTGTGATGTCCACCCTGGTCCAGGCTTGCCGCCAGGTTTGGCTGGCTCAGTCGCCCCTCTCAGAGGCGTGTAGAAGGACCCTTCGCAGTGTCCCCGTGGAACCAGGAGAGTTGTTTGGGTCGGCTGCTTTAGAGGCACTAGAGCGGACGGTCCAAGCCAGGCAGACTAGACAGCAGCTCTCAGGTCTCCACAGGAGCGTGCCTCCCCCTGCTCGACCTAGAAGTTCTTCAGCAGCTGCACAGCGCCGCTCTCAGTCACAGGCTTGTTTTGGTAGCTACCAGAGGCCTCAGCGGCCAGTGCAGCAGCCAGTGCAATGGCCAGTGCAGCAGCCCGCTTGGCGGGCAGCTCAGGATGTTCGGGCCCCTGATTGTTAGCCTTCTAGTCAGCCTCGGGCCTTGGATGTTAACCGGCGCCCCCCCCCAGAGCCTCCAAAGGCTGGGGGGCCAGGAACTAAAGTTCTGGGGCCGGTCGTCGGCTGCTTTTCCCAGCAGCAGCTCAGTTATTGGGCTGCTTACACCTCAGACCCCTGGGTGGTGTCCACCCTAGCCCAGGGGTACAAACTGCAGTTCCGACGCTGGCCCCCTGCCTTCAGCCAGGTCAAAATGACCATCATAGGCGACCCGGCAAAAGCCTTAGTCTTGGACCAAGAGCTGTCTGCCCTCCTGGTCAAGAGTGCCATCGAGCCGGTAGATCCCCTGTAACAGCCCGGGGGATACTACTCGACGTACTTTCTGGTGGAAAAGAAAGATGGTGGATTTTGCCCCATCCTCGATCTCAGGGGCCTCAACAGATTCCTGAAGGTCATGCCATTTCACATGCTCACCATGGCAGAGGTTCTGCGTGTGGTTGCCGAAGGGGAGTGGTTCACTTCCATCGACCTGAAGGATGCCTATTTTCATGTTCCCATCATACCTCACCACAGGCAATTCCTTCAGTTTGCCTTTCAAGGCCGTCATTTTCAGTTCAGGGTGCAACCCCTTGGTCTCTCCCCCTCCCCGCGGGTGTTCACCCACTGTGTGGCAGCAGCCCTCTCTCCCCTGTGTGTGCGCCTTCCCAGTCTCAAGTGGTGCAGGATACGGCTGCTCTTCTGGCTCACCTAGCCCGGCTGGGTCTCAGGGTGACATCCTCCGCCTCCTTCCCCTCTTCCGGTAGGGCAGGTGGTTGCCCTACGTGCAGTTTCTACGCCTCCTGGGCAAGTTGACAGCTGCCGTGACTGTTGTTCCTCTGGGCTTGCTGTCACTTCGCCCTCTTCAATGGTGGCTGAATAGCTTTCACTTGGATGCCAAGTGGCACAGGCACAGGAAGATCAGGGTGTCATGGCGCTGCCTCCTTGCTCTGTCTCCATGGAGGAAAAGGGCCTTCATGTTACAGGGCATGCCAATGGGTTCTGTTCCGTCCCGTCGGGAGACCGTCACAACAGATGCTTCCCTCTCAGGGTGGGGTGCAGTGTGGCAGAACAGAGCAGCTCAGGGGCGGTGGTCTGCTCAGGCCCACACGGAACATGTCAATGTGCTAGAGCTGCGGGCTGTGCATCTGGCGCTCAAGCACTTTCTCCCATATTTGAGGGGGAAGCATGTGCTGGTACAGTCGGACAACATCTCGACCGTTTCTCAAATAAATCACCAAGGGAGTGCCAGGTCAATGCGGTTGCTGCAGGTGACCTGGGGCCTCCTGACTTGGGCAGCCGCTCGCCTAGCCAGCCTGAGGGAAATGTATCTACGGGGGAAGCGGAATGAGGTAGCAGACTTGCTTTCCCACTGCAAGCCTTCCCCAGGGAAGTGGCGGCTTCACTTGGAGGTGGTGCTCCACATCTGGGACCCCTTTGGCAGGGCGGAGGTGGATATCTTTGCCTCGGAAGAGACTACCCATTGATCCGCTGGTTCTCCTGGATAGAGGAGAGCAGCCCTCTGGGGCAGGATGCTCTGGCGCACGAGTGGCCAGAGGGTCTCCTGTACACATTCCCGCCAGTCCCTCTGATTATGGCAACGCTGCAGAGGGTTCTTCAGCGGGGCCACAGACTGCTACTGGTGGCCCCCTTCTGGCCAGGACGGACGTGGTTTCCTCTCCTGCACAGGCTCTGTCACAGCTCACCATGGCGCCTCCCCGACAGGAAGGACCTCCTGTCTCAGCTGGGGGGCCGGGTGTGGCATCCCAACCCTTGCCGTCTTCAGCTGTGAGTTTGGCCTCTGCAGGGCCCGATCCACTGCTAAATGAGTGTATAGGCACCGTCCGGAATACTGTTCTGAACGCCAGGGCACCGTCTACCCAGGTGCAGTATGAGAACAGGTAGTGGCTGTTCTCTGGTTGGTGTTTAGGAAGGCATGAGGACCCTGTGCACTGCACTGTGCCTACTATTTTGGAATTTTTGCAGTCTCTCCTGGATAGTGGTCGGTCCCCCTCTACCCTGAAGGTGTACGTGGCCGCCATTTCATCTCGACACGTTCCAGTCGATAACAACACGGTAGGATGCCACAAGTTGGTGTCCCTCTTCTTGAAGGGGGCTCTGAGACTAAGTCCCCCACGACTGCCAAGAGCTCCAGCATGGGACCTGCCTTTGGTGCTGGATGCTCTATGCTCGCCACCCTTTGAGCCCCTGGCACAGGCAGGCGTACAGTGGTTGTCAGTGAAGACTGCCTTCCTCCTCGCTATCACCTCGGCGAAACGTGTTAGTGAGCTTCATGCCATGTCGATCAGCAGTTCTTGCCTGCGGTGGAACTCAGACGGTTCAGGGGTCACCTTATGGCCAAATCCTGCATTCTTGCCTAAGGTTTTGTCAAACTCGCACCTTAATCAGCCTATCCAACTGGCTCGGTTTGACCCGCCAGTAGGGGAAGGGGACGAGAAGTCGGTGCTGTTGTGTCCTGTGCGGGCTCTGAGAGCCTATGTGGACAGTACTGTGGGTATACGCCAGTTGGACCAGCTTTTTGTGTGTTTTGGTGGTCCTAAGAAAGCCTGTGCTCTCTCCAAACAGCGCCTGTCTCACTGGATCGTGGACGTCATTTGTCACGCATATAAGACAGGTGGTCATCCCCTGCCATCTGGCGTGAGATGCCACTCTGTGAGAACCGTCTCCACATCATGGGCTGCCCTGAGAGGGGTGCCCCTGGAGGCAATATGTGCCACAGCCTCGTGGGCATCAGCAAGCACTTTTGCAAGGTTCTATTGAGTAAACATTGCCTCTCCTCACCCACTGGGTGTGGTCCTCCTACCAAGTTCTTCTGCTTCCAGTCAAAGTGCTTAAGGCACCACCTCTGGCGGTCAGGAAGGATGAAATAGAACAACAGTTACGTATGTAACTACGGTTCTATGAATCCTGGATGACTGCCAGAGCGTTCAGTCACTCAGAATCCTTGTGGCTTCGCGAGAGGATTCTGCAGGAACAGATCGACACCAAAAGTTATAGTCTGTCCGGGGTCGTCAGGGGGTCACTCACAGGTGACTTTGTTGGTATTACTTCTCGACCTGCACATGTGTGAGACGGAGTCATTCAGTGCTTAAGGCACCACCTCTGGCGGTCATCCAGGATTCATAGAACCGTAGTTACATACATAACTGTTGTTTTCTTGCATAAGTGTACCAATTTTCCATCTGTGCAGTACGTGATGAACCCTGCTTCTTATGTTGTAATGTGCACTAGTTTGAATTCAGGTTACAATGAACTGTGCAACATATTCAGACATTTAAAAAACACCAAACACACCATGTAGTGGACTGTACTGTGAAAGGTCAACAATTCCAGACATTCATTATGTCTGAAATCACCCCACACCTACTACAGAGCACTCCATTTAGCCCCCTCCGTTTTCAGTGTTTTAACTGTGTCCATGCACATGTTTAAACTGACATCACCACACTGCAGTGAGTCACCTTTATAGATCTGTGTGACACTAAAGCTGTCCCTGATGACGCAAAAGGACGATGATTCTTAAGCATCTGAAATCTCAATTTACAATTCACAACAGTGTAAACTGCAGGGGGTCAATTATATAGGGAGTAGTGAATGGGGAGGGAAGGATTTCCAACACAGCGTCAATCTTATGTCTTTTATGAGCCGACGACTGGTGGCCAATTAAGTAACATTATCTCTATGGGTTTGTTATTGATTTCACCTGTTAATGGCCTGTAAATAATATCCTTTGTACTAAAGAAAACTGGCCTGGGCTGGCATGTACCATGACTCTTACATACCATGACGTATTCTGCACTGTTTTTGCACAAATGCCCAGAAAAGAATAATTCTCTGAATATGACTCCTCAGTTCATTCTTCAGTTCCTAGTATACAGCTGCCATGTTGCTTTTTTTAGATCTTTGCTCCTGTTCATAAACACAGTGGACAAACCCAGCTCCAAAAAAAGTTGGCACGCTGTATAAAAGGTAAATAAAAACAGAATGCAATCATTTGCAAACAAACTGTGTTCACAGACAATGTTTTTGAGATTTTTTGATGAGGTAAAATGTTCAATATATTGCCTTTGTTATGTTTTCAGTTGAGCAAGTGTCAAATTCTGTTTTATTTACGTTTTGAATGAGGCGGCCATGTTTGCTTGGTTTTCATGCTGTAACATAATATATTAACTGCCAAATCTGACATATTTCCTGGTTAAAATTTCCACGGGGATGCTGACCTGCCATTTACACAAAATCAGGAACTGGTAACATGGTTTGTTGTGAATGTGACATTACAGGACCACAGACCTGCAGGAAGCGCTCCATATGGCAGGATGAGTGTTCAGGTCCGGCTCCATCGTAGCCATGAGGCAGCAGGATCACCATCCCATTCTGTAGCAGCCACTTGGCTTCACCTGGGGACACAGTGGTTTCACATCTGATGTGCGAAGATTTTTCCAAAAATAAAAGATAATGAGCGTAATTGCGAATCTGCTGAAAGCACCAGTGGGCAGGCGTTTACCTCCAGACAGGAAGGTATCAAAGATGATCTGTGCTCCATTGAAGAAATCTCCAAACTGGGCCTCCCAGATGGGAAGGAGCTTCGGCTGTGCGATGCTCATACCATATTCGAATCCAAGCACCGCCTCCTCAGACAGCGGGCTGTTGCACACCTGAACACACACAGTACGCCACAGTGTTTGATATTATGTAAGAATGAATGTTCTAAATATGTCCTGACAGATCACATGGATGTTCTGTCTGGTGTAAAAGGGTTTTACCTCCAGGAAACCGTCCTGCTGTGGGCTGATGTGGTTCAGAGGGATAAACGTGTCGTTTGTACCTTGACACACCACCATCACATGCCGCTGACTGAACGTGCCTCGTCCAACATCCTGTCCGCTGATTCGGATATCAAAGCCTGCAACAACGATTTGAAATCTACAAATCCATTTCTCAAACTTCTCTTAAATGTGATCTTGTGTACTCTCTGCTTGACGCTGACCTTGACAGAGGAGAGAGCCGAAAGCCAAAGCCTCTGCTGTGGACCAGTCCAGTTTGGTCCCATCTTCCAACTTGTGTAACCGAGCCTGAGATCCCAAAGGAAGAAAAAAAATCATCATCTCACTGCTGCCATATCAACAACACACGATGCAGTGGAAGAGATGGCCCCACCTGTACATGGGTCTTCATAAGGTGGCTGTGCAGCTGGATGTGCTCAGGGATGTCCACAGATTTCGCCCCCACAAACTGCAGCAGGGGAGTGGGGACACCCGTGTCCCAGGTGCTGACTCGAGCCTGGGGTTCCACCAGATCCCCCCAGCGGCCCTGCAGGTTGGTGGGTGGAGGGCTGTACAGGGTCATGTTGGACAGCTTGTCGTTGAGCATGCTGTAGTGTTTGGACTTGATCTCGTCACGCTCAGCATCGGTCATCAGACCCTCGGAGATCAGCTGGTCTGAGTAGGTGTCAGGGACGCTCTTACGGGATCTGTGAAGATGTGACAACGTGATCCAAATATATACAGACAACAATGTATCTGTGGTGGAAAAAACGTTTTGTTGTTAAAAAAATTTAACTGTCTTGGTTTAACTCCACTGCAAATGCAAAAACAACATGCTGCACTTACAAGGTTCAGTTTTAAAGAGTTAATTGAGATTTTTTTCACATTACCGAGTTACACATTACCAAGAAAAAAACACTCCTGTTTGTAGAAACTTTGTCTTTTTGGTCAGAGCCCAAAAATTTCAGCAGGTCACACAGAAAAGCAGGTCGCATCAGCTCTGACTCTACAGCAGCAGTCATTGCCCTAAAACTGTTGAGTGGAAACTATTTTTATGGAAATGTTGTAGTTATCTGCAGTGGTATACAGTATAACCTGGAACCAGACCTACAATTGTTGTTTCGATCAGTATTCAATGTGAAGTCTTGGTTGGACACGTTTTAGCTGCAGGTGAATCAAACTGACCGGATAATCTTGTACATGGCAGGGTTGGTGAAGAAAGGCTCATCCAGCTCGTTGTGGCCCCACTGACGGTAGCAGATCAGGTCCAGGATGACGTCTTTCCTGAAAAGCCGCTGGTAGTCCACAGCCAGCCGAGTGGCCCGTATCACGTCCTCTGCATCATCTCCGTTTACATGGATGACAGCGCAGTTCACCATCTTACCTGTGAAACGAATGTGAGCACTTGTAACAGGATACATGAGCTGTGATAGTTTGAAAGCAAATCTCAGGTTTTACCTCACATCAAATTGTATCAAACAGATGTTTCTATGCCTCATAAGAAAGAAGTCTTATTACTCTGATACATACAGTATCTACAATATTCACTGACCGACGTCACTGCAGTACAAAGAGGATCTCCCCCTCTCGGATGGAGTGGTGTAGCCCACTTGGTTGTTCACAATGAGGTGGATGCTCCCACCGACTCTGTAGTGAGGGAGGTTTGAAAGTGTCAGCGTCTCTGTAACAATCCCTTGGCCAGTGAAGGAGCCATCACCGTGGACCTGCGAGAGGAGGACACAGATTCTGTTGAAGTTTTGGTAACACTGCTGGAAGGTTCAATAAGGACATCTTTAACAATAAATACTGACAGTATTAAGTTACTCTTCATGTATAGTTGTTGGCTGCATGTGTGTATTAGCTCATATGAATCAGTACCTGCAGACAGACGACGTGGTCCCCCGGCTGGGCGCAGTCATCGGGTGAATAGTCACCTTCCTTCTTGATCTGCTGCCTGGCTCGAGTTTTGCCCTGAGCCACGGGGTTGATCGCCTCGAGGTGAGACGGGTTGGGCAGCATGGTCACATGAAGAGGGTGTCCAGCTCCGAAATCCAACTCCACTGAGGAGGTGAGGTGGGAGAGGACATCGCCGACGGCGGGCGAGGTGTCCGGGAACTCGCTGAGGCCACGCATCTTACGGAACATGAGCTGGAGAGAAGAAATGATGGAGGAACTGTGTCGATTGATCTTATCTTACCCTTGTTTGCTGTCCGGTAGCTGGCCATGACTTTCTGTTTACTTGTGCTACTGATAACAGTGGTGCAACGTAAACTAATCTTATCAGGCTGTGGATAACTTCAAAGTATTCATGTCTCATTGAATGTGGCTGTCTTGGGGTAATTAACCTCTGGTGGGAACTTCAGCAGGCCTGTCAGGAGGTTGAGTCTGCCTCTATGCGGCATGCCGATAATAATGTCAGTGACCCCGCTGTGGGCCGCCTGGTAGAAAAGCTCGTGGAAGAAGCCCATCATGCTCTCTGCTCCTTCTCCTCCATAACGTTTCACAGTAGCAAACTTGGTGGCTAGAAAGTGGTCAAATTCCTACAGATTGTGAGAGGAAAAACATGAAATCACCACATGAAACATTGTTTTTACATTGGTTATGGAAGTTACCCTCGGCCTCTTTCGTCTTGGATCTACCTGAGACTCCAGCATGACCTTGGCCAGCTGCCTCCTCTCCTCGGGGGAGAAACTCCTCTTCTTGAGTTCCTCAAAGCGGTCAGCAAACCACTCCCTCTCCTCCAGGCTGCTCAGCTGGCTGGTCTCCACTGACAGGTGGCCGCAGTAGGCTTCTTCCAGGTAGGCCTGAACCTCCTCAACTGAGGCCTCCGCTTTGCCAAAGTGTCGTAAACCTGCGCAGGCACATTGCACGAGCAGTGATAACACAGACGTGAGGTTGTGACTGTTTTTCATGTTTGTCCACACATAAGTTATATGGGAGTGATTTTACATAGTTGTATTGCTGCTTTAACTTAATTTGAAGGTCTAAATATAACTTCTATAACAATCAGTCAATTATTATCAGTGAAGTTTATCCTACAAAGAATATGAAGAAAATTTTTTCTTTAGTTCTTTAAAAAGTTCAGATTACACAGTATGTAAAGCAAAGTATGTAAAAATGCACTTAGTATTAAAAGTAAAAGCATTAAGTGCAGAAAAATGGCCCCTGTGATATACTATCATATTATTACATTACATTACTATTACTCGTGCATTAATTAAGACAGGATATGACTGTTGTAGTTGATTGAGAAACTGCTAATGTTTATTATTTCATCCCACCACTGAGATCACATAATGCTGCATGAATATGAGACACAAAACGTGGTGAGAAGGAGTACAAAATGTCATTATCCCAGCATGTGAAGCATGCATCCTGCAGGTTTCATGCCCAGCTGTCAGGTACCTGAGGTGTTGAGCGGTCCTCTGATGCTGCCACTGAGCATGTTTATCTCCGGGACGCTGTCAGCAACAGGCTTCTGGGGCTGTAAGGGGTTAATTTTAGCAGCCTTGTGCCCATGTTGCCTGTATGCCTCAACCAGACGGGACAGGCCATGATCTGAGCAAAGAGCAGAGCAACAGTCAGGATGAGCTGTCCTAAAGCCAGCGTCAATGTGAGCCACTGAGAGCAAAGGCAACAAAACCATCATCTGCATGTAAAAATTCACTGGGAGTGACAAGTGACGCACGTATAAAACGAATAACGGAATAAAATGGCGTTATAAACAAGAATTAAAGTGCATTTGTTTGTCAGTAACATTATTTTATCGCGCTAGAGACTCCTCGCCTTCTTATCAAGTGATGTCAAAGTGTCCATACTGTGAATTAACCCCATACTGACCTTGATTCAGCGCCGCGATGCGCTCGCTCTGCACTCTCTGCTGCCTCTCGCTCTGTTTGGGTCGGTATCCGTACACACCTTTTTCGGTGTGATAACAGCTGCCGACAACCTGGCGAGCGACACAGGGCGGCAGTCTAGTGAGCGATTTTTTCAGGAAAAGTACGGCCGACATGATTAAAAAGTTCTGCTTCACGCCACACGCCACCGGCTATAAGACGGCGGCCATACTGCCGAGACAGCGACGTTGAGGGAGGAGACGCCGCACCGGAAGCCTATTGGCTGACGGTCGTACACTCGTTTCACAATCCTGCTTCGAGGAAATGCGCATTTTTTATTTATTTTATTATTATTAGTAGTAGTTTTTTGTTAATTTTCTGTCACATTTATCAAACAGCAGGTTTCTGATTGTAGTACACAAGGATGCATTTCGGAGCAACGGTGCATTATGTTTAAGCTAAACTGGCATAAAATGCTGGAAGTCACTGAAGCACCCCGCGTGACGTAGCGCAACAAGTGTCATCAAGCAACACCTGCGCTGCGTTCACGTGCTCCTTGTAAAATCCAATTTCTACATGTGGAAAGCAGGATTTCAATTGGTTTTGGTAAGAAAATTGTCAATTTTCTGTTTCTCTCTATATTGATTTTTCTAGTTACTCACTGCTTAAAATTCCCCTTAGCGACATAATACATTCTGGAGCAACGGTGCATTATGTTTAGGCTTCATTAGAATGTTCAAAGAAAGGATGTAAGTGAAGTAGCCATCGTGACGTGGGCAACAAGTGCCATCAAGTAACGACACTTGCGCTGCGTTCAGGTGCTCCTTGTAAATTAAACCTTCACACTTTTGGAAGGGAAAATTTCAAGTGGTTTTGGTAACAATGACCTTAATGTCCTGGACAGTGCTTATCACCATCATCATCAAAACAATGATGAAATGAGGGAATATCCTTTGGAGGAATAATGTCCATCCACTCAGTAGTTTACAGATTTACAGAGGGCAGGTTAGTCTATGTCAAGGTGCATTAAAATATTAAGGAGGCTTTTGTTGGCAAAACGTCAAAACATCTTACTAAGACACTTTACATGCTTATTTCTGAACTTGTAAAAAGATTGTTATGTCATGTCATGTCATGTCAAAAAAATACATTAGTCTGTTAAAACAGTAAAAGAGAAAACCATTATAACTAATTTGCCTTGTGCAGCTACAGTTTGCCTGTGATACAAGATCAGCTTTGTTTTGTTTGCATTTAAGGATGGCCTGAGTTGACACAGCTGAAACCTTAGACTCAAATGTTAGCTGCAGCTATGTGAAAGCCTCATTAACTGTAACAGCGCAGAACCCAGTGCTCTGAAGCCTCATTTCCAGTTCAGAAAGTCTCAGATGAACCATTAAAATGTTTTGCAGCATGCTTTATAATCAGTTCTCAGCTGTTTAAAAGTTCCCTTATCGGCTCACTTGGTTGGGTTTTTAAAGTTTTGTTCATAATGGGAAGTTAGACATACAGTAGGCCCATTGTTGTTTAAAATGGAACAATCCCTGCCTTTGTATTTAGGGAACGACAACTCACTCAACTTCTATCTGTTTTCATTTTGTAGTTTACAGTAACTTCGTTTTAGTACAAGAATTTAAGCATATTGTAAATGTATTCGTTGACCCCTGGCATCTTTAAATACTTGCACATTATGCAAAGATTTATAGCCAAAGTTGCTAAACAGACTGAAACTACATCTCTGCTAGTTTCTGGTACAATCTCTGCCACTGGGTGGAGATATTTTGCAGTGTTTCCTGTTTGACGGAGAAGATAAACCACAAGCATTTGGTCTCATAAAGTCAGAAGTTATTTTATGTTGCTTTCAGAAGTCATACTGTGATTAAGTTGGAGGAGGAGAATCTTGTCATTTTAAGGAAAAACTGATAAGGAAAATAATGAGAAATGACGTTTTTAATATGAAGCCATTACAAAGCTCTTTAAGTAGTCTGCAGACTCTGCTCAGTCCATAGATTCTGCTGGTTAGAGACAGAGTCATTTACCCTCTAAATCGTTTAATTTTCATGATGAAATCAAACATTTGGTTTTTAGTTTTCCATGTCAAAAACGTTGGTCCTTGGTTCCTTCTGAACAATGTCTCCCTGTATTATTCCCAGTTTTAGCAGGACACACTGTACCTTAAATGAACAAGAAAGGTCATTTCATTGTAACTTTAATGAATAATTAATGAATAATAACCAATTTAACAAGAGAGGAAACTGCAGAAAAGGAGGAAGACATGCCAGTTTGTTTTACAACAGTCATCAGACCACGATGTAATGCTGCAGAACATGTTGTGTCTGGTTAAAAGGTGAGGCGAGGCTCTCTTTATCCTGATAGTAATGACTCCATCTCTTGCCTGTGTTACACTGCTATCATTGTGCCGCTAGAGTTGTTATCCTCTCTATATACAGATGGTCAAAGGTCATTCTCAAGGCCCTGTAGAACGGCACTCTGGGAAATAACAGTCTCGGGTAGCTGAGGGAGGTGAATAATCCAGAAAATGTAAACACTTTCACTTTATAATAACCTCAGTGAGATACTTGACACTGCAGAACAATCATATAAATAAGTAGAAAAGGATCCGAGTCTGTCCCAAGCTGCAGTCTCTGAGAACACTTAAGCAATGATTGTTTGGGTGTTACTGACCCCAGTATGAGACAAACTCACCCCTGATGGTGTGGAACATCAAACCAGTCTGTGCTGACAGCGAGCTGCATCCGAAATGCATCGAGTGAGTTTGTGAACATTTGTAAAATGTGAGGTTATCTGTGGTTGCTGGCTACAAGTAATATTTATTTACATTATCAATTCTTCTGATGATCATTTGTCATTTAGTCTTTAAAACGCCAGAAAATCGTGACATATTTTCCAGAGCTGTAGGTCTTCACGTTGCTTGTTTTGTCTTAACAACAGTCCAAAATTCAAATACATTCAATGTTTGATAAAACAGAGAGAAGAAGCAAATCCTGCTCTCTGAGAAGCTGGAACCAGTGAATGTTTGACATTTTGGTTTGAAAAGCAATAATCGATTAGAGAGGATGGCCAATTCACTTCTGATGACTGACTTGTTTCAAGCTCCAGAAGCATGAATCAATTATCAAAAGTGTTGGTAATTAATCTTCTCTTGATCAACTAATCGGTTAATCAGCTAATCATTTCACCACTGCGAGTATAAACTCACTGTTTACAACAGTTAGGTCACCTTTATATTGACAGGATTTATTTGGATTTCACCCAAATGTTCATTTATTTGTGGAAAGACCTTCAGGGGCAGATTCACGTAATTAAAACCCAGAATAATCACAAGATAAACCTGCATCCCCACCTGGTACTGCTCAGAAATAAGCAAAGAGAAGCACAACAAAGTGGAACAAGTTAGCGAGACAGGACACACTGGGGGAGGGGGGAGGGGGGTGGCTTGTAAAATGTCTTTACAACACTGGACAAACACAACACAAAGACACACAGTCCATATTAGGGGATATGGTTTAATTTGGAGACAGAGGCAAAGAAACACACCACACATGAACAAACATTGACCCAAAAAGAACACAGATTCTTTCGGCTACACACTCCGCTATGGGAAAAAAAACAAAAACAGAAACGTAAAACTCTACACAGGTATAAAGCAAGGCTCAAACTAAACAGATAGTTAACTCTTCAACTAAGACAATTATCCACACAAGTTGTTGAAATCCTGATGACCATTAAACTATGTGGACAGCACAAATACTAACATGAAACTTACCACGATTTAGAGGATCCCAACCCCCCCGAAACTGAAACTGATTAGCGAAGTGAGGGAAATGCAGATATCGAAGTAAAATCAAAATCAGGCATCTTTTAGAGACAAAAACAAAGCAATACAAAAAAAAAAACTGCTTGACACCACCAAGAGGCCAAACTCGAGACCTGGTCAGGGCGAGGCCACATTGAGAGGCCAGACAATTTTTTTTTTCCAATATAGATTTTTTTTCTTTAATTTCCAATATAAAAAGCTTCACTGGTACAAAATACATATGAACAACCAGTTGTAGAAATTGGAAAGCCTGTGTATGTCTTTTTTTTTCTTTTTCAAATCCCACCCAGTTTCAAAAAATTGATATTGAATGAACAGAAAACTACTGTATGTATAATACAGATCACATCAAGATGCACCCACTTTGGCTTTCATCAAGACAAGATAAAACATCTATCAAATTATTGGTGGAACATGAACAAAGTCCTACCGATTATCAGACAAGAAAATAACACAAGAAAAGATTTTTTTTTTTCCTCTCTTTTCTTTTGGATCAAGACAATATCTATAGAGATGCAAAGCTACCACACTGTCAAAAAATAGCACTTCAGAATATGAAAACACAGAACAAAGAAAGTGATTGTTAGAGCTTGAATGGGATTTGTGATGGAAGCCCCTGAAGTGAGTCAAGTTCTTGTTGGGACCGCTGTGGACTGTACATTGTGCTTTTTTTTTTCTTCTTTTTTTTTTTTTATTTTATTCATTCACAGTAACACTTCACCATACACTGCACATCTCCACAGATCTGCAATCATTTCAGTGTTTGACACCACTTTATCAATAAAGATCTTACCAACATGGCACCCAAGCTGTCTTACTTGAGTTTTAGCTTGTTTTTGACTGAATCCAAAGCAAATTCCCTGACACGTCTGACCACCAATCGTTTGTATCGCAAAGTGTTACAGTACACATGTTCACACTCACTAAGAAAGAGGTTTAACCTTCAAATGTATAGGGAAGTTTATTGTTTATCTACAATTTTTTAACCAACTGTTCAAATTGAGTACATCACAATACACATTTACCAATAACTCAACACACAGAGTTTGGGGGGAGGGGGCATGAGCAGGTGACAAGAGCTTTCATGACACTGGCATAAATAGACAAAAAAGGCTAACTGCAGCAATCTCTAAACCAAGGCCTAATAAGGATGTGTAGGCAGTTTCTAGACGTATATATGGCACTTTGAATATTGTATTGCATTTGGATAGAAAAAACACACTGTAAAAAGCACATGCCCATATTAAAAAGTGAAATCAGTGGTACCTTGAAAATGTTGGGATTATAATCACACACACAACATTCTGCAAAAGTGATTAGCTCCCACAATTGTGCTTAACGTTTCCTTACAAAACTACAACACTTTCCTTGAGCACTGCTTCAAATTTGGTACCTTTTTTATTTTTTATTTTTTTGGAATATTTATGTATTTTGAGAAAAGGAAGAAAAAAAATCCAAAAAAAAAAAAA
Source organism: Chaetodon trifasciatus (assembly GCA_037975065.1). NCBI lineage: Eukaryota > Metazoa > Chordata > Actinopteri > Chaetodontiformes > Chaetodontidae > Chaetodon > Chaetodon trifasciatus. Next base: position 13,847,022 of record JBBMOE010000002.1, read on the forward strand.
AAAAAAGGTCAAATGGTGACAATTGTGCATTTTGTGTCGTAATCCTGTGTGTCTAGTTTCACACACAAAAAAGCCCCTGAGTTGACAACTCTTTAGCGCCATCAGGTACGCAGTTTTAGGGAACCCTTCTTTGGGGGTGAAGTGGTTGTTATTTTGTAGTACAACAGACAAAATACCACCCCGGTAAAAATAAACAAGTGTAAACTTTGTGCTGAAAAAATGGAATGTATCTGTAAACCAACACTATCGTGGTGGGTTTAGTAGTATTAATGTGCTGTGCATCGTGTCCGACTGAAACATGAGCGAGGAAATCACCGAAAAGAACGATCAGCAAAAAAACAAAAAAAGCAAGTGTGAGCGTGTTCATTAAATGTGCAGAGACCCACGGGTCGCGTGTTGTGTCCGAGTGATCTCTTCTTCAGGGGCTCCCACATTTGCAACCACAGAAAGTGTTGTGTGTGTCGCAGTGTGTGCATGTGTGTGTGTGTGTTTGTGTGCACGGAAAGAAAACAAGGTAATATTACAGGAAAGTATGTTGTGTGAATTCAAAAACACTGAGTTTGACACATGGGCACTTTAACAACAAAATACAACAGAAAGACATTGTCTGGCATCTGTATGATTAACAGACACTGTAAATCATCATCTTTCAACATGAGGCATCCAAACTAAACCAAAGTGAAACATCCATTAATTCATTAATGAGAAATTCACAGAAAGTCAACAAGACGTACCGTGGAAGTTGAACACTAAGTTTTTCTTAAACATAGGAAAAAAATTAAATCTATGTACTGTGACCCTTAAAAAAAAAAAAAAAAAAAAGTACTTTTTTCCCAGAAATTGAAATTACAATTAATGCAGAGGAACTTTTGACTTAAAGTGTTTTTAATTTCTATAAATGACCCTCAAGCAGTCACGCTGATCAAACTGATTTTTAGTTGTCTTTAAAAATGTAATACACTGAAGACCCCCCCGACACAGATGACATTACAACATAATCTACAAAAAACCCAAAGTTTTGCCTGGGTTCTGTTAGTTAAACTTCTATAGATTCAATGGTATAAAATATAGGTAATCTAAGTGTGCATTTAAACCACAGATTGTCTATTTGTGAATCAGTTCTAAAAAAGTTGACTCATGTAGGTAGTCATTCCTCTAAACAGAGCAAATGTACCTTTTATTGTGCCATCAATAGTTCAAAAAAAGGTAAATACACAGGGTATTTTTTGTAAATGAAAGAAAATATATTTTGAAATAGCCTTGGTGTAAATCTTCACACTGCCCGCAAAATGTAGAGATCATTACAGAGCACTGAGAGGGGTTTTACTGGTCAGACTTTCAAAAGTGTTGGAAAGTGGTCTGTAGCATGATTTTATTTTTTTTAAAGAAGCCAACATATTGCTAATGGCACCAAATAGCACAGACGTGTGCCAATCCCTGTATTCAGCTTTCAAGTGAACTTTACTGAGAGAGGTAAAAAGAAAGTAACATTAAAAGAAAAGAAAAAAAAAGCAACAAAGCTAAATGAAAATAAGAAATCCCACAGGTTTTTAAAACATTCGCAAAAAAAAGTCTCTTAAATGAACTCAACGCAGGTACGTTTTCACATTGATTTGCTTGACCTCTCTCCCACCTGTCACATTTCTATACAGAACAAAAAAAAAATGAATATACATGCAGAAAAATCAGGTTGAGCTAAGGTCAAGGGTCAGTGGGTGGCCAGGTATTGGTCAGGCGAGCTTAGAGAGACATCACAGACAATGGTGGGATGATGAGGCCAGGAGTTTGGCTTGGCTTTCAACATCATGAAGACATGCTAGGCTAATGATGAGCAAACAGGCATGGAGATTTGTTCTAAAAAAGGAACAAAAACACGAAAGGAAGAGAGAGAGAGAGAGAGAGAGAGAGGGAGAGAGAGAGAGAGAGAGAGAGAGAGAGAGAAGACAAAGAGGAGAGAAGAGAAAGTTAGGGGTACAGCACAAGAATCGTTTAGCCATGAGGCACAAAAACCAACAAAACAATGCCAATCACCACATACAGTAAGGACAGCGCGGTAAACATTTCCCCCCCTTCTTTCTCCCGACACACAACAACAATACACAGATTTAAGGAAGTGACACCACCAGGACATATGGCAGAGACTCCAACATGCACAAACTGTATACTTGGCACCCAAAGAGATCCATCTAGAGCCAGTCCCTTGTAGGAGACTTGGAGGATGGATGGAATGACTGGAAGAGGTTGTTAATAGAGAAAAGAGAGAGGTAGCCTAGCTCATCATGGCTTAGATAATGACAGAGAGAAAGAGTGAGAGACAGAAAAAAGTTGAGATGGGGGGAGCAGAGGTTGAAGAATTCAGATTGCGAAAGATTTTCACACTAAGTATGAGAAACGGACGAGACAGACTACATGGAAAAAGCCAAACACAGGTTGAAGCTCTGAGCTTGGGGTCTACGTGGCCTGGCTGCAGCCCTTCAACACAATGACTGTACCTTAGTCAACCTGTCTAGCTTCACCTGAAGGCAATGAAATGGCATGGAAACACACCTGATGCTCTCCACTAATTACAGTGACACAAAATACCTCCAGCGAACACTGACTCCAGTGATAGTCATAAATAATCATATACATTAAAATATTTAATCCGACTCAAATTACATGATAAAACCGCAGGAATGAAATACAGTAAAATGTGGAAAGATCATTGCAACCATTTTTTAGGAATAGGGTGAGTCTCCCTTCTGTGGTGGGCTCCTTCCCCCTGCCCCACTGAGTCTCTGCTGTGGTGACCTTGGCTGGAGGGTGAACTTACCCTAGCAGTGCTAGCATTAGAGCTGGGGAGGGGGGGAAGGCCCCGGGGCTAGGATCAGTAGGGTTTGCTGTCGTTCTTGGAGCGTTTCAGCTGAACCTTCAGCCTCTTCATTCCGATCTGGAAACCATTCATGGCCTGGATGGCAGCTTGCGCAGACACTGGATTGTCATAGCTGACGAACCCTGAGAGCACAAAGGTGGAGGACACGTGTTACATACATCTGAAGAGCAGCTTCATACCCTGTTTCATCTTGAACACGCCGTCTTCACATGCTCACGAAATGCATTTGACTCGTCTCATGAGATTACAGCTCAGAATGACAGCTGTGTAACTACAGCTTTAAGAATTCTGGATAACCTCCTGAGACAATGTGTAGGACCTGAACTTCAACTGCCTGTGGCGGCCAGAAGGAAAAAATATATTTTTTCACACCACTGAGAGAGAATTTTTTTTTTTACGCCTGTATAAGGGAAGCTAAGGTGACATTACCTTGTACTTAAAGGTCATTGTGTAAAAAGGTAAAATCATAGATTTTTCTCATATTTATTGGATTTTCTCTGGAAAAAAGGAAATCCACTGCAATGCATACTTAAAATCAATACCAGAAACAACTGACAGTATGTTGAAGTAAAGACCATTTTTAAAAGCTGGTAATGTCATCTATTAAGTAAAAGAAAATCTTTTACTGGTTCCAGCTTCTTAGATGTGAGGACTGGCTGTGTTCATATACATATTTTACATTAAATACTCTCAAAATATTACAGTTTTACCTGTAATGAGAACAATCCTAAAAACTCTAGGCAATAAAATGAGAGACAAATAACATTTCTGTGTTATCATTCATGTTTTAAAGCAATACTTGAACAGTACAAAATGAATGTCATATCTTAAAGCATTAAGCTGCAACAAGAAGGTTAAACCAATTATTGTACAAACATAAAAACATTTTTTGTAAACATTGTGGGGAGGGCGATACTTCACAATGAGCATGATTATGAGGGGAAAGGACTTATGGTGACACACTTATGGTTTGAACTGTACTAAAGGCACAAATTGAGAACTGGTGTAGCGTAACTAAGAAATGGTGCAGAGAAAATAAATTTGTGCAGAGATGTAGCATGCAGCAGATCAACACTGATCCAGCTTCATCTCAATGGGACGCCAAGGTAGGAAATTTATGGTGGCACCATACCAATCCAGTATCCACGGTATGACGTAGCATGTTGGCAAGGTATATCAGTTATATATTGTGGTGCCAGCACACTCACCAAAGCACTTGCTCAGATTGGTCTGTTTGTCAATGAAGACTTTGGCAGAGACCACATTTCCAAAAGGCATAAACATCTGCAGAAGATCCTGGTCTCCGAACTCCTGGGGCAGGTGGTAGATAAACAGGTTGGCGCCCTCTGGCCCTACTCCATTTGGTAAGAAAATCAAAAACTCAAGTTAGACGCTTTTCGACTCAGTTAATTGTGAAACCACTTTGAAAATGCATGAAAAAGCATGTTAATGACACAGACTGAAACAAAGGCGATAAAAAAACGAACAATTTGAAGATGTGATGCCAGAGTGTGTTTGTGTGGGCTGAGGAACTGCTCACCTTCCTTCTGGCTGCCAGCAATGCTCTGCTGCAGGAGAGACTGGCCGTAGAGGGACGGCAGGGCGGAGGCTGTGTACTGCTGCATCCCTGAGTAGGCCTGGGTCAGAGCGTCCATGGAGCTGGCTGCTGACCCGTTGGCCATGGAGGCCCCCAAGCCTCCATTCATGGCCCCCATACCTATAAAACAGAAACTTGTGAATGTGTTGTACACTCAAAACCAAGTAGAAAACTATTTTGAGGCTGATACTGAAAGCAGCATGAAATGTTTTAGCCACCAGGGGGCAGAAAAACAAGGTTTTACAAACAAAGCTTGTGAGGTTACACTCTCTGGTCACTGATACAACACCTCTGCCGCATGTTCTACCTTCTGTTAAACTTTCCAAGAGGTGTTAATTCATAACAGATATTACAGTTGTACCTGCTGTAGTTAGTGGTGTATAAAATAAAGAATAGAATAAGACAGAAACTACACAGAGCAATCAAACTCAAAACCCAAAATGTGAATTTCTTTTAGTTTTTATTAAGCAACTCCAAAAAGCACATTCTTACCACTGACACTGCTGGTGAGAGCGTTGAGGTTGAGGCCCACAGAGGTCCCAGTGAGACCCTGCAGGGTGCCCAGAGATGCCAAGGTGTTCATGGCAGCACCTGCGCTGGACCCTGCTGTTGAACCACCTGTTGAAAGACACAATAAAAAAAGAAAGACATCTACGTTACCACAGGGGAGACTTGCTCATGTTCAAACACCACATATCACTCTAAATGCCTGGCATCTTTGCCACAAATTGTTCTGGTTATGAGAGGAGGACACAGCAGTGAGGGGGCAGTTAAAAATCTGTCTCTTAATGAGAAGAGGTCATTACCGCAGCAGCAATATGCTAAACTCAGACAGATGGAGCCAATGTATATTTACACAGATTAAAGGGAAATGGGGGCTGTCATAAAATTTTATATGTGGGTGATTAACTCACATAAAATAAATGAGGAATGGCTAAGGGCCGTTAGGCAAATAGCAGATGAGGGAGGTTTGCAGAGTGGTTGATAGGTACAATCACAGCAGCAGGACGACAACTCACAGTGAAAACATACGGTTTATCTAGATTTAAATGTCACATGTGAAGATAAAGACAAGTGAATTTCAGAATTATGACCAAAAATTAGCAAAATTCAAGGAAAACACATCCATAAACAAATACTGAACTAAAATAACCCACACTGGGTACTCAATACTGTATGTACAGTATGCAACATACCGTAAGTTCAGCACATGTGAGTGTCTAATTACCTGGACTGGCCAGGGCTCCCAGGGCTCCACTGTTTGTAGACAGGGCGCTGGTGGAGGTTGGGCTGCCAGAGCTCTGGGCTGCAGCCGCAGCAGCGGCTAATGTGGCCAAGTTCTGTAGCTGAAGGGGATTCACACCCGCTGTGAGAACAAAGACACAGAGGCGATTATCAAAGGCTTCCAAATTAATGCTCCAGCTCTCGCAGATCTTTCCAGAAAGTCTGAGAAGGAGCAAACGTTTCCAGAAAGCAAGGACAGAGACGTCTTTATAGTTTAAGATCTACCCATTCTCAGTTAATTTTTCTTTATCTGTACATCTCTGAATTTTCCTTATCACATTTAAGCATTGCATTTGGTAACTTTGGCATTATTGTACTAAAAAAATAAATAAAATAAAAATCCAAGCATCATTTAGATACTATAAAACCATACAACAAAACCAGACCCACTGAACCTAGGGTATGTTTTTTCTTGCTTTAAACATGGATTTCTTCCTCACAGGTCTATTGCTTCTTGATTTGACCAAGTCATGGTTATATGCTGTGTGTTTGCCTTTAAGCAGCCTGCACAGGCCGAGAATAGCAGTGCTGATTATTAATGTGCCACTGATCTGAAGGAGTACTGTGATTTACTGCAGTTAAAACCATGTGGGTGTACAGCACTGAGTCACAAGGTTGGCGACATGAAAAGTGTTGGCTTGTTCAATTATAGAGGATGACTTGAGAACATCTCGACATGTGAACGGGTGAACTCACCTCCTAGCCTCTGAATACCATTGAAACTGCCTTGGGTACTGGTAGATGTGGCCTGTTGGAGCAACTGTTGGGGAAAAAAAGAAAAATAGTTTAACAGGAGACACATAATTAGATCTTACATGATCAACAGTATAAGCCGGTGAATGAGAAGAATGGTCAATTTCATTGTAATTTTATCTGGCATTATCACAAAGACAGAGGAGACAGACAATGGACGCATCAACAAAATCAAACAGCGAGTGGCTATTTCCACAGACCACTTACTGAGACAATGACACTATAGAAGGAGTAAGGATAACAATTATATACATATCTTGGAGAGACAGATGCATTTACACCTTTTAAACATCTGGTAGAATGTGTCTCAAACGTGTATCTGTACTGGAGTTTGCAATCCAGCAACAACAGAAAAACTGCACCTTGACGCTGACCAGTCTGCTATGAAAATATTACCAAGGGACAGGTGTGACTTTAATACAATTTCCCTATTTATGCAGTGATTTCAATATCTCTAGTTCTCCTCCAAGATACACAAACAGCTCCACTGTTCATGGTATGTCCATGTTTAAGTCACATGTTCATTGGTTTGGTATCAGAGTCAGCAAAAGCAAGTCACATGCCAGTGTCCTTGAACAAGAACACAAACTGAGTGAGACAAGACATTTCTATTCGAGCTGGCGAAAATCACTTTACAGTTCAGGTCTGTATGGTGTGTGGCATTTCCAATTATAATATAACCTTTTATCTATTTGTGTTCTGCACGATCACACTGTTCACATGCATTGGGCCTGTGATAAATTAATCTTCTTGACAGTTTAATAAAGCAACACTTTTTCAGAAGGTTTGAGGCCTTCAAGGCTTCCTGTATTGTAAACAAAATGGCTGCTGCATTTCCATCCAGAACAGTCACTGCTTGATTCAATATAACATATCCCTGAGAAAACTTTTTTCAGTGGTCTGTCTGTACATGAACCTAAACACCTCACAAACACTGAATTTGTTACCTATTTAATGCATTGCCTTATCTGTGTTCCTTTATATTGTCATGTAGTTCTGTTTTTGGCCACACCTGTACTTTGCAGTTCAAATGGCTCATACAGTCATCCATGGCTAAGCTATCAATGCACTTTGCAGGGACTGATACTAAACTATATGATAACATATGAGTAACTGTGCGGCTCAGCAGGGGCCGTGTGTTTGAGCAATACTCACAGCCAGGTACTGCGGCGTGAGGGTCCCCAGGCCGGCCAGGTTTCCCCAGGTGGAGGCGCTGTTGAGCTGCTGAATCTGCTGTACGAGCTGCTGCTGCAGGCGCCGCTGCTCCTTATCTCTCTGTGTGTCTGCAAACTTCACCACCAAAGGTGAGGAACAGCCCTGAAGCAGTGAAGAGGTCAGAGATGTTAGGCTGACTCAGAAGCACACTGAAGAATTCAAAGTTTATTTACCAATGCAAGGACACAGTCATTGCAAGGAGTCTTTCAAAAAGGGGGATATCATCTACGCCTCAAGACCATTTTTATGCCTGTTGCATTCAGATCAATGCTAACACACAGAGGACATCTGCCATGCACAGCTGAGCCAGGCCACATTCCAAAAGGGGCACAGGATAATGCTGCAGACAGTGAATCTTTTTAGTGCTCTGAGGAGCTGAATCGAGTCCACAGACAAGCAGACAACAGATGGAGACAACACTTAAAACATGACATTCAAATGGAGGATATGTCAGCAGACATTAACATGAAAAATGCATTACAGTACACACAGTCTCACAAACAGACAGTTACATACTGTTCGAACAGACGCATGGACACGAGGCATGCGGTGCAAAAGTATTTTGAGAGTTGAGAGCCAGACAGGGACCAGGCTGGACAGGGAAAATGGCTTCTGAACCAGCAGCACCTCCCATGGCAGCTGAGAATTGGGGAGGTTATGATATGGGGGGAAATAGGTGACACCACCACTGGGGTCAGCGTTTAATCTGGTAGGAAGAGTGTTATGTTTGGTAGGGCTCCTAATTAGACTTGGTCTGATGCTTCACTGGGGAGCCTCTGACCTGCTAGCTGTCAAATTACTGCTGCTCCACTTCCACGAAGACACCATTGGCTACACGATGACATGGACCCAGTTTTTGAAGAAATCTAATAGGGTAGCTGCTCCAGACTGGGTTAATTCTTTGTTAACCTATATTTGATAGTGTGGGCTCTTTTCCCTGTGGTCCAAAATATAGATTGATTATGGCAGACTGTGATGGCTGGGCTCTAAAATACTATCAGAATCAATAAATGAGATGCATTTAGTTCAGCCCAAAATTAGAGAAGACAGCAATTCTCGCCGTGTCCTGTTAGCTCGGGATTTCAGCAGCTATGTGAGAGGCAATTTTTCAAATTTTATTCAATTATTTTGCAGACGACAAAGTAATTTTGTAATTGGCAAGAGTGGTTTTGGAAATGACTCATGCTCTGTGATGAATGGACGCCATCTGCTTGGACAGGTTCTTCATCTTTCCAACACAAGAGGGCAGCAGAATGTATGAGGGGGAAAGGGGGGAAGATGAGAAATAGGTGCTAAGGGGTACAGTACCTCCATAGTCTGAGAGTGATGCATGGTTTTGATTGCATTCTGTGCCATTGCCCTGGTAGCAAATGTGACAAACGCACAGCCTGTAGGGGGGGAACAATAGGAGAGGGGGGGAGGGAGGGAGGGACAAGAAGAAACAAAACAAGACAAAAAGGTTTGGACAACTCGTTATGAACCCCAAAAAAACACATTACAGTACAGAGAATGGCAACTCCCAAGCACACAGAACCACCCTCACTGGTTAGCACACAGAGAAAGAACACAACAAGGAGAACAGTAACACGTGTCACATGAGGCACAGTGATCGACGGATTAAAATGCCACCCGAAGAGGCTTGACTATGTGGTGTCATGGTGAAACAGTCAACGTGATTATATACACATAAAATGCACACATATATACACACTGAAAGGCTTTGATATGCTAAAATACGAAAGATCTGCAAACATCAAAAGGGTATTACGGTCCACTTCAAATTGTGGTTCCACTGCACACGTTTACTAGAAAAAGAGAGCAGAAATTCATGGCCAACTGTCTCTGCTAAGAGGTTTAATCGTATACATCGACACGAGAGCCTTGCGCTGTCTGCTATCTAAGTCTTTATGCAGTAGAGAGCTACGTAGGAGATGCAACGACAGACTAATTCCTGCCTTTGTAGAGTGATGAAGGAGGCGGTAAAGGAGGAGCTGAGCTGAGCCGCCTGCCAGCTGAGCCCACGAACACCAGCAGCCAGTCGTTGCCAAGGCGACGGGCCATTGTGCCGGACAGCGAGTGCGGTGGCCCTTCACTGTGAGATGTGGAGGCTGAGTGTAACAGTGGCGGGAGGATAAGACTATGGAGATGGAATGGGTGCCACTGGAGCTGAATAGCACTTCATTTGGGGGTGGAGGGGGTTGAAATGAACAAGTAAGGAGGGGCCTGTATAAATACTTGATGAGAATATGTACTCGGCTACACTGAAGGTGCCGGCTGCGAGGCCAAGAACACTGTGCCTGTGCTGAGAGCACACCTACCTCTGCTCTGACCATCTGGTCCCCGGAGAATTCGGCACTCTTCGATCTGTCCAAAAGACGAGAACATCATTCTGATCTCGTTCTCGCCGTATTTCTTTGAAACCATTCCGATGAAGAGCTTTCTGTCTTCTACCGCTGCAGAGGGATGAAAAGAGAGCAGCTATTCAGTTAAACCCAAACAATTACAGAGCTATGAAAGCGGCTGTTACATCAGGCGTTAAATCATGCACCTCTCTTTTTCTTGTTCAAGCTCTTTCCTTGTCATGCTGCCACAATTTCTGGCTCTCACTTAAGGTGCCAGCCTCTTGGTAGAAATATCTGCAACTTGGAGCTTTGTTTTCCTCAGTGTCTACTTCTCTAGACAGAGGACTGTATCATCCATTTGTGGTCTCCTCCAGATCCCCTGTACCTGCTCTACTCTTCTCCCCTTGATGCCTTTTAGCGGCTTTAATCCTACTAACCCCTGACACTATATAGAAATTGTGTATTGCTGCACATTCCCTGGACTTTGTCTTTCTCAGGCCCTCATATTTTGGCATTAAATAGAGACACAGTCCAGCCCCCACCTTCTTTTAAAATTTTATTGGCTAAATGGTGCTCTTCTATGCTTTCCCCTCAACAGATACCATCTCTGTACCCTCCCATCCCTGCATTTCACATGAATCCACTTACCACTTGTTTTCTCACTGTCAGCGGGTTTCATCTGGATAGGATGATGCATCTGAAATAAAGGGGAGAGAAATGGTTAACACAGCACCTGTCACCATTATAAACCATGCAGGTTCTTGGCCTCGTAATCTCTCATATCTACTCTCATACACCGCCCCCATCTTTAAGCATTTTTTCTCTCTGCCTCTCGTTTTGTTCTCTCAATCTGAAACCATCATCGTTCACCACTGCCAGATTCAGAGGGAAGTGTCTATGAGTTGATGGCAGGGATCAAATTCTCCAGTATCCAATTTCACTTCTCCCTGTATTGTAGACTTGTGATTGAACTTATCGATTCTTCCCGTCAACACCCTTTATCTTCTTTATGACAATTTTACGGAGATGGTTGAAAACCAGCCAGTTCTGTACTGTTCAAATGTGCGGTGAGTATTAGTTTTTGAAGCGAAGCATTTCTTTCAACCCCTACACACCATTATATCACATACAAACAGAAAAAGGTGTGGCAAATCTTAAGTGTGAAACATCTCATTTGAGTCAGCCTAACGTCTCTGAACACGATGCTCTTTCTCAAGCTGTGTATGTGAGAAAGTGAATGCAGAACAGCGGCTTTAGGATCTGTCATTTCATGCCATTTAATGAGCACTTTTGTCCAAGGCGACTCAGAACTTCAAGTGAATGTATTTTTAGCACCTTTACCTGCCATGTGATGTGAAAGAGAGGAAATAAATCTAGCTGTGAGATGCCTGAGCAGGTTGTACTTATGAAAAGTGGTGGGTTTGTTTTTGACAAGCACTAAAGAGAAGTAGACAGATGGCCTGCTCAGTATGGGTACTGGCTAGCGTCACTGACCAAGGAGAGCGAGGCACAGAAGGGAGAGAAACCAGGAACAGGGAAACAAGCTTTTCCACTGACACGCAAAAAAAACTCTGTCAGTTGTAGCCAGTAGCAGTATGACCAGGGATTGGGATTTGAGAGCTGAGCTGTTAGACTACAATCTATATGAAACGTCTGGCTGATTGACAGTGCTCCAGTGAAAAGTTAGGCCTGTATGCTCAGCCTGCTAAACTCATTTATAAACCAGGTTCAATATTTACCTGTAACCTCACTGACAGAGGCTCCTTTTCCAATAGACTGGGCTATTGACTTAATCGACGGCTGGAGTTGTTTGGTATAGATTTAATTGATTGGAAGGAGAGTAATTTAGAACGGTGCATGGGCAGGGCAGATTTGTAGAGGTTTAACAAGCAATTGCACTTATTCCAGTTGACTGGACTTTAATCTCTCTAGATAAATCAGGTAAGGAATTAAGAGACCACACTCACTCTAACCAGGCTGCATTGTTAAAAAGACTTGAACTCGCCTCCTTTTTATACCTTCAACTTTGGGAAATAAAAATTTAGATGTGCATCAATGATTCATGAAGACAAGCATTAATAATTTGTTCCACTTTGTGGCGATCAGGTCCTGTGCCTCAGTGAATAACCTGCTGCCTGGTCAAGCACACTTTACCTGATACCTGCATGTGTGTGTGTGCGCATTGGGTCAGTTGGGTTATCAATTCAGCGTGTTGAGGTTCAGGGCAGTCCTCGGTACAGTGTTGGTGCATAGTGGGGGCTGAGATATTTCTCAGGCCAGATAGGCGTTCAGTGAGCCGAGAGCTCATTATCGGGCAGCACACAGCTCACAGCCTGCACCAGGGATGTAGAGGGGCTCAAGCAGCTAAAAGCAGCCCATACTGTGCTTACTCACCCCACTTAAGGTCTTTATGTTGTGCAGTGCATTCTGGGCCTCCAGTGCAGCTTTCCTTGTATAAAAAGTTACAAAACAGCATCCTGCAGAGAGAGAAAAACAGACACAAACAATGGGGGGGGGGGACAAAAACAGCATTAAAAACACAGCGCATACAGACAGTAAATGCAATACCACAACTGCTGCAGAGCAGGAAAGAAACTAATGTATCAGTGTATTCTCCACATATCACATGTTAGAAACATGTGACAAGATATTCTTAGCACCAACTGTTAGATGGTGGTGCGCACAGCTCACGTAGGAGCGCTCGCAGCGAGGACACTGGAGTAATGAGATAGTTGAAGGCTGTTGTGTGACATGGCCACAGAGATGACCACGGGGTTAGATAGCTGTCAGGAGGCACTGATGCACTGTCCATGGGTCAACACAGCCTGTGCAAGCCAGGGCACAGTACCAACACATCAACACATCAGAGAGAGTGGTGCCGCATTACATAAGAATCCAATCATGTACAAACATTCATACAGGAGGCATGAAAACAGCACAAAGAGACAAGAGGGAGCAGGAGTGAGAGCGAGGAAGAGGAATCATGGGAGGAGAGAGGTGGTGGGGGAGGGGGATGAAGAAAAGAAGCGCGGGGGAGGAAAAAAAGCCTCTCATCCTTCCGTCCCAGCAGACCGCCAGTGGCGTTCCAGCCTGTCAGTTTCACTGGGCTGGGGAAGTGGAGCACTGCAGCGTCTCTGACCTACATAGTGTGTATTATGCTGTTACTGGAGCTCCCAGGCCGCGGGGAGGGCTGTTGAACTCTAATATGCATCGAGCTGCTCTCTTCTCTCTCACAACCAGCTGAGCTCTCTCTTTCTCTGCTGCTTAGCCCTGCCTCCAATTTACTGGAGCTAAATAAACCATCCAGAGAGGCGTGATAGTTATCAGATGATTTTTTCATGACCTGCAGTAGACGTGACCTAAAAAACATCACAAATCTGATGGCTCCTCAATAGATCCGTGGCAAAGTACACAACCAAAATGGAAGTGGGATTACAGCAATTTCACCGAACAAATCAAACAAAAGCAAGATTGATGACATAAGAAGGGGGTGAAGGGTGTATTATCTGCTATGCAAATAAACATAAGCCTGATAGCATCAGGCAGCCGTGCTTTGATATAACTGCCCCCACTTCTCCCAGTCAGAGTAGGACTGCTGGGAAAGGAGGATGGCAGTTTAATTGATGGGCGTTGGGGTGCTGCTGCAACATATTCACCTCACACAAGCCGGGTGAGCCAAAGACCGCTGTGATCAAGCCAGATTATCTATTAGAATACATTAACATTGCATTAACATGTCAATAGGCCATCACAGCTGACACTCAGCATAGAAGAGGGGAGGGATCTGCTTAAAAAAAAAGGGCGCTTTGAACTCGCCAGCCTCTCAATGAACTGCACAGTGTTGGCTGTATATTTATATACACACAGCATAACAAGCACCCTGGAGATTTTCTAGTTTATCTTTGAACAGACACTCAGGATTATTTAGTAACATTAGATGCGTGTAAATCTTTGTTAAAAAAAAATCATGTGAATCAAGCACTGTCCTAGTGACAGGGTGTGTTGACACGCTATAGCATCTTTTTGACCAAATAGTCACAGTGAAGTGAGGAGCCCTGGTACCTAAATCGAGATTGAAATCAGGAACTATAGGTTCCTATTTGCAAATTACACGCAGATTAAGCAAATTATAGCAGCATTGTTGTTAGTGCATCTTTCACTTCTACAAGAAAAAAAGGGCGGGACGAAGGCAAGGATAGACTGTGCTAAATGGGTGAAATCAAAGATTCACCAGCCAGTGAGGTGACACTGTCTGTCAGCCTGCCTCCACCAACTATTTTACAGACTCAATCAGTGGAACAGCAGCTTATAAGGGCCAACTAATGCCAATGGTTGTGGACACACCTCAACAGCTACGAGTGACGCTTGGCTAGAGACCTTTAATAACAGCCAAACAGCTTCAGACAGCTTGGTCCGGCTCAGTGTGGCTGCTAAACCACTGATGGCACAAAACGGGCTACATTTAGACACAGAGTCCAGTATCAAACAGGGCCCCCACATTAAAACCCCGACAGTGGATTAGTGCCTTTAACCATAGTGAGTCCTCCAACCATCAAGGGAATTGAAATTTGGGTGGTGTCGTAAACCCAGGACAGTTATATCAGTGAAACTGTCGTTTACTTTATTCACCTGCAGTTAGTTACGGGAGACTGAGCACTTCCAGTGGCACTTTACAGCTCTCTGCAGACAGCAGGCTTCCACTTCACCGTCTCCTCTAATTGCAACCTAAACTGAATCGCTCAACTCGAGCACCATTTCTAAGGTGAGCGCATCGATAGATGTCTTAATGGAAAATTGCAGTTGAGTAACACTTCCTTCATACAATGCTGCTTTTAAATCAGCATGGCAAAGTGGGGAAAAAAATCCATAAAGCAAGCTTATGAAAAAAGGGTGTTTTTTCTAAACCTTGAAACAAAAGACTATTGAATCATCCCATCTGTAAGCGTGAACACAACAGCATTGCGTGTGCAGACAAGCAATGCAGTGCATTGCCTAAGGGGATTGTGCTGAAATGTGATGGCAGATGATGTGGCAATAACAGGGTTTTGTGTGTTGCGCTTGACCACTAAAAGACAGGTAAAGAGAGGACAACAGTGGCCATATAACGGTATTAGTTTATCTGTACTTCTGGACACAGAAATGTAACCAACCAATAGGCAGATACACCAGTTCATTATGGCTGTAACTAACAATTGATTATTTATTTATAATTCATTATTTAATTAACGATTCATGTTTTAATTGAAAACAGAAGATCATTTACTCCATAAAAGGTACAAATTAGAATGTCACATGCCAAGTTATGAGTCCCCAGAATGCTTAAAAAAGCTGTACAAAATAATGGATTGTCAACTCTAATCAGTTTATTTCATGTTAATCTTTAAGCATAACTGATTGAACAACTACTCACTCGACACT
Source organism: Chaetodon trifasciatus (assembly GCA_037975065.1). NCBI lineage: Eukaryota > Metazoa > Chordata > Actinopteri > Chaetodontiformes > Chaetodontidae > Chaetodon > Chaetodon trifasciatus. The sequence goes on from JBBMOE010000002.1 coordinate 13,862,503, forward strand.
ATATTTAGAAGAGAAAAACAAATCTATCATTCACTACCTCCATGGCACGGCAGAAAAACAATCACCAAAATGATTCCATGCCCTAACCTTACCTTTGCTCTGAGGGGGATTCTGGGTGCGATCACGGAGGATGTTGATCTGGTGCACAGCTCCGAAGGGCTCAAAAAGCTCTTTTAGTTCTGTTTCTGACCAGGAGCGCGGGATCTGTCCCACAAACATCTTGATGGAGTCTGGGTCTGGCTGGTCCAAGTGCTCCAGCGACCCGTTCATCTTGCTGCCGTTGCTAAGAGAAATTTAAAAAAGGATTCATTAATAAATGTTTGGAAAAAAAAAACAAAAAAAAAACAACTTATTGGTATACTCAGGTCTAACTTCAAGGTCTGCTTTGACAAGACATTGTTCCATTTCATCAATTTTAGATGACAATGATCACAATAATGCTGCAACAAATAGCTGCAGCGGATCTGAAAAATGCAATGCCAAGTGACAGGTCTGTCAGAGGGTCAAATCACCAAAACGTGTTACACAGGTTGTTGACAACAAACACGTGAAGAAAAAAGAGAGAAAAAAAACCAAAAAAAAAAACAAAAAAAAAGTTCTACTCCACAGTGGGTTACGACTATTTGTCTGTCATGGTAAAATTACCATTTTCTAAAAAGAGATCACATATGATAACATGAAAATAAGACCAAATAATAATAAAAATAATAAATAATAAAATAATAAATAATAAAAACAAATAAGAACAGCTGTGTTTTTGTTGGCTTAAAATGAGCTCTCTCTATACTCTTCAACTGCATCCGCCATGTTGCACCATCATGTTTCTACAGTAACCCAGAACGGACAAGCCGAACACCGGCTCTAAGCGTTTTTCAAGGCCACTGTGGTGGAGGGTGACGAGGGGCATTCAGTTGGTTGCACTCTGCAACCTCAACACTGGATGACACTAAATCCTACATGTCGGACCTTTAACGTCTAACAATATGTATGTAAAAGTAAAATAACCTGGTCTTTGGTTGCTGATGAGTGTTTGGGCAACCATCTTTTGACGGATGTGCTGTTAATCACCAACCATCTATTGTAACAAACGATAATGTTTCTGCCACACAGTCAAACACTTATGGTTCCAAATTGCTGTCGGAAAAACAGCATGCATTCGTTTCACAGCTAAATTGACACAATAAAATATGTTGCTCTGGAAAGCAATTTCATAGCCGTTTTAAACCAACTACGATTCTTTGATCATTGGGCTGTAAAAGTGGTGACAATATTTGGGATTTTAACAATATACGTTATATCATCGGCAAGAAAGATATTTTTAATAACCACAGAAAGACATGATAAACAAAGCTCCACATTAGCCTTTTAAAAACCCAAATACTTTCAAATAGCTGGTGCTAGTTTTCTCATCAATTATTTTTGACAATTTTAATGAGGCTCTTGTTAGCTTGTTCCCTAAATGAATGGGCTGTGTTTGTGAAATCAGGCTAAACTGTGATTTATTATACGAGTTAGACTTTGAGTTTTTAAAGAGTAGTTGCAAAAAAACAACATGCTTTGATAGTTTTTAATATATTTCAACATTTTTGACAAGGTGTCAAATGGTTGAGCGTGAAATCTTTTGCAGTGTGACCACTTAAACATGCGCACACTGAAGTAGAAGCTGAAACAATACATTGTTTACAATAATGGACTCTGAATTGCATAGTCAACAACATATCGAGCAGCAATCTGGGTGGTCAGAGTAGTAGCACAATAATGGTGATGAGTGAAATACTAAATCGTGCCATTTTCCTTTCAGGCAAGCCTTAGGGACAGAGAATCAATACCCAGCAGTGTACCTACAACTACAGCACCTTTGTCTCACTCTCACACAAAATCAAGCACACACACATTTCCTGACAGGGCTAAAAGCGCTGGAAACCAGGAATGAGGTCGAAGTTACAGCCATCCACAAGTGTCAAGTCAGAAAAATCACGTTAAGCATAAAACATCACTCCCAATACACAATGTAGTACCCCAGAGGATCAAGAAGGGCAAAGATCAAGTGCGACACAACATATGTCTTGCGCACACACACACACACAGTACCAAAATTCTTAAAACAACATTGTAAAAGCAAGACTGACAAAAAGATACCATGTAATAATGTAAGAACAATTTCACACACAGACCTTTGGACGCGAGCCATCCATCTTTTACAAATTGAGCCCAGCCGTTCTGCAGAAACACCAAACTCCTTGAGGGACTTAAATGACATGCTAACAAATCACACTTCAGTTCTCCTTCTGAAATTCAACTCCACACCTCACTATGAATGTTTTTTCCCCCTGGAGGCTGTCAATACATTCAAATGATGACATACAAACAGAAAAACCTCCAGTGAAACAAAAGCTTCTCTCCACCAAAAAAGGGTGAGTGCTCCCCTCCCACCAGCTCCGACAGCTAAACGAAAACAGCACTGCAGAGCTCTAAACCTCCATGAATCGCTGGTTAGCGGACAGAGATTTTGCAGTACATCTCTTCCTCAGGCGCTTTGGCGATGGTACAGAGAGTAACCTACAGCTTCTTCACCACAGCAGGGGGAACAATCACATATTGTTCCCCCATGCTGGAGAACACTATTCACCGTTCCTCTACAGCACAATGGGCCAAGTCAGAGAGATGCTTTGGAACACATCGAAGGCTACGTCTGCTAAGGCCACAGCACTGGTGGGTGACACCATTTATTCAGTTTGCCAGTGGCACTCGACGCCATTTTGCTGAGGGCCCTTTGATGCAATCTTGCTGTAGAAACGGCAAACCTCACTTGAAAAACTGGATTTTGTGTCACAGCATTCAAAAACACGAAGGCTTAAAAATCAACTCCCTTTGAACGCCTCTTTTTCACAATCATTAAATTCTCAAAACCCCTGCAGCTGTGAATTGTCTCTTCAGTGCAAGGGACTGCTGAAGAGAAATGTAGCTGCTGTAATGCATTCTTTGGCCCACCCACAAAAAAATGATTTAGATACTGCAAAAATGGCTATGTCACACATTTACATGACTCATGGAAGTCAATTAAAATAGTAATTCAAGTAATAAAAATCACTGATGAACCTGTCTGCCTCAGTGTTTTGTTAGATCGTAGAACTTCTGTTCAGTGGACAAGTGCACAGACAGTATGCACCATCATGCAAAGAGCTGTAATGACAACTCGGGTTGAAACTGGAGGAAAGGGAAGAGAGCAAGAACAGACAGGAAGGTAAAAAAAATGTCAGAAACTATTTACTCTTTGGGAACATTTCAAGTTAGAAGCATCCATGCTGCAACATTAGCCTTAAAGAAATAGGTTGACATTTTGGGAATATGTTTATCTTTCTCGAAAAGACTTAGATGAGAAGATACCACTCTCATGTCCATAGGGTAATATGAGGCTAACGTGAGCAGCCAGTTAGTTTAGCTTAGCACAAAGACTGGGGGGGGGGCAGCCTCACTATATCTGAAGGTTACAAAATCCATCTATCTATCTATCTATCTATCTATCTATCTATCTATCTATCTATCTATCTATCTATCTATCTATCTATCTATCTATCTATCTACCTGTAAAACTCAGGAAGTTACTGCACCTGGCCAAGAAGTAGTCTGGCTTCTCATTTACCTCGTTATGGAGACGAATTCCCTTAAAATAATTAACTATGGCTATCTCTGCTATCTTAGCTAGTACACAGGTGACAGCTGTCTATGAGGATCAGTATCTGCCAGTCTGTCAGTTTTAAATGGCTCCTGCTGATCTAAAGTAGTATCTATCAGTGGAACCAGAGTGTCAAGCCATTTGGCATATGTCAATACAGCAGCAGCCTTATGCCAATACTCTAAGCAGGGACTTCATCTTATTGGTTATCACAGGTGTTATTTCTTCAGTTGAAATTAGCCTCAAAGAAAACTGTCCAGTAGGTTCAGTGAGGTCATAGCAACCAGGACACTGTTTCAAAAAAGACAGGACACTGTTGGTATATCTTTTGTTGTTGTTATTTATTTTTTTAATGTCTATTTAATGGGCACAATTGAAATTTAATTCACCTCACTTTTATTGGGGTGACACCAAAAAATCTCAAGAAGGATCTGAAAACCTGAGCGAATATAACCAGTGCTATCTACATGGCTTGATACCACCAGGGGTAAGTAACAAAATATTTTGTATTATTTGGATGAACAAAGCTGCATGTTATTTTAAAAACCATAGAGCCTGCATTAAAGTTAAGTCACAGCATTTTGCGAATTATTTGACTTTCCTAGCCGGGTGAAATTTAGCACAGGCCGCTATCTGCTTAACCATCATATCCACATGACCAGCCTTTTCCCCTCACATACACATTAATGACACATGTTATTGATAAGGGTACTGATTCAAAAATACTATGACTGATTCAGTCAATATTGCCCAGTTCTGCTGCCTTCACCATTCAGCAGAGCGCTCCCAGACAGCAGTGATGAAGCCTTTTGCTGAGCTTCTACAAACAGCCCTGCAATGTGGCAGCTCATCATGCTCCAAGACGCCCTGCAGCAGCTGACGAGCCATTCAGAGCCAGAGCCACGACAGTTGCATGCTTACTGCTGTACCACCCATAAAAACAGGTGATTTATCTGAACCATGTGCCTGTCCTGTTGATGAGCTCTGACCGTGCAAGTATGCCAGCAACACCTTTGCTGTGCCCATAATAGAAAGCCGGCCAATTTGCCGTGTAATGCACATGATTTTGAAAGCTCAGCGTTGTGTGTTTGGACGTTACTCATCCCTAAACCATCAGGGGTCACAGCAGCAACACATGTCACATGATTTTTGTTAGGTCACCATTGCTAATGGAAAGCAGCTTGACTTACATTATTAAAAACCCACAATATAAATGTATCTTTATCATTTCTAGTACTGTTGCTTTAATTAAAATACTCATCAAACAAGTCTTGTTAGGGGAATATTACACATAATGCTGAGTTTCTTCCTGTTTTGAGAAATAAACAAAAATTAATTTGCCTTGGGCTCTTTTGGCAACCAGAAGCACACTGCTGTCATGCTTTATTTGGGGATAAAAAAAAAAGAAAGTCAAAGTTCACATGAACACTCGTAATGCTTCTGAGAAAAGAGTAAAATCAGTCCAGTGAAACAGTTGTTTGCAAGTAATACCCTCAAAAAAAATTCATGAGTTGCTTTTTCTTTCAGGAAACCAATGGCCTTATAAGCTGATTCAACGAGACACAGCATGCCTCTAATGCCTTGGTAATATCTTTGACAGCTGTCAAGTAGAACATAAAGGCTCTCTCCTCTAGCTCCATCTATTTTCTCCACTACTACAAAAAGAGGCAGAATATTCTTTGACAGGTTGAATAAGGTTTCACGAGCTTGGTATAAAAATATCCTCCTGACAGGCTTGAAGTTGTAACTTCAAAACTGGTCACAGCAAACTGCAGCAGGATTCACAGGTTTGCTGTAGGACCACTGAGCCAGAATCACTCAGACTCGTGGCCCAGGTTTGAAAAAAATACAACAAAATAAAACACAACCAAGAGTGGGTGTCGCTTGACGCCAGAAAGCAGAGACAGGAGGACCGTGCATTATTTGATTTCCATACCTCTAATCAGTACATTTTGGTTCTGATGAGAAGTTATTAAAATATTTTCCTGTCGGCATTAACTCCAATTCAGCTCAATATGGCCTGATTTCATTGTTGCATTTCCCCTGATGAAGACAGACATGTTCAATCAGCCTCTGAATGGGCTGCATGTTAACAGACGGCCAGCATCTGATGACAAGGCCCGCCCCATTAGCTCCATAATCACACCAAGTGTCCCTGGCGGTTATGGATGACGTTGCTAAAAGTAAAGCTCATGCGAACAAACAGTAAAACATCCAACTAAATAAACTCTGCTCACGCCTCTGTCAGTGTCAGATGGAGCATGAATTTAAATGTTCAGGTGGAGCTCAGCGGAACAGACAGGAGCCTTTGCTGTGCATCTCAAATGAAGAGACAAACAGCCCACTAAAAGCTACAATTACACTTGATCACTTTGACAGAGTGTGCTAGCTGCCCTGACTTAGTCAGTCATCCATAATCATAACCTGTGATAGGCAACAGAACATCTTCATACAAAACTCCCTTTACTAAACATGTCATTTTTTGCTTCTATTTTATACCAAAAAATATAGCACATTTTCCTGTGGCTGTGTTAGAACACAATACCCCGCTCACCCATTCACTGTATCCTATAATACAGACACTAGGTTTACACTAGGGTGAGCAGTAACATGAGATTTCTGAGCATTTCTGAACATCACTGTCTGTCACAAAGGTAATGGACACAGTGCATTGTAGCATTGGAAGCAGAAAGTACTTTACTGTATGGAGACACCTTTTTTTGTTGCATTGCTGGAATCAGGGCAATACATGATTTTCAGATGCCCAAATGAAATGGTGGACATTTTTACAGTGTGCTGTATCGTAAATAATTTCTCATTTCTGACACAACCTACAACTGACAATCAGAAGCTTTCTGCTTCACAACATCATCAACCAATCGAAAACAGAGGATCTCATGTTGTCACATCCCCTCAATCTAGTCCATTACTGTGCCTCTTGACTTGTCAATTCAAGAACGCTTTCTCAATCATACAGCTGATTCAACTTCATATGGACTGCAAACACTGACTTCTCCGTCACGAGCACGTTGATCTGTGCATAATCTTTAAAACTTCATGCTAACTGATACTAGTTTTAGAATCATAAACTCAGACATAACAACGCTTACTTTTCAGCTTCAAAATACCTCAATTCTAAACATTTTAATAAGCAGCCACACAGCTCGGACAATTTCATGGACACGGTGGGTGCATCTGCTCTTATGTAACCCTGTCCTACAATATCTTCTGTTTGCAGAGATTGCAGAGGAATTTGCTCAACCTTCGATCACGCCACCCCACATAGGGGACGTAATTATGAGCGCCCCAAGGCTGTGCATGTAGCTCCCACAGTCAGTCTTGTAATTATTGCCGCGCCAAGCTAGCAGCAGGAGCAGAGATACAGGTGACAGGCAAGATGAGAGCCCTTCTTCTCTTGGCCTACAACATCTGGCTGCATGGCACTCCCTCACCACCAACACAATCCTCACAGTGAGGGGAGAGAGCAGAACAGCTGGCCCGAGCAGCCCCTGGACCATGTGCCAAGATCCTACACTTCACACAGATCAACAGCTCCCTGGCCACAACAAAAGGGATCACTGTGACGCTTAGCTTACTGACATAGCACTATGGCTGTGTTGGCTGCCAAAGGATCACGCTTAAGCCCTGATAGTCACTCTGACCGTCAACAATCAGGGGGATAAATCAATCAAATACAGCTGGGGCAAGATCTAATCACCACCTCACTGTCTCCAATTCCCACAGATGAGATGTAAAAAAAAGAAAATTCTGAAGAAATGTTAAATATATTTAAACCAAACCACTCATTGGTTAATTTCAGTAGTTCATCTCAGTTTAGGATTATAATCAGAAAGGTAAGGCTGCAGATTATTTTTTCATTTAATCGGCTGTTCAGTCTCTAAAATGTTACTTAATATTGAAAAGTGTCCATCACAATGTCCTAAAGCCCAAGTCTTGGAATCACTTGTTTTATCTACCAATATTAATAAATCTGAAGACAGACAATTTACTGTCACCTCAGAAAAAGAAAAGCACCACATTGTCGCTAGTGATAAGCTGGATCTCGGAAATGTTTGGTCTTTTTTGACTGAAATTATGCAAAGTATTGATTATCAGCACAGTAGCCAATTAATTTTCTGTTTCATTGTCTGCAGAACAAAATAAAGAGTAAAGGATCAAAAGTTGACCTGGCAACCCGTCTTACCAACCCCCCCACTGACATAATTTAATGACAAAACTACAAAAAATATTTTGAAGAAACACACTTCAAAAATAACAGTGAAAGTGCAAGTTCCTGAAATTAGATGATCAAACCATAAAACGAAGATGGCACTCCTGAAACTGAAAGGGTTTAATTTTTAAACAGTCTTGTAAAAGCAGACTGGGTTTGAAAATGTTTTTGTCAACCAGGATTAGTTTTTATGTCGAGAGGACAGAGTTAAGATGTGGACCTCTGTGCTTGATGAATGTCTTTTCTCCCTTGTTTACATGCCCTGTCACAAGATGCCCATTAATGGTTCAATAATGTAACAAACCACGTGTTTTCTGCCGTTAAGTAAGCACTCTACATTCAACATGGACGGGGGTACCGATGCCTGTGAGCTGAGGCTAACGATGTTAGCTAGCTCGCTTGCTAGCAGAGAGACAAGGGAGGGACAGGGAGGTTACCAGGCAAGCCAAGCCGATAGCCTGTGTGCTTCCTCCAAACAAGCTCCACTTGTTCTGTTGAGATTACGATATTTAAACTGAAATTCAAGCCAATATCAGACCGGCAATAAAACATATTAAGAGCAAACTTCACGTCAACTCCACTCGACGCACTTCCCTTTAACCCGCCGATAATTGACTGTATTCACGCCTACCGTTCCGACAGAACACACGTCAACGTAAACTTGTTCAGTTTCAACTAACTAAACAAGAAGGTAGCGCCGTGTTTGTACAAGTGCAGTAACACAAACAGACATCCCTGACTGTCGTTTTTCAAAGCTAGGCGGTGTTTTTCTGGACTGATACCGAAACGTGTGATCTCCGGAAGCACATGTCACTTGACTATTGTAGCGCGCCTCGTATCCGATACCACCGCTAGCAAACTGCGTTTTCTCACAGTCACTTCGTGTAACAATATGTTAGCCAAGAGGGTGTGTGCTCAGTCGTGTACAGGAGCGGTGTTACATTTACTTAACAGTCTTCTTCTGGGGCTTCAGTCATTATTATGTAAGTTAGACAAACTACTTCAACTCCAGGTGAGCGTGCGGTCACCATTCGTACGATTAGCACCGTTAGCACGCCAGTTGCCAGTTAAGCTAATGTTAGCTAACTCCCAACTCGCCTTGAACTGTTGTTTGCTTTATCTCAACGGTCACCAATGTTTGCGTTGCTAAAGGAGACAGACAGGACGTTAGCGTGCCGTCGATTAGCTGGATTTACTTACATTGTGTCGCTCGAAGTCATTAACCGACTTTCGGCCAGAGGGTGGAAATCCAGGTTGTACGTCGAAGTCATGCTCAAAACAACGTCTATCTAACAATGAGAGGGGACGTCCGCTCACTCGCAAGAGGCTCAACTCCGGCGAGACGGCGATAAGACGAAACAGAACAGGTGCAGGGAGGGGGCGTCTTCTTCAAAACTGCATGAGAGAGAGGGCACTGATATCCGCCTTATTCCTTCCTCCTTAATTTCTCTCTCGTCCCCGACTGAAATAAATTCCGGCAAGCCGCTGTCACACTGCACACCGAGCTGCAGCAAACCAGAGGCGTGGCCTCTTCAACAAAAGTCTGAAGCCATGCTGCTGCTGCTCAGCCAGCCTCAGCGCTTCTGCCCCGTGTACATTTACTGTAATGTCCCTTCAGGGGCTGGCACGTGGTCTTCTGTGAAGAGTTTAGTGGCCTATTTGTAGTTCATGCTGTCTTATCTGCTGTGGCATCGCCATTATACTCTTATAATGTTATTCTCATATGTTCTGCAGCATATTAAAAACGGGAATGTCCAGCTTTATTGTGAAGGCAGGTTAGTCTATGCATGAGTCAGGGATCTAATGATCCTGATTAGAGTCCTTTAAAATCTTTAAATATAGCACCCAGGTCATTACCATCATGATTGATAACGCTGCTCCTGTTTCCATGATTTCTCAGGAGTCTAAATTAGGCTTGTTTTAATTGAATTACTCAAATAAACAAGACTATTTCCAGCTTGTGTATTGCCTTACATTGCGGATAGGTCTGTAAATCCCTTGCAATCAAAAGTGAGATTGTTAAAATGCAGTTTTCGTGTCGTCTTGCTTTCCCCTAGGGTCATAGGTCATGTTCCCCTTTGTGCTGGCCTGTTGTTTCCCTGGGGGAGGGGGAGCCTGTCTTCTTTTGTTGTGCTGGACTGGCAGGGCGAGGCCTCTACACTTGGGGGAGAAAGGTAGGGGGGCCATTGTCAAGTACTGTTTGCCATAGAAGAGAGGCAGGGTGGGGGGCTAGGCCTAATTATCAAACCATTCATTATTGCCTCAGCAGCTGCATGATCCAAAAATATTATTCATAGCAAGTGTTAAGAAACATCCCATTCACGAAATCCGACTTAATCCTTATATCCATAGCAATTTCAAGGCAACTTGGCACCAGTGCAGAGTATGGTCTATTAAATAGTGCCTAAAAGAGGTTTGTATGCATAATGTGATATGCGACCTATTTTGCCATACGTGTAGACAAGCCCACTATGCAACATGCATTACCATTAAGCTTGAGGGGATGCTATAAAAAGATAGTCTAAACCTCTCTGGAGAATCAGGTTTCATTAAGATGGAGGAAAAATACAATAATGTCATCCCATCTGCAGCATCCACATATTTCCTTTGACTCAATTGGATCTCAGGGGATCTTATTGAATAGATTTGTTATAAAGGGAGCAGGATTTTTGCAAAGAGCATCTCCAGTTTCCCTTGTGGGTATGCACCATACAACAGTACAGTTTTCCGTACAGTGCATTGTGCCATCACATCAGCTTTTTTCTGCCGTTTGGCATGCTTCTTCTCGGCTTTCCCAAAGAGATGTTTATTGGAGTGGATTCCAGAAGCTGATGCCTAGTTGCTGGCACCTTCTAATACTAGCCTCCTATTCTTAATCTCAGATTATTACGACTGTAATCGCATCATAATACTCCACATGTACCATGCCTTTGTTGTTTACATCAAATGTTTTTTCCCCTCATGCAGTGGAGCTGAAGTCCCACTCACCCCTCACCATCATCCAGTGTTTAAATTTGCACCCTTTTCGTGACAAACTGCACAGTGTAAAAATAGGCCAGCTTCGAACCCAAATGGGCCACATCATGCCTTTTTGAACACGTCGGCTTGAACTTGGAGGCACACTTCTTCTTAGCTCTGCCTTTCATGAAAGCGTGTGCAGAATGGCGACCAACTAAAGGGCTCTCAAAATGGAGAGAGAGAACTTCATTTTATCAGGCTTTCTAGAGGAAATGTGCTGTGTCAAGATGTGCTAAGCGCACATCATAACACTACCTTATCAGGGTCCAGGTCCACTAAATTCATGCAAATTCCAAGATGTAAATGTACCATCTTGTTCTTTTAAAGATAACTGATATCTTGTTTTCGACCGAGGGAGTACAGTAAGGCCGGGGTTGGTTTAATCTAATATCTAATCACATAGGTTTGTCTTTTTCAGTGGCCTGTGTGAGTCGCAGACAAACATCTGCATCACTGACACATTAATTTCTCATTTTTTTGTAGTTCATGCATGTACCTGAGCAGGTGTGGAACTTTGAAAAGAAGAGGAAGGTAAATTTAATGACATGAGAATGCAATAAGGTATTGATTTTTCTTTTCCAATACAATTTGGAATTAAACCACCACCTTCTGATTGAATCGCTTTTGTATTTTTATCTATGGAAAATGGACCTGATATGGACGGCCAGCTTCATCATATGCAGATACATGAATTCTGGTTTCCTTACAAATATACATATGTGTGTTTGTCTGTGTGTGTGTATACGTAGGGACACCAGAGGAACACCACCCTTCCCATAGTCACACAGTCACAGCATGGGAGTATGCCTCAGTTGGAAACAATACATCCTATGACAATATTCAGACCAGACAAAGAAGCAGTCCAAATACGGGCTGCTCCACAAAAGCTCGCCCAGATTTAAATGAGGGGCCAACCCCAACGTACCTCATAGGCAGGTCTTCATTCCTGACAGTGATCCCGGCCGCAGAGGGGGGACAGCGCATGCTGTTGGCATACAAACTCTGCACCAGGGCCAGCTCAGAAGAGTGTTCCAACATCGGTGCTCTGGAAAAATCCACCCGGTGTAATGGACACTTTTCTTCTCTTTCCCTCTTTCCTCTATGTGTTTCTCTCCCTTTCGCTGTCTCCCGCCCACTCTTTCTCCTCGGTTTAGTGCAGCAGAGCGGCGCCCACCCCCTTCACTGACTGGCGTGGCTGAAATAATCCTCTCTGACAGCTCATCGTGCGCTAATGCATTGTGCTGCCTGCAGCAGCCCAGTTTGCAGGCTGTAAAGCTGTAGCCACAGTAGCACTCTTGCACTAATTGACACCCATATTAGGGAAACTTCAGGATATTGGACATGGATGATTTATTCCCACTGTCAGATTGGGGAATATTAGAGGAAAGATCGACACAGTTGCCACAAGATCTTGTCCACAGGTCCTGGTTTTGTGGTGCGCTTCTGTGCATGTTGGCATTTATTTGAATCAGTGAACTGCTCCAAATAAAGGCCGAGACAAGGCACACTCCTGCAAATGGGTTTATCAAGCCTGGCATACTAAAAGCTATTACATCACTACCATAATAATGATCTTTAAAATGAAACATTCTGCTCTTTACTGAGGACCTGTACCTTTTGTAGGTACAGTAAATATTAAAACTATTCAGTGTTCAGCTCCTGTGGGGATGTACATGTCACTTTCCCTCCGTGAACCGGCTGATAATACCCCAGTGGGTAACAGGTAGAAAGCTTCCCCTGACAACCTCATGTCTTTATTATCCTGGGGTAGACAGAGGTAAAGATAGCCAGCTAGAATATGAGCAAACATCATAATTAGCATGAATACTTGTTCAAAAAGCATGGATGACACGACAGCCACCATTTCAGACTGCAGACCATCTATGCTGGAATAACTGCAGTGGTTGAAAGTTAACTGCCTGTGACTCTTGTCTACAGTATTCTAGAACATAATGTGTGTTTACTCAGATGACATTTACCTGTATGTTATTCTACAGAATGATCATAGGTCCATGTTACAGTTAAATTACTGGAAGCCCTAATCATCAACTGACAGCAGGGTTCAGACAACACTGAAGAGGCTCAACAACAGAGTTTTACCAAGGAAAGCCTAGGACGTTCATTTGCATTGGATGCAGCTCATTTGCTTATGTTCTGAGCTGTAGAGTTTGGAATATGATGAAGGCAAACCAGTTTCTGAAGTGGCTGAACATTGCAGAACACATATTCTCTCATAACTAACACACTTCAAGCATGTTTTTTTCCTGTCACCACGCCATCCGATTAAAAATGTGAAAGTCATTTGTCACAATATTCCTTGCACAAAACCCAGGAGAACTCAAATCTAGGTCTCATTCTCCCATAGGTGTTGTGTCCTGTTAGAGTAATGTGACATAAAGTAGGAAAGTCATCTGAAAACAGGGTCATGTCAGTGTGTGCTGGTATCAGAGCTGAGAAAAGCAGCATGAAGGGGCTCCATGTCCTCTGATCATTGCACAAAATCCTCTTCATTTCTGGCCTGCTCGTGCTGCTGACATTAATATTTTAAACACTGAAATCCAGTTCTTTATGATGTGTTGCTGCTTAGTATGAGTGTCAGTGCTAGAGGCATCATGTAAGGCACAAAATAATTGACAGTCTTTCCTTCTGATCTGATCTACCAACATGTAAGAGCACAAAAAACGTTCAAGATGATAATGTCATGTGCTCTAATGCAATCCAGCTGAAAGCACATTCCAAAGACGTTCCAGAAGTAAAATTATGCAACACAACATTGTATGTGAACAATATAGGAAATGCGTTTGTGATAAAAAAAAAAAAAAGAAAAAAAAAGAACTTGTGAAAGCTGCTGTAAGAAATCAGTCACGTCCTGTTCACATCCACAGCAAAGGCAAAGGTGGTGTTAGGTTCGTGTGTGTGCTGCGGTCAAAAAAAGTGCTTTCATGCCTGTCATGTAATAAGTCAAATGACAGAACATGTTTACTGCACTGCAGGTGGCCTTGTGATGAGTGAAAGCAACCATCAGCTTTCCCTTTTTACCACTTGTGGGCTCCCTTGGGACTCCGTGCACAAACAAATGCCGTCTGTGTTTTCGTGGGTTAGAACTGAAACTGTTACAGCTCGGTGCACATTGTGTTCTGGAGCGTGCACTAATGCAGACTACACCAAAGAAGTGAAATTAATTTGCTACTTGAATTTGAAACAAATCACCTGTTTGGTAATGAATAAGGAGAATATTCTCTATTACAGCAGCATTATATCCTGTTAACGAGGCACCGTAGATGCATCAGGACAAGGTGAAAACATTTTTGCCTAATAACAAAATAAAGACTTAATCCTTTTTTTATGTCAGACGTGCCAGAGCTCTATCTTTACTGGCACGGGGCAGTGACAATTTATGATCCAACAGATGCTAGAATAAAGCTTTGACTGAACGAGACCTGACACCAGCATGTGTGATTGAAGAGGGAGACAGACAGCGGGGGAGTTAGCATTTTAACATTAGATGCTGCTCAGCAGAGGATACTGCTGTGACCTCCCTGACATTTTAATTCATGCAAGTTACATGTTTTGGTTGAAACCTGACATATTTGCAGATAATCGTCACTGAATTGTACATACTGTATTCCCCCCACTCATTCTGTGAATTGACTGTTCATGAGGGTTTGCATGAGTGAATGCATTTCATCTGATAAGAAGCTAAACCATACTGAAATGTCAGCTCGCTTTGCATGGGCAGAAGATATTTTAGTTCCCCTTTACTTTGGACACACATCATTTTTTCCACTTCCTCTTTGATTTACAGTTATCGGAAGACACGTACATGGGGAGAGAGAGTGGGGTGAATAAGTAAAAGGCATATTTCACAAGTTGAAAAAGTGAATGAGTCAGGACGTCGTGCAGACAGTGTCTGAGGGCCTGTGGTTCAATCCTGTGACTAGAATCATCACATAAGGACATTGGACAAGTCAGTGACTGGGCGTGCCGCAATTTCCTTCAATTTAATGAGGATAAAACTGAAATCAAATTTTTTGCAACACAGCAGGACTGAAATGCATCCTGGTGGATTTAGATTTAAATATTGACATCAATCAAGACAAAAGTCAGCCCGTTAACACAGAAAACATACATCAGAATTAGAGAATTTGTGTCTGAACAAGACTTAATAAACTAATCCATGCTTTTACCGAGCAGGCTGTAGCACTTTAATGGTCTTTTCTCAGGTTTTCCAAAGAGCTCTCTGACAGCTGCAGCTCATTCAGAACAGAAGCTGCTCTGCACATCACTCTGTCAAAGAATTGATTTTAAAGTACCTCTACTTGTCATAAATCATTAAATAGTTTTGCACCAAACTGCATTTCTGACATGCTATCAACAAACTAAGGTCAGCCTGCACCGGCCTGTTATTGTTCCCAAAAATTAACAGATGCACAGAGGATCTGATCAACGTGTAGACCTTTCGGGGTAATAAAATCTTCTGCTAAAGAAACAGCAGCAGAGAACTCCTCCTGCAAACCTTTCACAGATGCATTTGTCCTGAAAGAATGGCAAAAATCCGACATGTAAAACCTGCATGAGATAAATGATAGGCCATCATGGGAAGACACACTTTACCATCTCAAAGTACAGTCTTTTTTTTTTTATAGAAATCTAAGTCTTAACTGCTTCTGAGGGGCTGTAATTCATGTTTACAGTCGTCTATAGGTTCTCTCATAAAGGATGGCACTTCTGGAGCTGGTTTTGCTTAAAGGCATGCTTTGCAAAGTAAGGATTCCACATGCGTCAACTAAGAGGCACCTGTTACATTTCTGACATTTATGATGTGGTGAAACATGTTTTCTGTAAGCCAGCCGTGGTGTCTATACATGCCATGAGCTGCATGCCAGTGTCTGCTTGAAGAATGACACCATGTGGTCATTGAGGGAAAAGCAAAAACAACTCTGCCGCAAACGGCACAGGAGACGTTTTTAGACACACTCCAAGAAATCTGCTCCTCACAATCAACAATCAGTCGCCCTGTGTGGCAATGTGACTGTCTGGCGCTCTCCCACATATCATATGTAGGTGAAGCACTGTGTGACAACTCAGCAGAACAGCCCCAAAATCTAGGCTAATGCATTGCGCAGATTGCTGCAAGGGAGGTTCCTGAACTTGATCTGTAACCAACTGCTTCGACAAATTGCTGCAAACCAACTGCTGTCGTTCAGCAGGAACAAAATCCAACATCTGAAACTCGGTTTGTGAACACGACTTCCATCTATTCTACATGTAATGCAAATGAAAAGAAACAGCTGCTGGGAAAAAAAGGGGTGAACACAGAGCTGTCTGTCCAGGACACTCAGAAAGATTCGACAGAAAACAGCTAAAATTTGATGGTAATGAGCTTTATGTCTTAAAGTCTGTGAGTACACAGACTGTTCATCTTTAATATTGAAATATCAGCGAAATGAATTACATTACAAGCACAGCTACAGTATAACTCCATCCATATGAAGAAAAAATAAAAATACAAACTTTAAATTTAAAAAATGTACAGAAATTACAGAAAATCATTTGAGTTAAAAACCAATATTTGAAAATGGATTTAACAAGTCAGAATCCAAAATGCACTTGGCTTGGAAGTTGGTATTGACACATTTATACACACCTGATACCATCATTATTATATACATGACATTTCAGTGATACTGCAGAAAACCGGGGCAAAGTTTGACTGAGAGGTCATTCAAGAAGGAAACAGAAATGAAGACGATGGATGTTAGTTGTTCTCTGGTTCTGCTTTGTTGAGCTCTCATGTCAGACATATCGTCATGGCCTCCTTATACAAACATAACTGTCATGATCTCCAAGGACTGGACATCCAAAACAACAAGCAAACAATTTATAGGTGAAAAGAGAAAACCACAGAGCCCACATGAGAACTAAGGCTGGATATGTGCTGGTTAAAGCCTTTTTTTCTTACCAACTCACAAAGCATCATGGCTGACATCATTAAAAAAATCAACAGATGTTAGTATCAGCCACGATTTGAAACTTTTTTTCAATTTTTATTTTACAGCAGTGCCACGAGTGTTCAGTGATGGCTTCAAGTCCAAAAAAAGTCCAAAATATGTGCTTTTTGCATAGCCTCAATGCAGTTTGTGTTTCCTTTTCTTGTGTTTTTTGTCCTTCTTCTTGCTGGAACATTTAACACAGAACCACTGTTGGTCCTCCGGAGGGGCTGTGAGGATCCCTACACAAGGCCTGACCACACAAGAGAAGAAGAGATCAGGTTAGTGAGGAGATGCCGACGATGCAGCTATTTTTCACATTTCTACGAGGGGTGAGACACCACATATAATGATCCCAGACCGGTACAGGACGTTCAGTTCAGTATGAGACTTTCTTCAGTTCAGTGTGCCCAAAATAATTACTAATCAAATAAACTTAATACTCAGCCTTAAATGGAACAAGCTGTTAATCAAAGCTTGGGGAGCCTGTCAAGTTGCCCGGCCACGGAAAAGCTGACGTATGCTGCTAAAGGCCACCTACACATATTCCAGAAAATATGGGGATGCTTCAAGCATTACTTAGAAACCAAGACACCTCACTAATTCTGCATTTTCTGAAAAAAAAAGAGCTTATATATGTCCGCATGATACACAAATGAGCTATGTATATTAGGGGTGTAATGACACATGGATTCATCCCAAACCTTTCAGCACAAGATGTTCAGTTTGCAATTTCCTCGGACTCACACGAGCTGAGACCCAAAGGCAGAGCGAGTTTTACCCTGAAAGTTTTGGCAGTGCACCAGTTGTAGCATGCTAGTTGGCTTATCCCGGTTATCCGTTTTAGTCAAGCTAATGTAGCGCCGCTGCCAGCTGAATGCCATGGAGGACACTCCCGTGACATTTAGATACGCTGTGTGGGAGCATTAACAGCTTCCTGGTTAGCTACAGCAAAAATGGAGGAAGATGAGTAGATCTGACAATAACTGTGTGCCGACATTGTTTAATCAAAGTCGGGTCGAGACAAAAAGAGGCCGAAAGGCAAATCCTGCTCCCCACAGTGTTCAGGCAGCCCCTTGCCGCAGATTTGGACCACGCCAAAGCACTAATGCTAGAGGAGTGTTGATCAGGGGACGTGGGACCATACGTGGCTGCAGAGAATACAGAATTTGAGGGTGAGCTGCAGCTGCTCAGAAATAATCAATAGGTCAGATCAGAATCAGAATCAGAAAAAGCTTTATTGCCAAGTATGATTTGACACATATGGGGAATTCGTTTTGGTGAAGTTGGTGTATGACACATCTACTGAAAATAAGTAAAAAATATAACAACATTCCAGTATTTAGGAAGAATTATGGCCAATGAGCCCTCATTGAATGCTGACATTTGTTCTGTACCGTCTATACTTAATGAACTATGATCTCAAAACTAAGGTATAAACTGAATAGTGTACTAGTGTGTGCCATTATTAAAGCAACATTGCTGTATGCCTCTGTTTCCCTTAAAATAACAGCTTCAAAATTAATTTTGATGGTACACTGACTTGTAATAGGGAGAATGGTGCCTCTTTGATTCCCACTCTGGCCCTGAAACCCTGTTGTTGCACGACGTAACTTGGGTTGAGCGCGTACGATCTGCAAAATGTTGGTAACTCTCTCCGGCCCTACGTCACACACCACCAACTATGTCGCTGATTTTGGTGAAACGGGATCATATTTCATGAGAAAATGTTTTCTGGTTTTCCCTCTAATGTCCTGCGGCTGCTACAGACATCATAGCAGAGACAAAGAGACTAAAGAGCACAGTGATGGAGGAAGCTAAGAAGAGGAAAAAGAGACAGTGATCAGGCATTAGGCTGGACCAGAGTAAATATCAGTCTGGCCTTTACTTGGCAAGAGTGTCAGGAAATAAATGGCTGCAAGACAGAAGCTGATCTGGCCTTTTTGCTGTTGGACTAGTGTAGAATATTAGCCGGCTTACTCACTTTTGTCTCATGTTGTTGCACTTTCTTGATGTTTGGCTGTGATAGCAAAGTTTTTGAGTTGCTAGTTTTGGATTGTAAGTAATGTGATCATGGTGTGGTGACCTGTTGATCTGAAGTTTGGTGACGTTATGTCTTTGGAAACAAGCTACAGTTCCGTCACATGAGCATTTCAGTCAAAGGCAAGCTGCAGTTATCCAGGAATTATCCAGTACCCGATTCATCTTGATTGAGGATAACATTAAGCATAAAACGATTACTACTAATGGTTAATTTAAGTAAATCCTAAACATTCAACTTTTGAACCATCATTTTTACATTTTTCAAAATAAAAGACAAAAATCTGCATTTCTTGTACCACACCATGACTTTTTTATACTACTACAGCCCAAATTTTCATCAACAGGCAGAAACACAGAAGGCTGTAATTTGACGGTCACAAACTTAACCACCAACTATGCAAAACTACAATCCTTCATATAAACACAACCTGAGCAGAAAAGCAAACACAAGGAAACAAGTCTCTTACCAATGATACCAGTCATCGCAGTCATCACATCCTATCATGGGACTGCCATCATCAGGTTTGTTGCATCCAGGACAAATCCAGATCTGGTTGCCCCATTCATCTCGGATCTTAGGTAAATACATTTAACAGAAAGCAACACACCGTTCGATGACACACTGCATGTACTGCAAGATGAACCACCCTGTACCAACTACCAACAAACAAAAGCCCAGAGCTGAGCACTCACCACGTAGGTGCTGACGGTCTCAGTCACTACGCTGCGGACCGGTGTTTTGAGGGAAGCCGCGGGAGAGAGCATCGGGCCGGGAGAGAGCAACGATGAAGGTGCGGGAGCTGGTGGAAGTGGAGAGGCCGGCGGGGGCAGAATGGGCACGATTGGGGAGAGTATTGGGGGTGGTGGAGGTGTCCGAGGACGATTTCCAGGTCCAGACTTGGTGGCGGGGGTCTTGGGTGTTGGCGTCTTGGGCTCTGAATTTGGAACCACTTTGCTGATAACACTGGTGATGGATGGAGACAAATACAGGTTAACACACACAGGAGACTTTACTATGGCTAACATTATATCATGTGAAGAAGATCAATAAATAGATATTTAGTCAGCTAGTATCACAAGCTTGTAAACACCTCTTGTAGCTTTGAGTCCTTCGGTTCTTGTTGTGGGGATTTTTGCCCATTCTTCTAGTTTCTAGTTCTGGTGAGATGTGCTGCTCTTTTGAGGTCTATCCACAGATTTTCATTGTTTAAGTCGGGGGACTGTGAGGGCCACCGCAAAACCTTCAGTTTGTGCCTCTTCAGGAAGTTCACTGTGGACTTTGAGGTGTTTTTAAGATCATTATCCTGTTGTTTAAGCCATCCTCTTTTCAACTTCAGCTTTTTTTACAGACTGTGTGATGTTTACTTCCAGAATTTCTTGGTATTTAATTGAATCTATTCTTCCCTCTTCCTGTGAAATGTTCCTCATGCTGCAGGCTGCAACACAAGCCCAAAGCGTGATCGATCCACCGCCATGCTCGACAGTTACAGAAGTGATCTTTTCATGAAATTTGCACCCCTTTTCTCCAAACATAATTTAAACTATTTTAACTTCATCGATCCAGAGGACTTGTTTCCAACATGCACCAGGCTTTTTTAGATGTTCCTTTACAAACTTCTGATGCTGATTTTTGTGTTGAGGACACGGGAAAGGTTTACTTCTGATGCCTCTCGCATGAATGAAGGTTCTGCTGCGCAGTAGAACAGAGCGCCACCGCTCCACAGTCTGCTAAATGCTCATGAAGGTCTCTTACAGTCAGAAGAGGTTTTGATTTGCCTTTCTAGCAATCCAACAAGCTGTTCTCTCTGAAAGTCTTCTTGGTCTTCCAGACCTCAGCTTGACCTCATAACAAGTGTTAACTCCCATTTCTTTAACTACATAACAAACTGAAGAAATGGCTCCATGTAAATGCTTTGCTGTCTACTAATAGATATCTCCTGCTCTGTGGGCATCAATCACTTTAATTTTCAGAGAGCCAGGCAGCTGCTTCGAGAAGCCCGTGGCTGCTGATCGTTGGGAGAAGGTGCGAGGTTTTTACAGTGTTTTTAAAGCTTTGAAATGTTCATCACCTGGCCTCTCCTAACAATGACTGAGATCAAACCAAAGACCCATCAGGCCAATTAAGGTCTGAGACCTCATGTTCTGTTTAGAGATCAGTCCATCCTCTACAGGGGTGCCCAAACGTCTGCATGCCACTGAGTGAGTCTATTTAAACTTCTTACTAAACATTTACTTACTCATTCATTTCAAGATCTGCTTTGTATAATTCTTTTTATATTCTAATGTATCTTATTGTTCTTTGAGACCCAGCCCTGCCCTGTGATACTGATGCAGAAACAAACATCTTCAAGTCTTTTACAGTGCAAGAAAAAGAGCACCTCACATAAAATGCAAAGAGGTGAGGGAAAAAATATTACCAGGAATATCACGAGAAACATTCATTCAATGCTTACATTTTGTCCTGGCCTGCTCCCACTCTGAGTGTCAGTCTGGGGATGACTGGAGATGGTAAAGCTGCTGGAGTGTCTATTTTCACCTGGAAACAGGAAGGATCAGATACATTTCGGTGACCCTTGCACACAGGCACATAATAAGATGTGAAACATCAAAACAAAAGTTACCTTCTCCAATCGAATTCTCTCTTTTTCTTTCTCTTTCTCCTTTTCTCGTTTTTCCTTTTCCCTCTCCTTTTCTTTCCTCTTCTCTTCCTTCTCCCTCTCCTTTTCTTTGGCCTTCTCTCGCTCCTTATCCTTCTCCTTATCTTTCTTTTTCTTCTTCTCCTTCTTGTCTTTCTTCTTGTCCTTCTCCTTGCTCTTTATGTCCTTATCTTGGAGGATCGGGGCCAAAGGAGGAAGCATCGAGGGTATGCGCAGGCAGGCAGAGGGGCTGAACAGTGGTGGGACTTCACCCAGAGCGAAGGGGGCCAATGCAGATTGTTTCTGCCTGTCCTCCTTGCTCCGGTCTTTACCCTTGTCCCTCTTATCTTTGTCCTTTTTACTTTTTTCTTTATCCTTCTTTTTGTCTTTGTGTTTCTCCTTCTCTTTCTTCGGGCCATCTCCGTCTCTGGATTTTATTTTGATGGAGCCCTCTGGCAGAGCAAAGTCTCGCTGAGCAAAGAGCTCAACATCCTTCAGTCCAAACTCCTTCCAGGCCATCTTGCCATCCTTGGAAAACTCCTTGTTTTTATCCCTGTTCTTATCCTTGTTCTTCTCTTTCACTTTGCTCTTGTCCTTTTCCCGGTCCTTGTCTTTCGGCTTGTCTTTCTCCTTCTTCTTCATTTTAGTTTTGAGCTCCTTCTTCAGCTTTTTCTTCACATCTACTGACGACGCGATCTTGCTCTTCTCCTCAAACACTTTGAGCAGAGGTTCAGGAGTAGGTGGTGAGGCCGATCCTGAGGACACGTATTCTCCTTGGTTTGGCGGGGGTGCGGACGGACCCCCCTGGTTGACCTTTCGGATTACCTCATTGATTGAATCATCCATAGTCCAATTTCCTATGCCTGTGTGTGCCTGAACGTGAAGTGGTGTCGAGGTGTCTTTTATAGAGTTGCTTGCCCCGATCAGGATTTTAGGTGTAGAGGGCTCCATGATGGTCAGCCTCCTGGGGCTGGAGAACCCATTGCTGTCCGAATCAGAGCCCGAGGAGAAAGCAAAAGGATCAGGCTCCCGCTCAGCACACGCTCTGGCAATCACAGCGTCAATGGAGTCATCGATAGCCGTGTTATCAGGCTCTAGTTTCTTGAAGGGGCCCTCAGCTAACTCTCTGTCCTCTACATTAAGACGCATATGGATGTTCTCTTTTCCCATCCTCTCACTTAGCGCAGACAGCGGTAGCTTGTGCACAGCATCTGTCTTGCTCTGGGGTTGGGATGCTTTGGCTGTGCCCATCTTTGGGCTCTTGGGGCTTTTAGGACTCTTCATCCTTCCTGGGGATTTCTTCCGTTCTTTAGACGGTTTTGGAGAATGAATGGGACTACTGCCCACTGGAACAGGAATGACCCCTTTTGGGGACTTAGTCCGTTGTCTGCCAGGGGATGAGACCTTGGGCTTTCTTCCTGGGGTGGTGAGGCCCTTTTGATCAGAGTGTTTTGGTACTACTGGTAGAGGTCTGAAGGAAGGCAGGGCTCCAGAAGGTGTTTCAGGTGAGAGGGGGTCGAGGCTATCATGAGAAGGCAGCATGCCTGGGGGAACACGTTGAGGGTTGAGAGAGGTAAGGGGCTCTCGTGGCTCAACCCCCCATTCTGGGCTAAGGCCAGGGTACATGCGTGGTCTCTTGGAGGTAGGCATCATACCCATAGCTGCATCAGGACTGTCTAGGTGCCTCTTCAGTGGATGGTTCTCATCGTTGACCGTCTCATCTTCGTCCATTTCCTCTTCATCCTCTTCCAGTGCCACCTGCATGGCTTCAGCTGAGGTGCCCATGTCAGCAAGGACCTCCTCCTCCTCCTCTTCTAGAAAGCAACGGGACAAACAATGAGTTCAGTACAGTTTTCAATTCATCTCCAAGGATTCTCAAATGCTTGAACACACCTTCTCATTCAATGCCTTTTCTTTATTTCTATCATTTTCTACATTGTACATTAGTGCTGAAGACATCAAAACCATGAAATGATCCAAACAGAAGTATATAATAAACAAAAAAGTGTTAAACTAAGCAATTAGACAACTGTCTTAATCTGTTTTCTGGCATGTATCATGCAGGGAGGTGTTTCTAAGATGTAGTCCACCCTCATTGATATAAACAGAGTGGATAAAACACTTGAAAAAACAATACAATAAAAACAGATCATTATAGCCACCATGAACATATGATAAATCAGTTTTAGATAGCTGAACCCAATACTGACAGGTATATTTATATTATTATATTGTATCAACTGTGCATCACTTGAAAACATGCTGTCTATTAATCTGCAGGAAACACTGAACACATGCACGCACACACATACAGATGTTCAAACAACCATTTATGCACTGACCTTCTTGTAAGGAGACAAGGGGTGGCAAGTAATCTGGAATGTAATCCTTCCTTTCCTCTGCATCTCGGGCTCCGGACTGGGGAAACTGCAGCACATTGTTTTTGCTAACAGGAAAGATCGGTGTTTGATGGATGAAGGCCACAGGCTCCAGGTTGTGGACGTAGTCCTCCAGTTCGCTCAGACTCACTCCCAGCAGCCTGAAGGCCTGGCTGACATCATCCAGGACTGGATCTGTTCTTCCATCTGAAATGCAGCATCAAAACAAGCCATTAAACCTAAGCACACACTGAGCATGCCTCTTGTTAACTAAACTGTACTGTTAGGGTTGATATTAGTCTGGAAGATAAGCTGGACTACATTCTTGTGATTGTGCTGCACATACAAGGAGGCGCCCTGACTGATGCTGACATTCAACCTGAAGTAAGAAGTAATGCTCAACAGGTACCAGACTGATTTAATCTTTTTACAGATAAGACAAAACTTAGGTGCGAAAGCATGTGACATCTACTACTCACGATGTTATGACCACAGCTGGACAGCATCATAGCCACAAATAATAATAATAATAATAATAATACATAGAAGCTGCTTAGCCATGTCGGTACTGTACTTTCTGACACATCAACCGTTGCTAGGGGGCGCCACTTACAGGACCAGTCAACAACAACGTGATCGACTGCTTCAAGTTTATGCGTTAAAAAAGTAATCGGGGCACTAAACCAAGCACTTACAGAGCTCAGAGTACCGATGGCAGGCCCTGGCTAACTGCTGGATATATCGATGCAGCACATCGGACAGGAGATCGCACGCAGTGAGCTGAACCGCATCCCAGCCCAGAGCCTGGCAGATCTGCGCCACCGAAACACGCAGCAGCGAGCGGGCATAGCTCTCGCACATCTCGCTGACTTTGTTACGGTATTAATTCCGGTCAGTTCTTTCTCCAAAACATGCTCCCGGTCTTCATGTTTCACGGAACCCCCTAGGGGCTTGAGAAAACCCGCTACCGCGGTCAATTTTGGACATCTACTTCAGTAAATATGTTGGCGCTTTCGCCAGAGTCGCCATCTTGATTCCATCGATAGACCCATCCCCGAAATCTAATCCGCACATGCGCACATGACAGTGTCTGCCTACACAGCTCTGTTGCGTTCGAGCGGTTCATCACTGTCTGAAGATACGCAGGAATTCAGCCTGTCAAAGCAGGAGTCACTTCAGTGCACGCAGACTGCGGCAGTTCCTCTGTTGGACCGCTAAAATGATTACTGGGGTCTTGGGTGAAAAGGACAGGATTCAAACGAGTTCCATTGCAGGAATTTTTAATCTACACAACAGACCGACGATCAGTGGTCTTTTTTTTACTCGGGAACTAATCAATTGAGTGAAATGACTCGGGAGTATTTCAGTGGCAGCCATGTTAAGGGCTGTTCGAATGCTCGAAAGGCAAAGGAAAAGTACTTCAATGTTTCCTTCCTCATGTCCTTTTGGCTTAGGATACACTGAACCATCCTTTACGAAGGGAAAGGAGATAATGACGTCCCACAATCCATTGCGGTAGCAGCAGCTAAAGCGACGCATCATTCGGCCGTTCACGAAAACAAACGGTTTACGTGACATTACAGATCAACAGCCTGTATCAGCAGACTGGTCAGAAATGACACGGCGCATTAAAGAGTCATTTTCTGTGTCTGTTCAATTTAGTGTCGCCACTAATTCCTTCCCTTTAGAAGAACTGCGTTAGCTCATGAGTCAGTTTACTCTAACGGGAAAAGTGAATGTGAATAGATTAGGACCAAATCTTTCGCCATACAGTCACCGAGGTGAATATTGGCCACATAAGCCATATATCTCTCGAACATTTTCACACCAAATAGTAATTTTTAGACCGGGGGGGAGAAAATTAACTTTGCTCGACATCTGTCTGTCTCAGCAGCACATTCTCGCGAGATCTCTCGTGATCACTGACATATACTCGCGAGATCTGGATGGAGGATAGCAAATAGAAACGAGCGGCAAAGTAAGGTGCAAACAAAATACTAATAATGTTTTCGCATGGACACTCATCAGATTTGTTTTTAGGGTTGCACCCTATCTGTTCCCTTATTTCCACTAATTCCAGCAATTGTTGGTCAAACATGACCTCTTATTTACAAGACACAACTGAGAGGGGGCTCTACCAAATAATTTCATGCCCTTTTTATAAACAAATTCACATATATGCATAAGGCCTAGACTTACAAATACTAAATTCAAGAGATACCAACTCATTAGATCTTGGGTACGTTGTGCTGAGTCTATTTTACTTGGTTGCAATGGATAAGGGTAAATGGTGATCCATTTTATGAATGCATTTTCAAGAATTTGAAACCTCTGCATATCTGTTTTTGTATTTACTGCTGTTATTTTATCAATATGACATGTCCTTCTGATCACATCTGCTCTTCAAAATGCATTTAATTGATTATAAGTCAGATTTTTAAGGTTTTGTAACCTATGCATTTATTATGCTGCTGCTCTCTCATCCAGGACACTCCTGTTAGACACTTTTATTCTCAGTGAGGCCCTCTTCTGGTTACCTGATACTGCAAATTTTAATGTGTCATTTTACATGTTGATATTTGACTGGATATACATAAAACCACATCTCATGCCAAGTCACATTTTATTTTTTCATTCATATTATGCAAAATATCTATTTTATGTAGGCCCATTCTTTTACTGGATGTGGCATTTTAATAATACTCACTCTTCAAAACAGACTAGTTTTACAGTATAAACTTTACATTAAAATTTGTAAACGTAGCAACGGACTACAGTGATCAGTGCAGTTTAACTCCCTCAGTCACATGACCTGCTCCACTCCCAGTTTATTCTAAACACCTTCATTAAAAACTGTTTCTGTAGTCATGGCTGCTTGGTCTGGGGGTGTATGTTCAGCAGCACAGACGCTACTTAACATATCATAGGTATACTATAGGCAGCAGCGTGTCTCTATGATCCTCTTCCACGACTACACGTTGCCACTTTGATCATAAATGTGACACCACTCTAAAAGGTATACAAGCTACAAAACAGTACAGTATACAAGTGAGTGTTTAGAGAGTATAGTTAAGGAGATATTATTGATGTATGCATGTCGACTCTAACTTACACAAACCTCAGTCAGATAAAGGATAACTGAGTCAGACAGACTACACTAACATTGAACAGATTGAACACATTAAGCAGCCTCTCTGTCCTGCACGCTCTCTGCTACGAGTGGATGGCAGGTTAACAAGGGGGATGTATTTGTGGCGGGTGGTATCCCCCCTCAAACTGCCTACTGGTCTTACTGCTATAAGGATGGTCTGTGTCTGCAAACACAGTTTAATGTGATCAGTCACAATCAAAGTGCAGATCCTTCAAGAAGTATGGATGATTTTTTTAAGCAAAACAATGTCATAAACCTTTTTATTCTCAGTCATTGCACTGTACAGTAAATGTGATGAAAAATGCATGTTTAGCAGTTACTGATAACTGTTTAAATTGTTGGGCTAAAACAATTCAACACTTGAGTTACCTGTCAGCAACCAATGCACCTTAGTTAACTTAAATATGTACATAATACTAATGCACACCACTTGAAAACAGCCTGATGTAGCTTTGTTACAAGTTTGGATAAAGTACTAAAATAAATTTGTACCAACAAAAACAAAAAAAATCCTTGAACAGCCTTTTGACCATGAACAAGTGATCATTAAACTAGAATTACAACTTACCCAACATGTAAATGATGCCATTCATCAGCATCCTGGACCTACATTAAATTATAATAACTGCTAAATGCCTTGTTCACTATTTGTCTTCAAGCAGTCCCATGTTTAAATTTAGTCTTAACTTTCCTGATACAGGCCTGAAACTTCTGCACTTTGCATCACACTAATGTGCTTCTTTAAAAAATTCCCATTTGATTTAATTCACTCTTTGTTCTCCATTTTTAACTTTAGTTTTTTCTTTAGTGGGTTTTATTTTCCTTCTTATAGTATGCATTGTCTTTATTGAATTTGCATCCTTATTTTTATGATTATCAAGTGGGTTTAATTCTCCATCATATGTAAAATAATTTTATACCTGTTTTTATGTTCATTATCTTTTTTTATGTGAAGCACTTATTGCATGTCATTTCATTTCTTTGTTGTAAAGCACTTTGAGCAGCATTTCTTCTATTAAAAATGACATACAAATAACTTTTATTATAATTATTATCATTAAAAAACACATTAAAAAAAAAAAAAAAAAAAAAAAAAAAGGTTGACCACAGTGCTGTACAATGAGATAAGATAAATAAAATAACTTGGCTTGACATGTAGCAGTAACAGTACAAGTAACATAACCATCAAATGGACAAATAAATCATATGTACAACAGTAATTATTGCTAGATGCACTGAAGAAAAAGAACAATATCGTACATCTGAAATCACCATTACTGGTAAACTGCTGGTTTCTTGCTCTCTTTTGATGGTTGTGTACTTTAATAAGCACAACTTAAGTTTGTCCTTTTTCAGGTCAGATTGAAAATGTTTTGCTTGGAGAAGACGTCAGGAAAGAGTTCAAAGTCATTGTCAAAATTCCTTTCTTTCCAAATGCCTCGTCTGCTGTTGTATCTGTACAAATAAGAAAAACATGTCATTCCTGTTACAGTGTACAATAACTAAAACCTTTACAGGTCAACTCAGACACCATGCAGAAACTCAAGCAGTACGGTTTGACTTTGGGAATTTGTCCAGTTACCATGGTTGGTTTTGAGCCACTGAAGCACTAAAAGCAACTGCTGTTAATTCATTTAATCAAAATAATTATATATTAGAGGTGTTTATAAAATGTTGCAAACAACATCTTCAAAAATAATTAATGTATTTGTGAAGTTGTGTCTCACCAGTTATAAAAATATGGTAGCGGGCTGATATATTCTGGACCTGTAAATGCACCAAACATGTGAGATAGTCAGGCTGATCTCTTGACATGAGGTCACACTTGTGGTAAGGCAAGACGTCCAATATTCCAACTTCTTGGCACCAGTTAAAGAAGTTTCTCTTCTCTTTTGCGTCTGCACTCAACCTGAATGGAAGGAGAAACATCACATTCAGACAGGTGATACTTTAACAGAAATGCTTTTCCGAAGTGCACAATCAGCATCAATCTTTCATGAAATTATGGCAAACACTGATGGTAACTGAAACTTGGGAAAAGGATCTGAACACAAATACAGAATATATGGAAAAACATAGCGGCTTATGCCATGAGGTCAGTTAGCTGCAGTGGGCTTGTGGATAATAGTCACTGCTGGGGGTTTAAAAATGAAGCATCTACTTGTCTTTATTTGATGTGGGAATGTTCTTTGTTTCTCCTTTTCGATAACAAGTAATTAAAAGTAGTGAGTGATTACCCAGCTGTGCTTACTAAGGCACATCTAGTCTAATTTTTAAAGTATAGAAAATATTCTACACTTATGAAAATGTGCCATCCCATTCACATTGTATTTTTGCAATTTTTGAATTTATACTTGATGCCACTTTTTCTCTGTTTACTAGTTTGTATTATTTTACTTGTATTATTGCCCTCTATGTGCCCAGATTTGTTCTGTTGCCCTGTTCTTTATTTTCATCTCATGTTGCATAATGTGTTTTAGCTGTGGAAAAGTTGTAAAAAAAAAAAAAAAAATAATAATAATAATAATAATAAAAAAATCAAACCCAAATCACAGAAGGTTACCTCGCATTTTCTTTAAGCCGACGGATGTCTCTGTAGTGTAACATCCATTTCCACTTCCCCTTTCTGCTTAGTTCTTGCAAGATTTTGGACATTTCTTTCATATTGCCTTCAAATTCGTACAAAGTTGAAATCATGAGTTAATCTTATAGGATGCTTACATGACAAGAGCTCAAACAACAAACGTAGGTATTCAGTTAACATACAAAGGCCGAGGGACTCCTGTGCTGCTCTGTCGACCATTACAAAACCACCCCTTATGAAAAGCTCCTGATGGGTGAGATTCACAATATCATCTGGTTCATCAATTCCAGCAAACTTGACACCTGCTGACTTCTTCAGGTCAAGCAATTGTGGGACCTGAGATGAGAGAGAACAGATTCATTAATTCATGATTACCTATTGCAAAAATCTTGACTTTTCATCAGCTGACCAATTACCTCACAAATGTGCTGTGCAATGTCTTCATTCCTGAGGATGATGAATAGAGATGAAGAACTATCCTCATTAAGGAAGAACTCAGATGGCTGTACAGCAGTATGGCCCTCTGCCTCCAACTGAGCCTTTTGAGAAATCAAGGAGAAATTAAACAAACTTTAAAAGCCATTTTCTATCAGGAAGTCTTACACCGCTTTGGCATTAAAAGTGAATTACTTTCTTGTCTCTCTCTCAACTATTTTGAGTTATTAAAGGGCTCTATGGTATTTCTGAATTCAGCATTCTTTCGATTAGATCTTTACGTCCAGTGGTAGTAGACATGCCCCGTGGCAAAAATACTACTGTATTTACATAATATAGTGATCCCAATAGTAATATATATAATGCAGTAACTTCTACAGAACAAACGGGAGCAAATCAAAATGAGGCTTCATTCTAAAACATGACCAGTTCAACTTATCAAACAGAGGAAATTAGAAATAAAGGCCTGTCTCTAATACAAGCCTACTTCAAATTAAGGCCTGTTACTTTCTGCAGTTGAGGAAAGCGAAGTCCGTGGTCATTATTCAAGGAAAAATGGTATTTAACCATATTTTGGTTAAAGTTTGACATGGACTTCAGACATTTGCATAGATATTTGTGTATATATCATTTTTTTCTGCTGAGAAAACTTTCTGTGATTCCGAGCAGACCACAACCTCATTCAGGAGGAAACCAATTTGTACTGGGATATTTTGTACAGGTGATGACTGATGAATTGTAAGAAAAAGAATATTTGGTGGAATAGATAATAGTTGATAGAAATACGGCATTGAAAGTTTAATGAAAACTCATCTTACCTTGGTTTCCTCAAAGAAGGTATCATTTGACGTCACTAGTATGTAGAATCTGTACTTGGTTTTACAGGATTTCTTCACAGTGGAATTCAGATTACTCTCATCTATCTCTCTCGTCACTTGATCACAGAAGTCAAAATGGTTACTTGGTGCAGTCTTTGAATAACTTGAGTAACTGAGTAACTCCTTTCTTGAGAGCTTGGGTCTAGATGGGACCTTTTTGACATCACAAACGTCATTCATCATTGCAGTGTACAGCCTGGCACATTCAGCAGTCACACTAGAAACTCCAGCATGTTCCAATGGGTTTCGTTGAGGTAACTCCTGAAGATGCAAAGAACTTTCTTCCTCTGTGGTGTCTGTCAAGTCTTTCCTGTCAAACATGTCGACCTTGATTTTCTGTCCAACAAGTGACAGCATGTCCAAGTGATCCACTGAATCATCCTGCTCCTCTAGACTGGAAAAGTGTACAGTCACAGGACTGGAGCAAGACAAATTCAATTTGTCATGTGCGTCCAGTTGGTGGATAGGTCCTCTCTTACTCCTCTTTAAAAGCTGTTTCATTTGTTCTGAGAAGATAAGGCACTCCTGTTCCATGGATGCCTGAGTGAGGTCATCTTGTAGGCACCTCTTAGAAAGCTGCTCCAGAAATGACTCAGATCTCTTCTGACTAATGTTATTGACTGTACATGTGAGTGAGCTTTGAGGTTCCAGGAAAGGTCTGTCATCTATCATGCTATCATCTTTACAATCCCCAACGGAAGTTGATGCGTTTGAGCAGTCTGTCTGATCCATCTCAACGATCTCTTTAGTTGTTCGCCCAACTTTCTCAACTAAACTATTTGTCAACAAACTATGGCTTCCATCAACTTTGTTTTTTGTACATTCAAAAGACTGTATGGGAAGAGATGGAGGAATCTTGTTGGACTCTGAAACGTCTGTTCCTTTGTATTGATATAAGGAATCTTGACGTGAAAATTTAGCCTTAGATGAGTCATATGTACTGTCACTAACACTTGATAAGCAAGTGCTCTTTGGAGAAAGTTCACTGGCCTCTTGCTTATCATAACTTAGTCCTCCAGAAATTCCCATGAGGCTTTCTGTCTTTTTCTCCAAGAGCATGGAAGCTGGTTTGTTGTATGTGATTACAGGGGATGTAGTCTGTTTATTTTTAGACAAATCTGACAGTACAGAGTCCATTACTCTGTCTTTCAAGATGCAATCTGTGTGAATTTCATCATTCTTAGCTGATTTATGTTTATCTTGGTCAATATTTGATTTAATGACTTGCAAACACTCAATGGAGGGAAATAACCTGTGGAGATGAGAGTCTTGCCCTATGGACGTTTCCTGTAGTTTATCTGTCTGATCAAGAAAGTGTTTCGTATCTGCCGTTTTCATCTGGCTGGATGTGTCGTGACTTGATTTGGAGAGGAACTTGTCTATACTTTGCAGAACTCTTAGAGTTCTTAGTTCAAGATCAGGATGAAGACCATGATGTGGGTTAGGATCACTATAAACAGTAGGCTTG
Source organism: Chaetodon trifasciatus (assembly GCA_037975065.1). Taxonomy (NCBI): domain Eukaryota; kingdom Metazoa; phylum Chordata; class Actinopteri; order Chaetodontiformes; family Chaetodontidae; genus Chaetodon; species Chaetodon trifasciatus. The sequence goes on from JBBMOE010000002.1 coordinate 13,894,991, forward strand.
TGTTCTCTTTCAAGAGGCATCTCATCCTTTGTAAGTAATGAGCTTCTGCTAAGACATGTCTCAGTCATGTTTTTGAAGGGTTCACCATCCTTAAATGTAGAGCTACTAGTACTACTGACAAGGCCAGAACAAGTTACATACTGACATGGTTCCTCATCCATAGTTGGAGTAGGGCTCCGGTCGTCAGACTCACTTCCTGAGATCTCTTGCTGTTCAGTTTCATTCACATTAAAAAGTGATAGTGACACTGTGCCAGCAGACAGTTCTGCCATTTTACTGTACACATGAGACGTACTACATACCTCTGTGGGTAGGACAATTTCAGGGTAGGTAGTTTCACTGCTAAATATTTCTTTCTGGCCTTGAACTTCTTCAACCTTGCCTTGTGAATGTGAGTCACATGCTCGTACTATAGCTTCTCCTGAGGGGTCTATTCCAATAAATGGAATTATGACCGGACAATGGATTTTTTCCAATCCTTTGCTTGTTTCATCACTTTCGATTTCAGCTCCTTTTGTCAATGTCATCTCAGATTCACACCTTGTTACAGTGTCGAACAGAGGTGAATGAGACTGATGATGAAAAAGCTCTTTTTGAGATGTGATATCAACATTTTGCTCTCCCTCAATTGATCTGGTATCCTGGTCTTCATGTTCATCACTTCTTAAGGTGAAGTTTGACATTACTTTGTTTTGGCTTCCTGTTTCAACACTGTCATTTGTCTGGGGAATAAACCCATCTGCAGAAGACCCATCTAATACTGCCTTCTGATAATGTGCCTTATCTGCCAAACAAATATCATTTTCTGAATTTTCCTCAATGATAGGTTCATTATAAGTAGGATCCATTTCCAATGAACGGTGAGTAGCTGTTTCTGAAAAGGCACGATCATCTGTCACTCCACTGCCATTGGCACCCACATTTCTCAACTGCAGATCACAGCAGGCATCTTCTTTGTTGTCTGCTTGATGTGGTTGCTCATCCAATGGTGCCTGGAGATTACACTCGTTGATGCAATCCTTCTGTACGGAGTCTGGGCCATCATATGTAAGAAATGGTTGATTGGACAAATCTGCCCCAAAAATAGAATTTTCTGAATTTCCCTCGACTGCAGGTTCTTCATGAATATGCTCCATTTCGGATGATGTGTGAGGAACTGTCTCTGAAAGGGAATGCTCATCTGTCAATACACAGCCATTTGCAGACAGCTTTCCCACCTGCAAATCATGGGAGGCATCTTTATTTGCTTGAGATGGCTGCCCATCCAAAGGTGCTTGGCCATTACAGTCTGTGTTGGAATCCCTCTTTACAGAGTCCGGGTCATCACACAAAATAGGTAATGGTTCATCATTCAAATCACGGTCAGCTTCCACATGTGAAATGTAACAGTCTTTCTCATCTCGTCCATCTTCTTTTCCAAAATGATATTCTTTGATCACTTTATCATCAACGCAACAATCCATATTGTCATTAACATTTTCAGCCATGCCTGGTGAGACAGCTTTTGGTTCCTCCCTAGATACCTGAGTCACATTGTCTACTAGATTTCCATTGTAGACTATATGAGATTCTTCGTTTGTTGAATTATCATCGGTATGAAAATCCTTTGGAGAAAAGTCCATATGGCCTTCTTGGTACTGCTTTTCTTTCGATTTCCAGTTTTCCCCATTTTGAGATACACTTTCATCATGCTTAATTGTATGAACCACATTTGCTGCTTTTTTGTTGGAGTCTACCTCTTTGGAGGAATCCCTTCCCTTTTTTTGCATTAGTTTCATCTCCATAGCTTCTGAATGGTCAACACCATCTTTAATATCCGTCTTCTCATTGTTGCATTCATGCGACACATGGCACGTTCCTGAAGTAGTCTGAGGACTTTCTAGCTGAACGGAGACACTTTGCATTTGTTCCTGTACAGAAATTAAATCTTCAAAAGATGGTACATCTGTATGCTCTGGGAGGCCAGCTTTTTCCAAAGGGGTACAAGTCCTTTTATTTTCATAGGTGCTTCTGATATCATTCACCTCACTAACAATTTCTGTGCAGTCTACACCATTTCTGTAACACTGTAAAAAGAAAGAGGAAACTGAATATTAGAAATACATCATTTAAAAATACTCTTTCATTCTGTGAAAATATGACTGTTTTGGTAATTTTGTTTTTCAATGTTTTGAAAATTTTGCCATGATTGTCATGATGCATCTGCAACTCAAACAATGAATACAGTATATCACGATTACAAAAGGAACATGTTAAGTTGAATTCTAACCATAAATGAGTGTCAACATTAACAAAAGTATAAAGAGGTCAGATTGTTGCTGGCTGACATGCAGGTGCATCCATCAGAAAACACCCAGAATTGTGTTTTATGGCTAAAGGAAAAGCCAAAAAAAATCTCACACATCAACAATGTGGTATGGGAAGTCCATCTGGATATTGTACACATTATCAGTATCATTATCAGTATGAGTGCAGGACCAGTATGAACATATGACACTACACTTGGCTCTTGGAAATTAGTACACAAACATTAGTACAACATCTTCAGGAGGCCTTGGAATGGAGACTACACAGGATTGCCGAGCAGCTGTCTGTGGTCTCTTCTGGGGTAACCACCAACAAGGAAATAAAAAAGGGTCAGGTACAGGAGTAAGGCAGCAGGCAAAGGTGCCTCACTCAAGACAAGCCACTGAAACTTGCAATTAGTATGTAATGTCATTTCTGGTGGACACAGAGCTGAGGCACCAACTATACCATATGTAGTTAGTGTAATTTTTGTGCTCCTGGCAAGAAGATAGACTTTGATCATCCAGGGCGCTCAGGCTAAGGGGATCTGCACAGTGTGACTCCCATTTAGATACCATAACAGTTGTCCAGAAAACAGACTGTCCCTTCCAAATTATCCCTTTACCATCCACAGCTCTTTATAGCTATTCTCTTAATTATTATGACTATATGCCTACTCCTACATCGCAAGTGCAAGAACCATGCCCCTAAATTTTTCTATATTAAACAGACCATCTCAAAATCATGACAAAACATTAAATACATAAGTTTGTCTTTAGTGAAATCATATTAGTCCCAAACCTGAAATGTGCTTGCTGTCTGTAGTCCCACCGATGACTTGAGTGTCTTCAATGTGTCACTAGTTTCTTTCTGTTCACCAGACACAGACGTTTCTTTTCTGTTGACTTGTGAACCTGAAGCGTCAATCTCAGCATTGGAGTTTCTTTGTGACAAATCTAAAATCACGGATCCTTGATCCAAGACAAAGTTATCCTTTTTGCTGAGGTCCAAAGCTTTGTCTGAAGTATCTGTTACATTCAGGCAAAGAGCAGATGAATTGGCCTTGAGCTCAGACTGAGCTGGGGCTGGTATCATTCCAGTGGACATTTCCAAAGAATCACTTTCTTCTGGACTTGGGTTTGTACAGTCTGAGTCAACATGGAAGAACCGGGCCGTTGAGCGGCTGTAGAACAGACCTATCCACATGTGGACAATGAGCTGCACCTCTTCACTGGTGTCTTGAATGGAGAAATCCCATGGGCTATCAAAGATATGAAATGTACAAAAAATAGCTTTTAATTTAATAATTTATGATAATTATCCAAACTTAAAGTCAGCTTTATCACATACTGCCCATTTATCAATCATATACAAACAAGTACAGCAATGAAATTACGTGAAAAGATACATTTTTAACTCTTAATGATGAATCTATTCCTCTCTCAAATAGACAGATTAAAGAAAAGTACATACCCATGTAAGGCTCGGATGATCGCTCTATCCTTCGAGTCACTCGTAAACTTGCTGTCTAAATTAAAGTCATAGTTTTCCTTGCATTGCTTTGTGACTTGGACAGATCCGTCCTTGTTAACAAAGGTACGGGAGTGCCTGAACTTTCTACTGCACACCATGCGTTTTTTCAGGTACTCCGGAGTCCTGTGGTTCTGTTCCCTTCTGTCTTCCTGAATGACAGAAGGGTGTGGTGTTCTAGTTCCACCAGACATTGTCTGGTGATGGTGCAGCAGTCTGGTAGAACCACTTAAAGGGGGTACCTGGAAAGGTGTACCTGACAAATCCAACAGTAGAGAGGAAGACGGGTGAAATGAGTAAGCATGTTCTTTAGCGATCAAACCAACCAATTCACTGCCTCCCACAAGATGACTTGATGAAGGAGACTCAAGAGGCTGAATGGGTCTAGTAGTAGGTTGTCTTAGAAGTGCATGAAGAACTGACTCTTGTTCAACCGTGGTAACATCTTTTGTAATGTCACAATTCTTCAAACTTGTTTCAGGTTTTCTCTGAAGTGCTGGGTCTGGTTGTGGTAGAACCTGGTCATTACTGGCACTGAGTGCCAAGTCAGCAAGTAAGTTCAAAGCATCTGTAGATGAGCAAGCACTGTTACTTTTTTCCTTAACAGTCTTCCTGACAGATTTATCCCTAGTACACTCTTTGTATTTGAGTTTTTCACTGGCCAAACAAGCCGGGGTTTGAAAATGCAACCACCCTGTAAAGACAAAACAGAGAAGAAAAAAGAGAAACTGCATGAAAATAGAAAAGTAGCACATTCAAAGCATCTGAAATACACCAACTTATTGCTGGTAGGAACTTGTAACCAACATGGAAACTAAACCAGCGTTTGGGTGCAGAAGCATAGGAGTGGAAAATGCAGCACAAACAGGAGGAGAGCAAAAGCAAACTATGAACTAGCAATTACAGAGCAAAGTGCAGTGATAGCATGTTGAGGACACTTGCAGAAGTGACAGAGCCAAGAAAATGGTTAGTCAATTTCAATGTCAAGCACAATATTAAAGAAATTTTGTACATTATACACAAAAAAGAAGAATTCCAAATATCAGATTTTTTAAATATGACTTACAGTTCCTTTTAACATATTCTGCAGAGATGCCTTGATGTTTTTTGAGTGTTTTAATCCTACCCCTTCTTGGAAAAATCGATAGAGGCCTTCGTGTGATTTGAGGCTGTTTGTCTAAACTGTTTTGTTCTTCTGTCTCCGATGAGTCTTTCCTTTGTTGGGTGTCCTGAACCTCAGATTTCTGTATCTTATCTCCTGTCTCTTTAGGAGTCAGACCTAGGGCATGTGCAAACAGAGGGTCAACTGAAAGCATATTAGAAACTTCCTTGACACCCAAACTGGTGTCCTGGAGAAAGTTAACTGTATCATCAGTCTTTAGCATCCCAAAGTCTGAGTCAACTTTGGCCTTCTTGAGACAAGGCTCAGTGTTGTGGGCAGTATCTACAGTCATTTTCTCAGACCCAAGAGTACCCGTTTTTCTGTTACCCCTTAGAAGAACTGATTTCAGTTTTTTCAACAGAAATTCACCCTTTGTTGCACAGTTTCTTGTGGAAGGGGTATCCATGTGTTTTTCTTGAAAAGTTAAGGGAGGAGTGTCTGTGCCATAACCCTTTGAAGAATGCTCAGTACTCTCTGGATTCAAAGTTAATGAACCATTGCCATCTGACGGTCTCAAAATGATGTGTTCATTATTGACATTACTGTCAACATTTTGAGGATGGTTCCCTTCACCCTCAGTTGTTGTCACCTCTGGTTCATCTACGGTCGTCTCTGAAGCAGTGCTAGACTCTTGTTGCATTTCGACTGTGTCATGAGCATTCACAGTGGCATCAACCAACAGTTTTTCAGGGCACGGTTCATCTTTTGTCAAAGGAAGTTTAACCTTTAAATTCTTAATCTGATCAGCAATATCTATAGAGCCATGAGGAACCAAGATTCGTCCACATTCACTGATAACTGGTTTTAAGTCCCATCGCTCCGTCTTCTTTCTCAAAGGACAAGCTTCAAGTTCCATTAAAATGGTGCTTTCAAAGTTCTGCTGTCCAGGGTCTGCTTTTTTCTCTTCTGTTACTGGTAGACCAACAGTAGCAGATCTCACCTTTTTATTTTTTGATGATAGTGTTCCAAATTTGCGCTTTCGCCTTCGCACTTTCCTCCAATCAATATTTGAAGGATTACTCAACTGTGGGTGGCCTGTTGAATCCTTTGACTGGTCTTCCTGCAGACTCAAGTTGTCTTCTTCCACTGGTACTGGAGTCTCAATGCAAACTTTCCGTGCATGTTTTTGGCCTTTGGAATGTCCCCTGCGCAGTTTCCTATGTTTTGTTTTTGAGAGATTGGTGACCTCAGGGCAATTAACAACCTTTTTGGTTTCATCAGTCTCATCGCTCATGGAGTTCAGTCCTGCCATTTGTAACCTGGCTGCTGAAAAACCAGAAAGTTTAAAGTCAATATGCTTTGTTGCAGACTCAGTACTGATCACACTTAAACTTCCATCAGTGACAGTTCGCTCTGCTGAAGTGATGCTGACAATCATCTCTGTAGGAAGGTTATCAGCTGTACAGGTAGTCAGGAGATTTCTTGTTCCTGTGTCATCAGTTTTGATAAGCACAGTCAGTTCAGATTTTTCAGTGTCTTTGGTAACATCTCCCGGTCGCAAATCATCTGGTGCAATATTTTGAGGCACAGTTGCTAAGTCAACCTGTGCTTCAGCACTTGTTATACAATGGTCCAAAGCTGCTTCAACATTTACAGCAGCTGTCTGGCCTATTAACTGGTCCTCTGATCCCACACCAGCATGACTGGCTGGTGCATCCTCAGGAGATGACAGACAGAAGTAGACGCCATAATCAAGGTCTTCTATTTGCTCCTCTTGTCCGGCAGCCAGGATTTCTGAAGCCTTTGACACTGGCAGTTGAAAAGAGACTGGTTTGCTCAGGTATGACCTGAAGTTCTGCCATGCCCTGTCAGTCCATTCTGGGAATAAGTAGAGGTGCTTGTCAGCATCTGGAACATCATACTGATCTGGAAAGATGCTGGTATCCCTCGAGGGACTTAATGCCAACCCAGGATTTATCAGTGCTGCATAACTTTGCATATGCTGCACAAATACTTCACACAGTTCTTCATTTGGGTCAGCGGGTGTTTTCTCAACTTCACTCTCTGCATAACTTAGCACTGGTAGCGCCCGCAGGATTTCAGATGAAATGGCAGGGTTTCTCTGTCCAAGTTTTATATCTGTGATTGATCAAGAAAGAGCATGTAAGAGGAAAATGTCATTAATGCTAAAGGACAAATTAGAATATCACTGAGCAGGGCAAATGACCTTTCATTACAGTAATGTGAGAAAGCAAATTAACATATCCACTGTTAAATACATTGTGTAATTACCTCCATGTATAACTCGTGAATCTGAAAACACAAACATGCCTTGCAGGACCTCAGCTGCACTGGACCCAGTATCTGGAAAAAACAGAGACATGTGGCTGATATGAAGTTGAATTGTGGTTGTTAATGAAGATTAAATTCAGCAAGTTTTGTGACTGACATCGTACCATCATATGTGAGGAAATGGGAGGAGTGCAACAGGATAAGAAAACCACCATCTTTCAGGGGAACAGTGAGAGCCTGTACAAAAATTAGCAAATTCGTCATCAGGTACACTTTTTGGATGTTGGAAAAAAGTGAAATTCAGCAACATATTGTCATGCACTGTAAATTGATACAAAAAGGAGCCCAACTGTCATGATAGACAGAAAATTTCCTGTAAGTTAACTATTGGCTGATTGCTTGACTAGATGTTTCTGTTTGCCACCCTGAATAAATGGCACTCGGGGGTCTGATAAATTGTGATGGGTTGATTATTTTTGAAATTTTACCGGAATGAATGAATCAGCAGTCTCTGAAAGGTTGATAATTAACAGGGACTCACAACATCTTTCTCCTTGATCTCCCACAAAAGCTGGGACAGTGAGTTGGTTTGTTCTGTCTCAGAAGAAACAAACTCATACAGACTGCAGTAAAACCCATCCAGAAAGACTGAAAGACAGCAAAAAAACAAACAAACAAATTAATCAATGATACATTCAGTATATCAAGGAATTAATTGTTGAAATATCCCTTGAAAATGTAACTTCTGTGTAATAAAGCTGAACTTTTTTTTTCTAACAGCACACCTTCACCAGAGAAGCAGGTTTCAAAGACAGCCCTTGGCAACAGCTGTCGCAGCTCTAACATGGAAATGGCTCCATGAATTTTTACCACTGGTGGCCTTAAATGTAAAAATAAGACAAAGTACAACAAATAGGTTCCAGTATATAATTTAAATTAGTAGTAACAATTAAGCTTTTAGTGGTCATTTAATAATACTGTGTGTATTTTCTATGTCCACATTTAACTTACAGTTCTGCAGGAATGGAGGCCCCTGCTGTAGACCTCAGGCCAACATCATAGAGAAGGGTGCCTATTTGAAGCTGACCTCTCCACGGAAAGTAATAATAAACTGGGGGATGAAAAAAAACAGCAAAGAAAACAATTATTTTTAAAAAATGTGCATATTCAGAACAGTCCATTTTCGGTTAATTAAATATGCTCATACAAATTACTGACAAATAAAATGCTCCTTTCATTTAAATGGATATACGCAAGATTCTTTCAGTAGTACAAAGCTGAGTATTATTTTTTTT